>ML785442.1:159327-189308 GCA_009831015.1 Picea engelmannii
CTAGGGCTTCTGCATCTATCTGTCCTTCAAATACAGGAATATCAAAATTAACTTGTACCTTGAAAGGCGAGGTGCCTCCAAAGTGGCCGCTTGATGAAGATGTGCTTGATGCTATCGGCAGGCGTTTAAGGATGTGGGAAAAACTCTCCATCATTTCGTCCCTCTGTCGCGTGAGAGCTTGCTCAAGCAACGGATTGATAGGATCGTCTGCTCCGTCGATATTCTTTTCTTCTTCCATTGAGGGTTTATTGGGTGTGCGAGAGCGATTGTCTTCAAGAGAGACAAGCTCGAGACCCAACTTTCTATACTTGGACCTCGTCGGGGATATGCACTGAAAAAAACAATCAAGAGCAGCCTCCTCTGATACCACTAATCCGGATTATTTTCGGCACGAAATGAGAACGAAGATATAATAAAGAAATGCACAGAGATATCACATATATCCAGTAATATAAAAAAAATATATCAGAGATGCAACCATAAACACAGAGATACAGTAATACATGATTTCTATTTATGAAACAAATGTACAGAGACTGTAAAAGTACAGAGTGAAAGACTCGCTAGAATGGTGGTAGCTTATCTCTGAGAAGAGATGTGACGACTACTCGCATTCGCAAGAAGATGATTACCATGAGGCTCTGAAGGCCTTTTTACAATAAGAAGGAATGCCAAAAACCTTATATATCCAAAAACCTAACCCTGGGAGATGAAGCGCCAAAAGTCATGTGGGCCCCGTTTGGGTAAGTGAGTACATCAACTTCCCGGGGTCGTAACTTTTGCATACGATCTCCGTTTTAGGCGTGTGATAGCTCGTTGGAAAGGTGTAGTCAAGGAGATTTTGGGGGCTCAATTATTTATTCAACTATCGTTGAGAACCTCTATCTCAAAAAACCTTCATTTGGGCCCTCAAAATGGCCCCGGAAGTTAAAACCTGCTAAAAATAGTAAATTGCCAAAATTTCCAGAAAGCCATTTTGAGCCATTTGGAAAAGGTGGCTAGCCACCGATATCCACTTGGATCAAAATTCAATCTCATCTATTTCTATAAATCCCTTGCTCTCTTGCAATTGATTTATTCCAAGTACTCTCAAATTTGATTCGGCTAGAAATTTGGCTAGACCCTGACCTTTGATAATTTTAGTTGGTTTGACTTCCAGGTCGAACTCCTTGATTTTATCCAGCCACCTGAATCTTCTTCCATCGATGTCTGGTTGCACAAGTATATCTTTAACATAACTTGAAGGCACGTAGGCAATGATATTTGAGTGCAAAACGTAGGTTCTAAAAGCCTTGAGAGCTTTTACCATTGCGTAAGATTGTTTTTCTAATATGTCATATTTCAACTCAGTGTCTCTGAGACTTCTACTAAAAAATGATATAGGTCACTCAAAACCTTCCTCATTTTTCTGTAACAAGACAGTTTTGATTGTGTGTTCAGAGGCAAAAGAGAAAATCAAAAACTCTTTTGTGTAATCCGGGCTTGCCAGGACTGGTGCTTCGCTTATTACTTTCTTGATTCGTTGAAACGACGCTTTTGCTTCACTTTTCCATTTCACCTCACTGTTCTTTTTAAGCATATTTGTAATCAATTTAACAATTTCGACAAAGTTAGGGATGAATCTTCTCAATAAGTTTATTTTTCCTAAAAAAGACAGAATTTCTTTTACATTTCTAGGAATATTTATGGTATCTATTGCCTCAACCCTTTTGGGATCGATTTTGATTCCATCTCTGGACATAATATGCCCCAAGAGTTTACCTTCTTGCATTGTGAAATGAGATTTCTTGGGATTAAGTGACAAACGGAATTTGCGACATTTCTCGAAAGTTTGTTTGAGGTGTATTAAATATTTTTCATCATACTTAGAGAAAACAGTTAGGTCATCAAGATAGATAGCAACGAACTTATCTATTTCGCCCACGAAAGCGATATCCATGGCTCGTTGGAAAGTTTCTCCTGCATTCATTAAACCAAAAGGCATTCTGGCATACATAAAATTACCCCAAGGGGTAGTGAACGTCGTTTTTTCTTTGTCATCTTGGTATACTGCAATCTGATTGTAACCTGAAAAACAATCAATCATGGACATTCTGTTAGCTCCAACTAATTTTTCTAAAACATGATCCATCTTAGGTAATGGATAATTGTCTTTAGGCGAGGATCGATTGAGGTTTCTAAAATCTATGCACAATCTGATCTCACTGTTTTTCTTTCTCACTGGGACTAAATTGGTTACCCACTTAGAGTATTTCAGTGGGACAATGATTTTAGCGTCCAAGAGTTTTTTGACTTCTTTTTCTATTACTGGTAGTAGGATGGGGTTAACTTGCGTGAGTTTTTTCTTAAAAGGTTTGATGCTTGGCTTCAAAGGAATTTTATGTTCCATAATGGTAGTGTCATAAGTTCTCAATTAATCATAAGACCAACAAAAACATCCTTATATTGTCTAAGTAACTCCGCATAATTTCTTTTGATTTCGGGAGACAAATATTTGGATAATTTCACCAACCTAAGAATTTCTTTGGTACCTACATCACAATCCTCGACCTCCTCTAGATGAGGCTGTAAGGTAGTCTTCAAAGGAATGTCATCATGACTAAATAGCCTTCCTAAGGGGATCAGACCCTTAGGTATCTGATTATTATTTAAAATAAGCATCCGATGGTTAGTGATTTTATCATGAAACTTTTGGGGTTCTTCGCCTTCCTGCATGATCCAAATAGGATCATTCTTTTTTTCTTGATCAACATGCATCTCAACAAAGTCATCAACTGTCTCTAAATTTTTTTGGAGTTGTTCATCGTCTTCCAAAACTTGTCAATATTGTATGTTGTTTGGTATGGAAGGCCTATGTCTCATTAGTATATGGTACTTTAATTTTAAAGTAGTGGGAGGTGTGAATGTTGATGCTTCTTTGGATAACACATCAGCCTGTTGATTTTCTGCTCTTGGAATATAATGCACATTAACAGAGGAAAAAAAGTTTTCGATCATATCCCAAACACAATTCCGATAAGATATTAACCTGGGATGTTTGGCCGGCTATTGACGATTTACTCGTTTCTCGATTAGCTCTGCATCATGGAAGACTTCCAAGTTTTTTATTTTCATTCTCCTGGCATCTTCCAATGCTATTACTAGGGCTTCATACTCGCATACATTGTTAGTGTGGTTGATATTCCATTTTAATATATAAGAGAAAGGGATAACGAATTTTTCATCAGGAGCCACAAAAAACACCCCAGCCCCGACACCAAAATAAGACGAGGCATGATCAAAAAACATCTTCCAAACATCAGTGCTATATACATCCTGTTTTATCTTTTCTTTTTCTTTTGTATTTTCTGTACAACTTTCTTCTATACACATATCGATATCATTGTCAATAGATAAAATACAATTGCCTAAATCTTGGTTAGCAATATAAATAGGGTAGTTGTTTTGGTTATCTGGATCACTTACCATGAATGCTAATCTGGTTTCTCTGTACAAACGCGGGAACTGTCCTCCAAAGACTAGGATCATGACATACGTCATGTCTATTTGGAGGGATCCGCCAAGTTTAGTGCCCCAAGACCTTGATAAGAGCATACCATATTTTGGGGGTATATCAATGATGAGTACATCCATTAGAACGCCTTTCATGGGTATCTGTGCAAGATTTACAACCAAATCCTTTATCATGCCTATACACTTAACCTTTCTTGAATCGAAAGAATATAAATCTCCATAAGTTCTAGTAATTTCAAGACCGAGTCTCTCCATAATGGCTTTAGGCATTACATTGTGAGAGGCTCCAGAATCTAACATGCAATTATGGAGTAAGTGATCGTGCACAGTTAAAGTGATATAGAAAGGGGTGACGGTGTCTGTGGCACCATCGAAATGTGGGCCGAAAATTATGTTAGGCTTGTCATCTTCTAAATTTAGAACATTGGTCTGACTTTCCTTTTCTGAAAAAATTATTAATTTAGCGATTTGTTTCCTGTAAATTTGGTTTTTCGCCAATTCGACAAGAGGTATAGTGATTTTAATTTTATTTATTTCATTTTCCAGATTAAAAATTCCTATTGTTTTGTCTATCTCTATGATTTGGTTTTCTACCCCCTTCTTTTCATCTTTCTTTAGTAGTGAGGTTTTAGTTTCAATTACAGGGTCCTCTGTTTTCTGCACGTTTGCAGCTGATGTCTCCGCTGGCTTTGTCTTGGTATGCTGTGTGTCAGTGGTTCTAGTTCTTATAGTCTGTTTTGTGGCAGTTTTTGAAATTGACTCGTCTGTTTCACCCCTTGGAAAAATATTTTTCTATGAGGGAGTTGCAAGGATCTTGTTCCTAGGCCTTAGATTGTACTTTTGGTGGAGTTTGGCCATTATATCATCTGCAATTTCCTGAAAGGTTGAATCTTCAATAATACCACTGTCTTTGTTATTTTGGGATCTATCTTTCCTAGTCGCGGATCTTTCATAATCTTGTTTTGTTAAAAAAGGTTGTAGGAAGTCGTCGCTAAGATTATTCATGTCTTCATCTAGTTCCTCAAAATCGTCCACATCTTCTCCTTTGATAAAGTTTTATCTTTTAAAGGGGTTTGGATTTTTTTATCCTCATTTTTAATCTGCCTTGGTGGATTTTGAGGGTTAGGATTCCTTCTGAAATCCTTTATGGGAAAATGCTCATTTTTAGCTTGATATAGTTCCATCCTTGAGATATTATTTGAGATCTCTTTGATTATTCTAGCCATGTCATCTATTTTGTCTTCTAAAAATCTTCCTGATCCGGACGGTCCCCCTTGATCTCTATATCTTTTGGTTTCTTTGTTTTCAGTTTCAAATTTGGTTTTCAACTTTCTAGATGCCATCATATTTGACTCAATCTCTAAGGCATCATCTTTCATCTTAGTGAGGTCTACCGATCTCCTCTCCCTCAATAACAGGTCAAAATCAGGGTCGAAAGCCCCAGTGAAGGTTACTTTCGTTGCAGGTTGGGAAGGTTTGACCTCGGCTGGGATCTTATTATACAATTTATTGAACCTCTGAGTGAACTCGAGAACTGATTTAGAGTGTTTTTTCCTTAGAGCCCCAAATTCAGTTAGATAATAGGGATGATATTTCCTTTCCCCCCATTGTTTAATAAAAGCATTTTCAAGTTCCTCATAAGACAGTATAGATCCTACAGCTAGGCCTCAAAACCAGGTTCTTACCTATCCTTCAAAAGTTAGGACCTAGAGTCTTGAATAGACGTCTTCATGTTCAATTCCAAGTATATCGACGAATTGGTCAAATAAATTGATGTGTTCGGCGACAATCAAATCACCCTCTCCTGTGAATTTTAGAAGATTCTTCATGTATTTTTTAGGTAAGTCATGTAGGGGAACTAGGAGGATCAAAGAGGCATATCTAGCAGCCACTTTTGCAAATATTCTAGGGGGTGGTATTTGGCCGCCTACTCCTCCTCCTCCAGCTCCACCTCCAAAAACACCGCCTCTGGCCACGTCCATTGGTGTTTTAGAAGTTGTTTCTTGGAAATTATGAGGAAGGGTTTCAGGAAATTGGTTATCAATATAAAAGAAACTTGAGGAAGGGGAAGTAGGGAAATGTGGACTAGTTTCCTCAGAGTCACAGGGTGAATATAAAGGTGAATCAACAGAATTTGTGTCAAGAAGAATAGGATGATCGTAGGAGTTACGAGAAATAGAAAAATGAACTTCACGGAGTGAAGAAGTTTCAATCGAAGCGGGAAGTGATGTGGATCTCTTACCTTTGTTGGTGAAATAAACAATTGGGAAAATTTCAGTTTTAAAATCAGGCAAGACCAAACTAGGCTCGAAGGTTGTAATCTTATTAGAAGGTAATCCCCCATTGTACGATGGGGTATTCGATCCTTCAAAGAGATCACTGGTGTTCGAATTTGCAGATTTAGGTAAATAAAACCTATTTGTTGATGATACCGTCTGTTTAAGATATCTTCTTGATTTTAATTTTTTTTTTGGATCTGAGACAGACGAAGTTTGTTTCTCGTCTGGGTTTCTTCTGGTATTATTTCGGTTAAAAGCCATTTTATTTATCATGGAGTTTCCAAGTGAAAGATAAGGGTAGCCTTATAAGGTTTTTGATCTTTGTTCACTATTAAATATAGAAAGAGTCAATGTCGTTCTTCCTCGGGAAATGATTTGTTTCTTCGTTCCCTGGCAACAGTGCCAAAAAGATGTTGTTCCCAAGTTTGTACTTTAAGGCTCTAAAGTACACCATCAAGGCATCTAAAAAGAAAAAGAGGGTTAAGGATATAAAGGTAGATTTCAAGAAAGGGTTAGGGCTGATTCCTTAACTATCTCTCTCTAGCATCCCAATTTTCCTGGATACTAATGTCTCTTTCAATTACTTCCCATGAACGTTCTAACTCAACCCGGTTGTTTGTTGTCTATAAGATGGTGTTAAATAAGTTCAAATAAATGCTCATTTGATCCAATAGTCCAGGTTCGATATTAGGTTGTCTTGTGACTGCGACAGTCATGGGTGAAAAGGATAGAAAGGGTAAAATCTTGGTTTTCTTTAAGAGTTCATTGTTTCTGCTTCAAAACAATGTAAAAAAAAAGAACTCCAAAAACCTTGAATTAATAGTGTGACAAAACCAAAGGTCATTTCTGGTATCTGAGTTAAATTTTGAAAAAAGGGATATGCATGAAGTGAAAAGAAAACATAAATCTGCCGAACAGGGTGAGGAATCAATTAAAGAGGAATCTCACTTTGCTGACAAGAGAAGAAAATAATCAAGAAAAACTCTTAATGAAGCATATGATACTGAAATTTAAAACATTTGTAGGTCTTATATATGCTAATAGCCGATACAAAGGAAAATTTGTAAACGATTAAATTGCAAGAATAATTGTTTACCACAATAGATGTTGTACTAAATTGTAGTTAAGCATTCATTAAAAATATATATGAAAAATGTGAAACAACAGAGAAAGACATAACTGAAATTCGACCACATCTGGAATCTTCAATCTGCATTCGTATTAATTCAAAAAATATTTATCAATTCTTCCCTACAATGTGCTCAGAAAAAGCCCTTTAACAATATCTTCAAATTATATTTATACCAGACCCCTGTTGTTGGTTGGTGATCTCCTAACCCCTAGAGGCAAACGGTTACAAGAATTGCAAACTCAAACCATTTGCATGATTATCATTTGTTTTCCCATCATCTCGATAATATAAGTTTTCAAAATTATAATTCATTGTTTTACTGAAGTATCTCCTTCTTTTGACCTGATACATTCAACACATTTTTCAAGAAAATGTACGAAACTTCTGGGAGACTCTAGTAGATCCTTTGCATAAAAAAAAAGAATTTTCTCTGAGTTTCTGGAAGCTGATCTTCAATTTCCTTACCAGCAAACTTGATTGATTGAAATTTCAAGTTTGGTTTCACTAGCCACTTGTCTATTAGGGTAAAATCCATTTCCTTTAATTGTGAAATTTCCAGCTAAATTTCGCTAAAAACCTGTTTGAAATTCAATGGGTGTCTTACAATGTTTAACTGTCTGAATTGCCCAGTGCAATTTTCTCTGTTGATACCCAATGACTCCTTGTCCAATAAATCAAAGATTATTTCACAATCATATTTGATTTCTTTGACTATTTTCTTATATTCTTCTATGTTGTTTTCCCATACCTTGAGCATCATATCACCCCTAATATGCTCTGTGACAGAAAGCTTTAGAATTTTCGATAATTCTTTACTTTTAGAACGTACAACTACCTTTTGGAAAGTGGCCCTTTCTACTTTATCTTCCTTTTCTTTAAAAATAATATTATCAAAAGCATTGCTTGTTTCCTGAAAAAAATTCTAAGTAATCTCTACTTGAGAGATTACTTTCTGTTGCTCAGCTTCTATCTTCGCATGTATTTCTAGTGATTGGTCCTGAAAAACTTTCAGGTCTATAACCTAGCCCTTAATTAAATTCAATTTAGCTTATAGTTGTCTTACCAACTCTTCTTAAACTTGTATTTTTCTAGTCTGCATTTTCTTGTTCATCTCGTCAAGGCTTGTCTTAAGTGATTGAATTTCTTGCTTGTCAGTAGCCTTGGCCTACTCTAGACTTTTATTTATTTCTTCTTTGATGTTTTTCTCGGTATATTTTAGTTGATCTTGCAACTGGGTTATCCTGCAGTTACTCTGTTATAGCCTTCCTCTCATATTACTAACAGTGAAAAGATTTGTTGTTGCCAGCGCTCCCATGGAGCCTGCCACCTCTGTAGTGAAACATCCCTCTTCCAAGTTCTTCCCATCCACCAGCACTCTGTGTTTCTTTACCATATCACCTTCTCTCATATACATCTCCTATTTTAATACAACCTTCCTCTTTTTACTAAATAAGTAATCAGTGGGAGGAATTTCTTCTCTGGAGATAGGGTTGAGGTCGCTAGCATATATGACCCCTACATGAGGGAAACCAAAAGTAGATTATACAGGGGTCAAGGAAGTGATGGGATTACCCAACTCTGTGGAATTTGTTTCCCCTCTTGTCTTGGAATTTTCAATATGAATAGTACATGGTGAAGGGAGGGTAGATTGACTGGACTTGGGAGGTGTCTCAAACGCTTTTTCTTCTTCTATTTCAGGATTCTCTATTTGTGGAACTTCTTTGTTTTGTGAAGACCCTTCGACCTCCTATGGGTTTTCCTCGGTGTCTACTTTATTATGTGCTTTTTGTTCGAAGTCTGGGGGAATGTTTTCTTGTTCTGAAGGGGATGTTATTGCTTCACCCTGCAATACTTTAGGAAAACCACTTCGTCTCTATCTCTGGAAGGTTAGAAGACTGGTTTGCAAATCAGATGATAGTGTCTGTACCCTGTTTATCACTTCCTCATAGGTTTTTACCCCTTTGAAAATGTCATCACGAGGGGATTCCTCATGTTCAAATTCTTTCATGCCATGGTGAGCCATGTGGCTTCCCAATGTCTGATAAGGGTCGTGCTTCCTATGTTTGAGATTCACCAACTTGATCTCCTCCAGGGATGCATCTTCAACCTTAGAATGACCCAGGTTGAGTAGCGAAAACCTTCCAATCTGTACGGGAAAGACTAGCCAAAACTTCTTTTGAGTTGTCTTCAGTTCTATTCCAATACCACCTGTTATTATCTGATGAGCTACCACCCTGCACACCATCCTGTCAGGGAGGAGTTTAGGAAGTGCATGAGGAGGGATAGAGCATCTGAAAACCCTGATATAGGATAAATTCTCCTCAATAAACCAATCGATAACCACCTTGATATTTCCTATGACTGACTTTGAAATACGGGGAGGGTACAACCACACAACATTTGATGCACTCGTATCATCACGAAATGACAAATTTCGTAAAAGGAATCCTTAACATTTTATTCCCACAACTTATAATAATATTCATGAATTGGTTCACTGCAGGTTCGGTTCCAACTCCAATTCATCAAAGGGAAAGGAGTTGTGAAACATATAGCATCCATGATATATGCCGACATGTAAAAGGCTACTGGTTGGCCATTGGATCTCGCGGTTTGATACTCCATAACCTCCTTAGCTACGTTATTTGATAGAATTTTTTTCCACTTGAAGCTATATCCTTCGGCTGCTTCATGTAAAAGGGGCACCCATTCTGGATGGAAATGGGTAGGACTTTTCTTCCCGAAAAGTTTACATAACATCATAGCCACATAAACCATGTACTCATTCAAAGAGGTTGTGGCATAAACGTTATGGGTATCAGCCCTAAATTTTGGTAGGTGTCTCCACCAGTCTTTGATTATGTCGGGGTATGTTTGGTCTACTTCTGTTCATTATTTCCTTTGCAATTCACTTAAAAATTCTTTATTGTAAATGTACTTAGAATTGGGAGATAGTTTATACATTACTTGTATATGTTCCAGTCTGAAAGAGTCGATGACAACCCCTTAGCTGTCTAGGATTCTTCCGGTTTGAATGTCTGTCCTATTCAAAGCCCAACTGACCATGTCATTGTATTTCATGAGTCGTGGGCGCATGGCCACTTTATGAAGTTCGGACTCTGTTATGTCTCGTAGTTTGTTTTCAGAATCATCAAGAAAATTCTTGATTTTGTGGTCCAGGGTTTCAAAAATTTGCCTCCATGATTTGATGGAATCTATGGCATGCGGTGTAATATCAGACACGACATATCCTTCTGGGATTGAACTTTCAGCTGCCTCTTCACTTTTCTTGGGTGCCTTTCTAGGTGCCATAATGTTCGTGTTTAGAATGAATTTCTATCGCAGAGAGAAATGACTCAGTTTGTTGAATGCAATTCACTTCTGAATTCAAACGATAAAAATGAAATTCGAAAAACCAAACCTCTATTTACCTTTAACTCTTCTTACGATGGACATACTAAGACATGTGGTAAAACTTTAATGTCTTAATGGGGGAGATATGCCTAGAGATACTCAGTTAAATTAAAAATATCTCTATTCGCCTGTTACAAAAATACCATATATCGACGATTTCAAACTAAAACTTCAAAAGGACTACTTCCAATAAATCCCGAAATGTGAAATGCGAAACATTCTTTTAAATCTTTAATAATCTCATTTTAAACTAATTTAGAGTCGTTTTAAACTTTGTTAAAGAAAACTCATGATTTCACATTTCAGAATTTCGAGGATCCTGTACCCATGAGATATGTTATGAGAAAATCCCAAATCGCGAAATTGCGATGGGATTAGTTTATGCGTTGATTACTTGTATTAATGTCTTAATCAATTAATATTAGTAATTAACTTCTTCCCTTTGGAAAATGGGGGACTGGGAGTTCAAGGGATAGTGCTTTGACAACACTTTGATACAAAGAAACCTGAATCACGAAAAATTAAATTGTTGATATTTTTTAAGAGTTTGATTAATGACAATTAGAGGATATTTTGTGAAACACGCGTCGAGGTTTATAGAACCTACTTTTTCCTTTTTTAATATTACTTTAATATAAAACGTTTTTAGGATTTCGGGACCGGGAAATCATGAGTTGTTAATTAGGAAAACACGCTTTGTGAAATACCGAATCCCGAAATGCGAAAAATTGAAAGGCTTTTGACTCTTTTTTAGGGTTAAGGGAGGCTCCATGACTAGGAAAAAACGAAGCTTCAGGTTTAAAGGGATACAAAATTTAAACTTCGTATCAACATTAGGCTCCATCTAGGGATCTCGTTTCCTTGTGGGACGAGAATAACATGTAGACTAAGTGCCTTCATTGGGTGAATGGGGTCAATAATTTAACTTTGTGAAATAGACCATGTGGGAAATCGAGATAAGAATTTAGGATCTCTGTGTTTGATTTTGAAAATTCTTTAAAAATAAAACATCCAATTTTCTCTATCTAGGTTCTCAATAGATTTCCTTTTTTGAAACTGACCTCAAATTTGTGTAGGATAATCAAAACCAAATTAACCATTCTACCAGGTTTCAAATGATTCCGTTTGCATCAAGGTAAAGTAAATTTAAAGGTGTCAAATTAGGGGATCCCAAAAACTTATAATGTGAATCCAGCTAAGAGAAGAAAAGTTACCAGAGAATTTTGTAATTCATGTATAACAGCCTTATCAGATATGAGGATATTGCTTCACTGCTAGCGAGCCTGTTCAATACCCTGGTTAAGTTATCCAACTTTCCATATCGAATTTTATTTCACCACTTCATTTGTTTCTAGCATTTAAATGCTGAGATGAGGGCAATCAATATAATGAGTTTCATTTCTTCATCTCTTTGGACTAGATGGGGGCAATCAATATTGAATTTCCTTTCACCATATGTTTGTGTATATTTTATTTTAATATGAAGTGGGGGAAATAGATAAGTATGTAATATACTCGAGAAGATATCCGCTTGAAATGTTTAAGAACAGAGGCCTGACAACTTACTTAAATGGCTTCGGACTAATCCACTCTCTTGCCTTCAAACATCATTGACTTCAGGGAAATTCTTGAGGGAAACTTCTTGACATCTTTTTAAGGGATTTCCTCGAGCAAAACAAATCAGTATATTCTTGTTAGGAGAGTTAATAAGGTTAGGATTAACCTAGGCATACTTCTGGTCCAGCTAAAGTTAAAGAACTATAAACTCAACCAATTCTCATCTTTTGAAGGTTTGACTAAGAATTTTCAGAACCAAAGTGAAACCTTTCTTTTCTCAAAGAACTCAGGATAAACATTCAGGGTTAGGTGAGAAGCAGGCTTCACTGTGCCTAAGGGGAAAGTAAAGGGCTTCGGAAGGACTACAACACACATGACCGTTCTTAAAGTTTTTTTATTTTATTTTTATTTTTTTAGTGATAACATCAACACCAATTGAACTAGTGATTTATTTATTCATATCTCTTAGGGTAATTTAGCTTGAATTTTCAGAGCAAAATCTCATACCTTGGTAACTCCTACTTTGTTGGCCAAAAGATTGTTAATTTATTAGCTTTTTCATCGGAAGACAATTAATATAATTATCTGCACCTGTCTCCTTTTAAGCATCTCTAGTCTCTTGGTTGGTCAACAACTTTTCTGCAAAATAAGTCAGCATGTTGATTGTCAAGAAATCTCATGAATGAATATATATATATATATATATATATATATATATATATATATATATATTGTAATCTGGTGAAAAACCTTACTGAGGAAATGAAATTATACAGTAAGCATGAAAACAAATTGGTATGTACAATGAGAGTTCAGAAACACATTACTACATGAAGTGTTTGAGGTGTCGCCCATTTACAGGGTCGTTGAGAATGTTTCCATCGATATTTTCTAATAAAAAAACATTTTTTCCCTCAAAAGCCGAAATCTTATATGGGTTGGACCAGATTGGATCAAACTTGCCATGTTTACCAATTTCTTCTCTCCTAGCTTCCCATTTCAGAACCAGATCACCAGGGAGGAAATCTCTATATTTAGCTTTTCAATCGAATAAGGCCTTCATGTTATCCTGATATCTCTGTAACCTTTCATTCACTTCGGCCCAATTTTTTTGAACTTCAACCAGCTGGTTTATCCTTCTAGTAACATTGTTGTGTTCTTCATTCGAATCTTGCCAAAGTTTCATCATGGGTAGAGCAAGATTTATTGGTAAAATGACGTCGGTGCCATATACCATTTGAAAAGGGGAAATCCCAATTGATCTTTTGGTACTTATCCTGTTAGCCCATAGAGCATATTTTAAATGGATATGCCATGTTTTTGTTTTCTCAATCAAAACCTTTTTTATCATGGTAATAAGAATTTTATTAGATGATTCATCTAGGCCATTACCTTGTGGATAGTAGGTTGTGGAGTGTCCCGGTATGATGTTATATTTTTGGCAAAAGCTGATCATTGTCATTGACTTAAATGCTTGTGCATTATCAATGACTATCTTTCAGGGACATCCAAACCTAGATAGAATATTTTCTTCTAGGAAACTGATTACTACTAAGTCAATTTCATTTCTCATAGGAACAACTTCCACCCATTTAGTGAAGTAGCCTATAGCAGTTAGAATCCACTTGTGTTGTGTGCTAGAGTGGGGATGAATTTCTCCAATGAAATCAAGAACCCATTGCTTAAATGGATATTCGGTTTTAACTTAGACTTAAGGTAAGGTTGGGACTTTCTGTCTGCCTGTAAACATCTGACAAGGATTACAAGTTCGGACTTTAGTGTTCACATATGTGAATAATTTAGGCCAGTAATACTTGGCTCTTAAAATTTTATAAGTTGTTGCCTGCCAAGCATGGTGTCCTCTGCACACTCCCACGTGGAATTCATCGATAACCCTTTCTGTTTCGGTCTCAACTAAGAAACTCAGCAAGAAACCCAGAGGGTCTTTCCAATACAATTTACCATCTATGATACAATATTTTATAGCATGTAACTTCAGTGTCCTAGTTTTAGAAGGGGTTAACTCACTGGGACATTGAAGGGTCAACAGGTAAGAAACAATATTGTGATACTAGACTGAAGTGGATAGCTTGTGTTGTATCTCAATTGTGGGTGCAGTAATGTCAAGCTCATCTATTTATATAAATCCCTCACTCTCTTGCAATTGATTTATTACAAATACTGTCAAATTTGATTCGGCTAGCAATTTGGACAGACCCTGACCTTTGATAATTTTAGTAGTTGGTTTGACTTCCAGGTCAAACTCCTGGATTTTAGCTAGCCACCTGCCTCTTCTTCCATCACTGTCTGGTTGCACTAGTATATCTTTAACAGAACTTGAAGATGCGTAGGCAATGATCTTTGAGTGCAAAACATAAGTTCTAAAATCCTTGAGAGATTTTACCATGGCATAAGCTTGTTTTTCCAATATGTCATATTTCAGCTTAGCGTCTCTGAGACTTCTGCAAAAAAATGCTATAGGTTGTTCAAAACCTTCCTCATTTTTCTGTAACAAGACAATTGTGATTGTGTGTTCAGAGGAAAAAGAGAAAATCAAAAACTCTTTTGTGTAATCCGAGCTTGCTAGGACTGGTGCTTCACTTATTACTTTCTTGATTCGTTGAAACGACACTTTGGCTTCGCTTGTCCATTTCACCTCACTATTCTTTTTAAGCATATCTGTAATCAATTTAACGATTTCTGCAAAGTTAGGGATGAATCTTCTCAAGAATTTTATTTTTCCTAAAAAAGACTGAATTTCTTTTACATTTCTAGGAATATTTATGGTATCTATCGCCTCGACCCTTTTGGGATTGATTTTGATTCCATCTCTGGACACGATATGACCCAAGAGTTTACCTTCTTGCATTGCGAAATGAGATTTCTTGGGATTAAGTGACAAACTGAATTTGCGACATTTATCGAAAGTTTGTTTGATGTGTATTAAATGTTCTGCATTAAACTTAGAGAAAACAGTCAAGTCATCAAGATAGATAACAAAAAACTTATCTCTCTTTCCCATGAAAGCGATATCCATGGCTCATTGTAAAGTTGCTCCTGCATTCATTAAACCAAAAGGCATTTTGTCATACATAAAAGTACCCCAAGGTGTAGTGAACATCGTTTTTTCTTTGTCATCTTGGTGTACTACAGTCTGATTGTAACCTGAAAAACCATCAAGCATGGACATTCTGTTAGCTCCAACTACTTTTTATAAAACATGATCCATTTTAGGTAATGGATAATTGTCTTTACGTGAGGATCAATTGAGGTTTCTAAAATATACACACAATCGGATCTCACCATTTTTCTTTCTCACTAGGACTTGTTAGCGATAATTCTTGTCCCGGGCTTGAGAGCACCCAAACCTGTAGGTTTTGCGGGAAATGCCCAAGCGCAGCATGGGAGATCCCTGTTTTTCCAGTAGCGAGTCAAGCGAGCAGGCAAAGTTTTTCTGTTGGCAGCTGAGATCCATCCATAAAGCAAATCAACAGTCATTGGGTTTTTGGTGTTGTCAAATTGCCTGGGATTTAGCACGAAGGGCAACACCCATAGTTCAGGAAAAATCTGGATCGTCCGATCCGATCGAGACAGGTGGCAGCCAGTCGGCATATCGGAGATCGGTGTTTCGGGGAACAGGGAGCTCTCAGCTCATTTCACTAGGAAGTGTCGATCAGCAAAATGCCGAAAGCACCTTTCGAGCTGAGCCCGCGGTCTTAGCCACCAGGTCACGTCAAGCGAGCCTGTAAATGGGGTAGCCCTCTTTACAATAACGAATACTATTTGGGCCATTCGTCTGAAGGACATGCGACACGCATCCATGTCACACTGGAATTCAGGAGTTCGAGGGGTAAGAGCTCCTCATCCCTTCACTTCTCGAAACCCCGAACCTCAAAATGTCGATAGCGCCCAGAATCGGGCCCGTGGTTTTGGCACCTGGTCGTAAAGGAACAAGCCTAGAAGAGGGGTTCTTTTGTTTATCATTTTTCCACTCGAGTCCCAAAGCACCAAAAAGAAATCTCAATTGTTCATCTCATGGGGAACGCGTGGCAACCGTTAGGCCCTCTCGGCATTTCGCCCATCGCGATTTTGAAGGAGAAAGGTCCTGTTCCTTTCTCACTCGCGAACCCCGAAGTGTCGATAGCACTCTGGTAAATAGGCGAAGGATCACAGCCCGTGGTCACTCTAGGGAGAAGAAGGGGTTGTACAGGGAAGCCAAAGACGTCGAATTAAGTTTCAAGAGAGGGGGGACTGCATTCTTCAGACGCCGATTCGACGTGGGCTAAATCCCAGTACCTGCTGGAGATTAATGAAGAAAAGAGAGGATGGATCAAAACTCACATCACTCATTTATTGTAGAGTATGGAGAGCCCGACCGAAAGTCTGCCTGGGAGGGTCCCCTATACCATTTATCCTCATGGAAGCCATGCCGAGTCTTCAATTCGCCAGAGGAACCTGTACACTCCAATTTAAAATTCAAAGGGTTCATCTACCCCCTAGCGTGAGCCATACTGAATTAAAGAGGCATATGACAGGGGAACAAAGGACATATTTGATTGAGGAGATGTCACCCATTGAAAGTTCTGAGACGCCTCTACTGGGCGAAAGGAAGAGAAGAGTATATGTAGGCATTTTTTCCATTTTGTAATGATCGATGGTTGAGCAGAGCTCCCTATTGTAATGTTCTAGCTGCTATTCTAGCTTTCAACTTATGCATCTGTATATGAGATTTCTTGTTTTATGACAGACAGTTCTTCTTACTCCATCTAATTTTCATCTCATGCTAAGAGGGTTCGTGAACGACTAACTCGTGTGAATTATTGCAGTTATATTATGATAAAGGATTTATTATTACATAATTGTGTCCTCTGGCTTTGCGTTTGAATGTAAGTCGATCTTGTGTTTAAATGCCTTCTTCTACAGTCTGTTAGAAACCTGGTGTTTATAACAGACCTCCGCTTTTCTCTTGTATAAGTCTTCTGCATGTTCACCCTTTACTACAGCTCACTATCTGAAATTTACACAAGACCTCACTTGCTCATGCATACCTGGCCTGGTTTCAGAGTTGGAACACTATTGTTTTGAGTTTACTTCCATTCGATCACCCATCTATAAACAACCGTGACATAAAACTGATGGGCGTCGGGCTCTGCTCCTGCTAGCAATCCAGGAGTGACTTCCGTCGCCAACATTTTTGGCGCCATTGCTGAGGACGAAGTTGAAGATTTTCCGTGGGTAGAACAACATTGAGCCTCTGATTCTGAAGGTGCATCGAACATCAGAGCCCTTCAAGATTGCTACTGTGCACCTGGTGACTCCATTGTTTCCACTACGCTATTTCAGCTGTAGCTATTGTTAGCACACCTGAAAGCTGACCCAGAGGAGCTTTCTCGAGAAGGTTTTAGCGGCTGCTTTCTCAGCCTGAGAAGCTTCCTGGGGTAACGACAACGTTAAGATCTGGCCTTTGATGGTGAACAAGGACTGGGCATATTTGAAGCTGTGCATCTTTCACCTAGCGACTTCATTATTCGAGGATCGATTGGCGACTCCACTGGTTCGATATGGAGAAAATCATGGCTCGAAGGTTTGCTCCTTTTAATTTTTTTGCTATTCCTGGTTTTCCTAATGTTGTCCCCTCTCCGAATGAATGGGGCGATTATTTCCCCATATTTAGAGAGTGTGAAGAGGACAAACCTGCTCATCATCTCTGTGAGTTTCATGAACTCATGCATCAGTGGGAGATACATCATGAGGATGTATTATTGAAAATGTTCATGTTCTTGTTAGCAGGGGATGCTCGTGAATGGTATCATTCTTTACCCCCTGCTAGCATTTCTTCGCTTGTAGAATTTCATGCATCTTTCACCGCCCATTGTCAGAAGCTTTATCCCTTTGAGTTAATTTTTTATAACTGTTGTGAGGGATACAACAACTATATACAAGATAGAGCTGCTTCTTACGTAGGCTGTGAGGATGATCCTGATGAATTGAATCATAAATCAGTCCTTTCTCATCCCCATTCATCTGCATCAGAGGAGGGTTATGAGAGTGAAGAAGCACCTGAGGAGGAGGAAGATGCTTTGGGTGAAGTTAGGGAAATGATAAAATCTCTCTCTGCCCAACTGGATAGGTGGGAAGCTGAAAGATGTGTAGAGGATTTTCCGGTCCTTGAGGCAGATGTTCTTGGTGGCTCTTTTGAAAAGGATATTGAAGATTTCATAGCCGTAGAGACATTAGTTTATACCCCTGAGGAGCTTGCTATCTCAAATTTAAAGAAATAAGCCATTGGGGAAGAGGACTGTTCTCTTTTTCTTCACAAGATTTCCCATGATGTATTTACATTTGGGATTGAAAAGGAGGATCTGGAGATCGTTCCTTTTTTGCAAGATGAAGAAGGTTGGTGCTCACCCAGCTTTAACAACTATTCAGTTGAGGAGCAGTAGAGTCCCACATCACAGATTGGTGACCTGGGTAGCAGCCAGCTCGTGTATGACAGCTATGAATCAGGTTCTGTCCTGGACACCCAGAACTTCCAAGAGAAGACTGCAGATCCTTCTCCTTTGTTCACAAATGAAAGACAATGTGAGGAAATCAGCCCCCCTGAGCAGCAAATTGAAAAGAAGAGCTTTCCCACAGGTCCTATCTATGATGATTATGACTCTGACGCTTGGGAGAGCCAAGAAGAGGCACCAGAAGAACCAGAGGAGCAGTTGAAGATGTTGTTTATAGACTGCGCAGAGCCAGTCAGTGAGTAGCCACCGCCCGAGAGAAGAAATCCCATTTCAGTTATTCACCCGCTTGTGCTTATTAGAGATATTCGGCCGCAGGTGAAAAACTGTGTAGCAGAAGAGGTTGTCTGTCGCCAATTTCCTGGAATTGGCCACTCATTTGATGACCCTGTCAGCGAATACATGGAGTGGCATTTCCCTTATGCTTTGGAGCCACCCTATTTCATCTCAACTCCAGCTTGTAAGGAGGAGTTGAAGAGTGTAATTGTTCTACTGTCAAGGTTACACCATCTACTGGTGAGCATCGACAGAAGGAAGGAGCTTCTATCCAGGAAGCTTCTTGAATGGCTATGGTGGAAGTTTTCTTTCACCTAGCCCATGTAAAATATTTTATTAGCATTAGGACTGTATATAAATAAGCTCCTTTGAGCATGTAGCTTTATTTTGTTAATTTTATTTTTCAGCCTGTATTTTCAGCAACGAGATGTTTTGAGCATGATTCCATAGCCCAACAGCAAGGCACTGAAGCTACGGAATGAGTTCTTAGAGCATCACAGGGATGACTCTATCCCCCATGGAGCCTAAAGAAATGTCGGCGACGGAAGTCACTCCTGGATTGCTAGCAGGAGCAGAGCCCGATGCCCATCAGTTTTATGTCACAGTTGTTTATAGATGGGTGATCGAATGGAGGTAAACTCAAAACAATAGTGTTCCAACTCTGAAACCAGGCCAGGTATGCATGAGCAAGTGAGGTCTTGTGTAAATTTCAGACAGTGAGTTGTAGTAAAGGGTGAACAAGCGAAAGACTTATACAAGAGAAAAGCGGAGGTCTGTTATAAACAATAGGTTTCTAACAGACTGTAGAAGAAGGCATTTAAACACAAGATCGGCTTACATTCAAACGCAAAGCCAGAGGACACAATTATTTAATAATAAATCCTTTATCATAACAGAACTACAATAATTCGCACGAGTCAGTCGTTCACGAACCTTCTTAGCATGAGATGAAAATTAGATGGAGTAAGAAGAACTGTCTGTCATAAAACAAGAAATCTCATATATAGATGCATAAGCTGAAAGCTAGAATAGAAGCTAGAACATTACAGTAGGGAGCTCTTCTCAACCATCGATCATTACAAAATGGCAAAAATGCCTACATATACTCTTCTCTTTCTTTCGCCCAATAGAGGCATCTCAGAACTTTCAATGGGTGACGTCTCCTCAATCAAATCTGTCCTTTATTCCCCTGTCATACGCCTCTTTAATTCAACATGGCTCATGCTAGGGGGTAGTTGAACGCTTTGAATGTTAAATTGGAGTGTGCAGGTTCCTCTAGCGAATTGAAGACTCGGTGTGGCTTCCCTGAGGAGAAATGGTACAGGGGACCCTCCCGGGAAGACTTTCGGCCGGGCTCTCCATACTCTGCAATAAATGAGTGATGTGAGTTTTGATCCATCCTCTCTTTTCTTCATTAATCTCCAACAGGTACTGGGATTTAGCCCATGTCGAATCGACGTCTGAAGAATGCAGTCCCCCCTCTCTTGAAACTTAATTCGGTGCCTTTGGCTTCCCTGTACAGCCCCTTCTGCTCCCTAGAGTGACCATGGGTTGTGACCCTTCACCTATCTACTAGAGTGCTATCGGCGCTTCGGGGTTCGTGGGTGAGAAAGGAACATGACCGTTCTCCTTCAAAATCACGATGGGTGAAATGCCGGGAGGGCCTAACGGTTTCCACGCGTTCCCCATGAGATGAACAACTGAGATTACGTTTTGGTGCTTTGGGACCCGAGTGGAAAAATGATAAACAAAAGCACCCCTCTTCCAGGCTTGTTCCTTTACAACTAGGCACCAAAACCATGGGCCCGAATCTAGGCGTTATCGGCATTTCGGGGTTCAGGGTTTTGAGAAGTGAAGGGACGAGGAGTGCTTACCCCTCGAACTCTGGAATGTCGACGTGACAGGGATGCATTCCGTGTGTCCTTCAGACGAATGGCCCAGATAGTATTTGTTATTGTAAAGAGGGCTGCCCCATTTACAGGCTCGCTTGACGTGACCTGGTGGCTAAGACTGCGGGCTCAGCTCGAAAGGTGCTTTCGGCGTTTCGCTGATCGACACTTCCTAGTGCAATGAGATGAGAGCTCCCTGTTCCCCAAAAAACCGATCTCCGATATGCCGACCGGCTGCCACCTGTCTCGATCGGATCGGACGATCCAGATTTTTCCTGACTATGGGTGCTGCCCTTCATGCTAAATTCCAGGAAATTTGACAACACCAAAAACCTGATGACTGTTGATTTTCTTTATGGCTGGGTCTCGGCTATCGACAAAAAAACTTTGCATGCTCACTTGACTCGCTATTGGAAAAACAAGGATCTCCCGTGCTGCGCTTGGGCATTTCCCACGCAACCTACAGGTCTGGGTGCTCTCGAGCCCAGGACAAGAATTATCGCTAATAGGACTAAATTGGCTACCCACTCAGAGTATCTCAACGAGACAATGATTTTAGCATCCAAGAGTTTTTTGACTTCTTTTTCTATTATTGGTAGTAGGATGGGGTTAATCTGCCTGAGTTTTTGCTTAAAAGGTTTGACGTTTGGATTCAAAGGAATTTTATGTTCCATAATGGTAGTGTCATAAGTTCTCAATTTGTCATAAGACCAAGAAAAAATGTCCTTATATTTTCTAAGTAACTCCACATACTTTCTTTTGATTTTGGGAGACAGATATTTGGATAATTTCGCCAACCTAAGAATTTCTTTGGTACCTACATCGCAATCCTCTACCTCCTCTGGTTGAGGCTGTAAGGTAGTCTTCAAAGGAATTTCATCATGACTAAATAGCCTTTCTAAGGGGATCAGACCCTTAGGTATCTGATTATTTTTTAAAATAAGCATCCGGTGGTTAGTGATTTTATCATGAAACTTTTGGGGTTCTTCACCTTCTTGCATGATCCAAATAGGATAATTCTAGTTTTCTTGATCAACATGTGTCTCAACAAAGTCATCAACTGTCTCTAAATTCTTTTGGATTTGTTCATTGTCTTCAAAATCTTGCCAACGTTGTATGTTTTTCGGTATGGAAGGCCTATGTCTCATTAGTATATGGTATTTTAATTTGAAAGTAGTGGGAGGTGTGAATGTTGATACTACTTTGGCTAATGCATTAGCCTGTTGATTTTCTGCTCTTGGAATATAATGCACATTAATAGAGGAAAAAAAGTTTTCGATCAGATCCCAAACACAATTCCGATAATATCTTAACCTGGGATGTTTGGCCTGGTATTGACGATTTACATGTTTCACAATTAGCTCTGCATCACCGAAGACTTCCAAGTTTTTAATTTTCATTCTCCTGGCATCTTCCAATCCTAGTACTAGGGCTTCATACTCACATACATTGTTAGTGTGGTCGGTATTCCACTGTAATCTATAAGAGAAAGGGATAACGAATTTTTCATCAGGAGCCACAAAAAACACCCCAGCCCCAACACCAAAATAAGACGAGGCAAGAACAAAAAACATCTTCCAAACACTAGTGATATATACATCCTGTTTTATTTTTTCTTTTTCTTTTTTATTTTCTATACAACTTTCTTTTATACACATATCGATATCATTGTCAATAGATAAAATACAATTGCCTAAATCTTGGTCAACAATATAAATAGGGTAGTTTTTTTGGTTATGTGGATCACTTATCATGAATGCTAATCTAGTTTCTCTGTACAAATGTGTGAACTGTCCTCCAAAGACCCGGATCATGGCATACGTTGTCAAGTTGGAGGGATCCACCAAGTTTAGTGCCCCAAGACCTTGATAAGAGCATACCGTATTTTGGGGGTATATTAGCGACGACTACATCCATTAGAACACCTTTCACGGGTATTTGTGCAAGATTTATGACCAAATCCTTTATTATGCCTATACACTTAACCTTTCTTGAATCGAAAGAATATAAATCTCCATAAGGTCTAGTAATTTCAAGACCGAGTCTCTCCATAATGGCTTTAGGAATTACATTGTGAGAGGCTCCAGAATCTAACATGCAATTATGGAGTAAGTGATCGTGCATAGTCAGAGTGATATAGAAAGGGGCGACGGTGTCTGTGGCACCATCAAAATGTGGGCCGAAAATTATGTTAGGCTTGTCAACTTCTAAATTTATGACATCGGCCTTACTTTCGCTTTCTGAAAAACTGATTAATTTAGCGATTTGTTTCCTGTAATTTGGGTTTTTCGCCAATTTGACAAGAGGTATATGGATTTTAATTTTATTTATTTCATTTTCCAGATTGAAACTTCCTATTGTTTTGTCTATTTCTATGATTTGGTTTTTTACCCCCTTCTTTTCAGCTTTCTTTAGTAGTGAGGTTTTAGTTTCAATTACAGGGTCCTATGTTTTCTGCATGTTTGCAGCTGATGTCTACGCTGACTTTGTCTTGCTAGGCTGTGTGTCAATGGTTCTAGTTCTTATAGTCTGTTTCGTGATTTTTTTTGAAATTGTACTTTTGGTGGAGTTCGGCCATTGTATTGTCTGCAATTTCCTAATAGGTTGAATCTTCAATAATACCACTGTTTTTGTTATTTTGGGATATATCGTTTCTAGTCGCAGATCTTTCATAATCTTGTTTTGTTAAAAACAGTTGTAGGCAGTTGTCACGAAGATTATTGATGTCTTCATCTATTTCCTCAAAATCGTCCACATCTTCTCCTCCGATACATTTTTCTCTTTTAAAGGGGGTTTGTATTTTTTGATCCTCATTCTTAATCTGCCTTGGTAGATTTTGAGGGTTAGGATTCCTTCTGAAATCCTTTCTTGGAAAATGCTCATTTTTAGCTTGATCTAGTTCCATCCTTGAGATATTATCTGAGATCTCTTTGATTATTCTGGCCATGTCATCTATTTTGTCTTCTAAAGATCTTCCTGATCTGGACGGTCCCCCTTGATCTCTATATCTTCTAGTTTCTTTGTTTCTGGTTTCAAATTTGGTTTTCAACTTTTCTGATGCCGTCATATTTGACTCAATCTCTAAGGAATCATCTTGCATCTTAGTGAGGTCTACCGATCTCCTCTCCCTCAATAACAGGGAGAAATCAGGGTCGAAAGCCCCAATGAAGGTTAATTTCGCTGCAGGTTGGGAAGGTTTGACCTTGGCTGGGATCTTATTATACAATTTATTGAACCTCTGAGTGAACTTGAGAACTGATTCAGTGTGTTTTTTTCTTAGAGCTCCAAATTTAGTTAGATAATAGAGATGATCTTTCCTTTCCCCCCACTGTCTAATAAAAGAATTTTCAGGTTCCTCATAAGACAATATAGATCTTGTTGCTAGGCCTCAGAACTAGGTTCTTACCTGTCCTTCAAAAGTTTGGACCAGGAGTCTCGAATAGACGTCTTCATGTTCGATTTCAAGTATATTGGCGAATTGGTAAAAGAAATTGATGTGTTCAACGGTAGTCAAATTACCCTCTCCTGTGAATTTCAGAAGATTATTTATCTAGTTTTCAGGTAAGTCATATAGGGGAACTGGGAGGATCAAAGGGGCATTTCTAGTAGCCACTTTTGGAAAGATTCTAGGGGGTGGTATTTGGCTGCCTTCTCCTCCTCCTCCAGCTCAAACTCCAGCAACACCTCCTCTGGCCACGGCCATTGGTGATTTAGAAGTTTTTGCTTGGAAATTATGAGGAAGGGTTTCAGGAAATTGGTTATCAATATACAAAAACTTGAAGAAGGGGAACTAGGGAAAAGTGGACTAGTTTCCTCAAAGTCACACTGTGAATATAAAGGTGAATCAACAGAATTTGTGTCAAGAAGAATAGGATGATCATAGGAGTTCCGAGAAATAGAAAAATGAACTTCGCGGAGTGAAGAAGTGTCAATCGGAGCAGGAAGTGATGCATATATCTTACCTTTGTTGGTGAAAGAAACGGTTAGGAAAATTTCAGTTTTAAAATCAGGTGAGACCAAACCAGGCTCGAAGGTTGTAATCTTATTGGAAGGTAATCCCCCATGGTATGATGGGGTATTGATCCTTCAAAGATATCACTAGTGTTTGACTACGCAGTTTTAGGTTGATAAAACCTATTTGTCGATGATACAGTTTGTTTAAGATATCTTCTTGATTTAAAAAAAAAAATTGGATCTGAGACAGGCGAAGTCTGTTTGTTGTCTGGGTTTCTTCTGGTACTCTTTCAGTTAAAATCTAGTTTATTTATGATGGATTCGCCAAGTGAAAGATAAGGGTAGCCTTATAAGGTTTTCGATATTTTTTCACTATCAAAGATAGAAAGAGTAATGTCATTCTTCCCAAGGAAATGATTCGTTTCTTCGTTCCCCGAAAATGGCGCCAAAAAGATGTTGTTCCTGAGTTTGTACTTTAAGTCTCTAAAGTACACCGTCAAGGCATCCGAAAAGAAAAAGAGGGTTAAGGATATAAAGGTAGATTTCAAGAAAGGTTTAGGGTTGATTCCTTAACTATCTCTGTCTAGCATCCTAGTTTTCCTGGATCCTAATGTCTCTTTCAATTACTGCCCATGAACGTTCTAACTCAACCCGATTGTTTGTTGTCTGTAATATGGTGTTAAATAATTTCAAAGCAATGATCATTTGATCCGATAGTCCAAGTTTGATATTAGTTTGTCTTGTGACTAGGACAATCATGGGTGAAAAGGATAGAAAGGGTAAAATATTGTGTTTTCTTTAAGAGTTAGCTTTTTCTACTTCAAAACAATGTAAAACAAAGAACTCCAAAAACCGTGAATTAATAGTGTGATGAAACCAAAGGTTGTTTCTGGTATCTGAGTTAAATTTTGAAAAAGGGGATGTGCATGAAGTAAAAAGAAAACAGAAAGCTGCCGAACAGGGTGAGGCATCAATTAAAGAGGAATCTCACTTTGCTGACAGGAGAAGAAAATAATCAAGAAAAACTCTTAATGAAGCATATGATGTTGAAATTTAAAACATTTGCAGGTCTTATATCTGCTAATAGCCGATACAGAAGAAAAGTTGTAAACAATTAAATTGCAAGAATAATTGTTTACCACAGTAGAGGTTGTACTAAATTGTAGTTAAGCATTCACTAAAAATATATATGAAAAATGTGAAACAACAGAGAAACACATAACTCAAATTCGACTAGATCTGGAATCTTCAATCTGCATTCGTATTAATTCAAAAAATATTTATCAATTCTTCCCTACAATGTGCCCAGAAAAATCCCTTTAATAGTATCTTCAAATTATATTTATACCGGACCCCTATTGTTGGTTGGTGATCTCCTAACCCCTAGAAGCAAACGATTACAAGAATTGCAAACTCCAACCGTTTTCGTGATTATCATTTGTTTTCCCATCATCTCAATAAAATAACTTTTCAAAATGATACTTCATTGTTTTACTGAAGTATCTCCTTATTTTGACCTGATACATTCAATACATTTTTCAAGAAAATGTACGAAACTTTTGGGAGACTCTGGTAGATCCTTTGCTTCAAATAAAAAGAATTTTCTCTGAGTTTCTGGAAGATGATATTCAATTTCCTTACCAGCAAACTTGATTGATTGAAATTTCAATTTTGGTTTCACTAGCCACTTGTCTATTAGGGTAATATCCATTTTCTTTTAATTGTGAAATTTCCAACTGAATTTCGTCAAAAACCTCTTTGAAATTCAACTTGTGTCTTACAATGTTTATCTGTCATAATTTCCCAGTGCAATTGTCTCTGCCGATACCCAATGAATTCTTTTCCAATAAATCAAAGATTCTTTCACATTCATCTTTGATTTCTTTGACTATTTTCTTATATTCTGCTATGTTGTTTTCCCATACCTTGAGCATGATATCACCCCTAATCTTCTTTTTGACAGAAAGCTTTAGAATTTTCGATACTTCTTTATTTTCAGAACATACAAATGCCTTTTGGAAAGTGGCCCTTGTTTATTTAGCTTCCTTTTCTTTAAAAATAATATCATCAAAAACATTACTTGTTTCCTGAAAATAATTCTGAATAATCTCTACTTGAGAGATTACTTTATGTTTCTCAACTTCTATCTTCGCATGTATTGCCAATGATTGGTCCTGAAAAACTTTCTCGTCTATAACCTGGCCCTTAATTAAATTCAATTTAACCTATAGTTGTCTTACCAACTCTTATTGCTGAATAACTTGTATTTGGCTAGTCTACATTTTCTTGTTCATCTCGTCAAGGCTTGTGTTAAGTAATTGAATTTCTTGCTTGTCAGCAACCTTGGCCTTCTCTAGACTTTTATTTATTTCTTCTTTGATATTTTTCTCAATATCTTTTAGTTGATATTGCAACTGGGTTAGCCTATGGTTACCCTATTATAACCTTGCTCTCGAATTACTAACAGTGAAAATATTTGTTGTTGCCAACGCTCCCATGGAGCCCGCAAAGTTTGTAGTGAAATCTCCCTCTTCCAAGTTTTTCCCATCCAAAATCACTCTGTGTTTCTTTACCATACTACCTTCTCTCATATACATCTCATGTTTTAATAATTATTCAAGAAGTAATTAGAGGGAGGAATTTCTTCTCTGGAGATAGGGTCGCAGTCACTAGAATATATGACCCCTGCCTGAGGAAAACCAAAAGTAGATTGTAAAGGGGTCAAGGAAGTGATGGGATTACCCAACTCTGTGGATTTCGTTTCCCCTGTTTTCTTGGTAGTTTCAATATGAATAGTAGATGGTGAAGGGGGGGTAGATTGAATGGACTCGAGGGGTGTCTCAGATGCTTTTTCTTCTTCTACTTCAGGATTCTCTATTTGTGGGAATTCTTTGTTTTGTGAAGACCCTTCGACCTCCTATGGTTTTTCCTCGGTGTCTACTTTATTTTGTGCTTTATGTCTGAAGTCTAGGGGAATGTTTTCTTGTTCTAAAGGGGATGTTGTTGCTTCACCCTGCAATACTTTAGGCAAACCGCTTCGTCTGTGTCTCTGGAAGGTTAGAAGATTGGTTTGCAAATCTGATGATAGCGTCTGTACCCTGTCTAACACTTCCTCATAGGTTTTGACCCCTTTGAAAATGTCTTCGCGAGGGGATTCCTCATGTTCAAATGATTTCATGCCATAGTGAGCCATGTGGCTTCCCACTGTTTGATAAAGGTCGTGCTTCCTATGTTAGAGATTCACCAACTTGATCTCCTCTAGGGTTGCAGCTTCAACCTTAGAATGACCCAGGTTGAGTAGCGAAAACCTTCCAATCTGTATGGGAAAGACTGGCCAAAACTTCTTTTGAGATGTCTTCAGTTCTATTCCAATACCACCTGTTATTATCTAATGAGCTAACTCCCTGCACACCAACCTGTCAAGGAGGAGTTTAGGAAGTGCATGAGGAGGGATAGAGCATCTGAAAACCTTAATATAGGAGAAATTCTCCTCAATAAACCAATCGACGACTGCCTTGAGATTTCCTATGACCGACTCATACGGGGGGGGTATAGCCATACATCATCTGATGCATTGGTGTCACCATGAAATGACAAATTTCATAAAAAGAATCCTTAACATTTTCTTCCCTCAACTTAGAATGATATTCATGAATTGGTTCACTGCAAATTGGGTTCCAACTCCAATTCATCAAAGGGAAGAATTTGTGAAACATATAGTGTCCATGATATATGCCGACATGTAAAAGGCTACTGGTCAGCCATTGGATCTTGTGGTTTGATACTCCATAACCTCCTTAGATAGGTTATCTGATAGAATTTTGTTCCAGATGAAGCTATATCCTCTGGCTGCTTCATGTAAAAGGGGCACCCATTTTGCAGGGAAATGGGTAGGACTTTTCTTCTCGAAAAGTCTACATAACATCATAGCCACATAAACCATGTACTCATTCAAAGAGGCTGTGGCATAAACGTTATGGGTATCAGCCCTGAATTTTGGTGGGTGTCTCCACCAGTATTTGATTATTCCAGGGTATGTTTGGTCTGCTTTTGTGCATTCTTTCCTTTGAAATTCACTTACAAATTCTTTATTCTAAATGTACTTAGAATTGGGAGATAGTTTATACATTACTTGTATATGTTCCGGTTTGAAAGAGTCGATGAAAACCCCTTGGCTATCCAAGATGATTCTCATTTGCACGTCTGTCCTCTCCAAATCCCAACTAATCATGTTGTTGTATGTCATCAGTCATGGGTGTGTGACCACTTTATGAAGTTCGAACTCTGCTATGTCCCGGAGTTTGTTTTCAGAATCGTCAGGAAAATTCTTTATTTCGTAGTCCAAGGTTTCAAAAATTTGCCTCCATGACTTGATGGAATCTATGGCATGTGGTGTAGTATCAGACACAACATCTCCTTCTGGGCTTGAACTTTCATCTATCTCTTCACTTTTCTTGGGTTCCTTTCTAAGTGCCATAATGTTCGTGTTTAGAATGAATTTCTGTCGCAAAGAGAAATGTGTCAGTTTATTGAATGAAATTCACTTCTGAATTCAAACGATAAGAATGAAATTCGAAAAACCAAACCTCTATTTACCTTTAACTCTTCTTACAATGGACGTACTAAGACAGGTGGTAAAAATTTAATGTCTTAATGGGGGAGATATGCCTAGAGATATGCAGTAAAATAACAAATATCTCTATTCGTCCGTTATGAAAATACCATATGTCGGTGATTTCAAACTAAAACTTCGAAAGGACTACTTCCAATGAATCCCGAAATCCGAAATGCGAATCATTCTTTTAAATCTTTAATAATTTCATTTTAAACTAATTTAAATTCATTTTAAACTTTGTTAAAGAAAACTCACGATTTCGCATTTCAAAATTCCAGGGATCTTGTACCCATGAGATATGTTATGAGCAAATCCCGAATCATGAAATCGTGATGGGATTAGTTTATGCGCTGATTACTTGTATTAATGCTTTAATCAATTAAGATTAGTAATTAACTTCTTCCCTTTGGAAAATTGGGGACCAGGAGTTCAAGGGCTAGTGCTTTGACAACAATTTGATACAAAGAAACCTGAATCACAAAAGATTAAATTGTTGATCCTTTTTAAGAGTTTATTTAATTACAATTAGAGGATATTTTGTGAAACATGCGTCGGGGTTTATAGCACCTACTTTTTCCTTTTTTATTATTACTTTAATATAAACCTTTTCAGGATTTTGAGATCAGGAAATCAAGAGTTGTTAATTAGGAAAACATGCTTTGTGAAATGCTGAATCTCGAAATGCGAAAAATTGAAAGGCTTTTGACTCTTTTTAAGGGTTAAGGGTGGCTCCATGACTAGGAAAAAATGAAGCTTTAGGTTTAAAGGGATACAAAATTTAAACTTCGTATCAACAGTTATAATATACATATCTAGGCATGGTGCATCAATTCTTCTCTTGTA
>ML785442.1:207350-235744 GCA_009831015.1 Picea engelmannii
ACACAATACAAGAGAGACACAGATTTACGTGGTTCACCCAGTGTGGGCTACGTCCACCAGAGAAATTGCCAGGTCCTTCCTTTATTATTATCCAGCAAATGAAGGGATAAAACCTACAGCAAAACCCGCTGTAACTTCCTCTTTTTTCTCTCACAGTCTCCTCTCTCATAATACAATATTCACCATCATCACTAGCCGCAATACATTTCCCTCATAAAAGAGGGTTGCCTTCTAGGGCAAAAAACCCTAACATAATCTCTACCGTTAGATCTGCGACCTTATAATGAATAGTATAGATTTACAATGAAATTACAATATACTTTTACAAGACAATTTTTTCTTCGGGGGCTTCGCCCCAGAACCCCCACTTGCCCCCAGACCCCCCAGCCGGGGGGATAGGCCCCCCGGACCCCGCAGAGGGGGTGCCCCCCCTCTGCACTCCCCCGCGTGGAAGAGTGTACATACTTTTGGGGTGTAAATACTTCATGGGGTATAAACACGGCTGAAAGAAAGGACCTCTGAATCAGGAAGATAACCAGGCTCCACAACCAACACCAAGATAGAGGAGGAGATAAAATACATATCCAAGGTCCCTTATTAATCAGTAGTTGGCAGCTTGATGTATGTGGTGGTTTGCACAAGACCGGATATTGCACATGTAGTGGGAGTTGTGAGTAGGTATATGAAAAATCTAGGTAAAGAACATTGGGATGCAGTAAAGTGGATTCTCAGGTATTTGAGAGGTACTTCTACTCATGCATTATGTTTTGGAGGTTTAGGCACTATTCTACAAGGATATGTTGATTCATATATGGAAGGTGATAAATATCGCAGGAGGAGCACCACACGGTATGTTTTTACTGTAGGTGGAACAACAATAAGTTGGATTTATAAACTGCAAAATACTGTTTCACTTTCAACAACATAGGAAGAATATGTTGTTGCTATAGAGGCTAGTAAAGAGATGATTTGTTTACAAAACTTTATGGAGGAATTGGGAAAGAAGTAGGAGAATAATAGGTTGTGTTGTGATAGTGATAGTGCCATTCATATTGCAAAAAACTCATCCTTCCATTTGCAGACTAAGCATATACAACTCAGGTACCATTTCATATGATCCATCTTGGAAGATGGACATTTGAAGTTGGAAAAGATACACTTAGACAGAATACTACAGACATGTTAACAAAGGGAGTAACCAGGGAGAAACTGAGTTCCTACTCAGTTTCAGTTGGTCTTCAAGAATGAAGATGAAGATGAGAAATTTTCTAGGTCCAAGAAGGATCATAGTCGAACATATACAACAACGGTGGAGTTGCTGAGACCAGTCTCCAAGTGGGAGATTGTTTGTTGTGGAGCTTGATTATCTTCATTATTCAGAGGTATTTTTTTCCAGTCGTGTTTATACCCCATAAAGTTTTTACATCCCTGAAAAATGTACACTCCTCCACATGGGGGAGTGGAGAGGGGGGTTACCCCCTCTGCAGGGTCCAGGGGCAAGCGATCCCCTGGTGTGGGTTCGAGGGTGAAGCCCCCGAAGAAAAAATTGCCTTGTAAATTTATATTGTAATTTCATTGTAAATATGGACCGTTCATTATAAGGTCACAAATATGACAGTAGAATTTATCTTAGGGTTTTTTTCCCTAGAAGGAAACCCTCTTTTATGAGTGAAATGTATTGCGGTTGTGTATCATTAGGAATATTGTATTCTGAGTAAGGAGACTGTGAGAGAAACAAGAAGAAGTTACAACGGGTTTGTTGTAGGTTGTATCCCTTCATTTGCTAGATAATAATAAAGGAAGGACCTAGAAATTTCTCTGGTGGACGTAGCCCACACTGGGTGAACCACGTATATCTGTATCTCTATTGTATTGTGTATCTTTTGTGTTTTATTTCTGCATTTGTTTTACTTTATTTATCCATGGTCCTATTTAATGTTGTGTTAGGTAAATAGAACATTCTAATAAATAAAAACATCAATTATAATCGATTTCATCTACCATCAATCCTAATCCACAATTAAACATGGCACGTGAGAAATCATCCGCATAACAAATCATAGCCCCCACTAAATCCAATGCGCAAAAACAATTATCAGTTATTTTCGTGGCGTAGCTCCAAAACACAAAACACAATCATCTGTAAGAGAAAATTCCATTTAGTGCAAGAAGACTAAAATATATGAATCATCAATCATGACCTTAAATTACATTCATGCAAGTAGTCCAAATGTAAACATACATTACATTACCTTTTCAGTGCGCGCAATGAGTCTAATTTACTCCACTAGACCTACATCACATTACTGAATTGTGCATGAGCATTGCATTCATTTTGGTCATCAATTATACATCATCAATAAAGACGCATGATACATCGAATTTAATTCACCAGGATTAAGGGAGATAAAAAAACAAAACCATCATATGACAACATCATTCTAAGGGAGTAAGTAAAAGAACTTATTTCAAGGTGCGCATGTGATCTATTTATTGACTTAAGTTTAAACCAAAATCAATAAATTAATCATGGCGCAAGGGTAACCATAATCGTTACCGACATACATCGACATTAATTGTTCACAGCGTACGAGAGTAAACAATCTTAGAACATTCACATGTCAACTTAAGTAAGGGCTCAAGGTTAAATAACATTTAATCCAACGCCAGAGTGATCAACCCTAAGATTAAAAGTCCAAGAGAAAGATTATGAAGCTAACACCCGGCCACTATAATTTAGGGTGCGCAAAAACAATTGTTACTAACTCATCATGCATCACCATTAATTAAATGAGCACAAGTAATCTAACAATAACATGGTACATCCATTGTTAATCCAATGTGCATGCAATCCCATTTATTACAGTACAACATAAACAATGGCGCAACTTAAATTTTCACTAAATTAAGGTGCAAAAAAAGACGATCAATTAGTTAACTAAAACATTTATCCATATTGAATAATCAAGCGCAAGAGAATCTATCCAGTATTCACAGCACAACAAATTCCCAATGCTTATCATACCTTAATATCATATGTTAAGGCTCTTAAAATATGGTCAACAATTTATTCAACCACCTATTCTGGTTAGGTATTATGGTATTAATAGTGATGGACCATCTAAATATGAGATAAAGGTGGAATGACCATAGACCACATAGAATTAAATTGAATTAATATAAATGTCATTTATTAATGGAATTCAATCGCATAGTTCTTAAATAAATAAATAAATAATACGATTATATTAATTGAAGCTTAGCACAATTAAATCAACGTAACTCATTCACACAATTATAAACATCTAATTGAACGATTACGGACCTCCCAATGATCATTCAATAAACATTTAAGTCGACCAATTGAGAAACATCTAGATGAAGAATTAATAAACAATATTTTAGTTTTCCATTAATAAACAATATTTAGTTTTTCATAAATAGAAATTAATAAACAATATTTCAGTTTTCAATTAACAATTAAGAAACAATATTTAAGTTTTCCATTAATAAACAATATTTCAGTTTTCCATTAATGAACAATTAGTAAACCATAATTCAGTTTTCCATTACCCCGACACGTAGCTAAAGAGAAAGCATGGGTCGCTGAGTTGGCCAACCAGATGAAGGGAGGATTCCCACAATCCCGCAACTTGCCTTAACTTCTATACCACTTAAAAGTAAGTGAAAATTCACAGAGAAAAAGGAAATATAAGAGCGATGGCCAGGAGGAAATAAATCATTGCTCCAAAAGGAAAATCACTAAGATCACGCATGTGCAAACACACAGGACTGTGGGAACGCTTGCTGAGAGTTTTGGGAAGGAGCTGAGTAGGTGAGATCTAAAATCGCTACCCATCAAAAGGGAATACTGACCTAGCTAACCAGATACGCTGAAAAAGATTTACGCTGAGCCAAAAATCTAGCCATTGAGGGACTCAAAGAGAGGGAAAGTCATTGGGCATACAGCTAAGATCTCAGAGGGTATATTCGGGTTCAGAGGTTAAGAATTGGAGGAATTACCAGGTAAGGAACCAAGAACAAAGAGAGAGAAAAAAACAACAACCGAAAAAAAAATGAACAGAGGTGAAAGGAAGGGAATGTGTCCCAGTTATGGAAATACTTAGAAGGTGGACGCCAGTTTCTGGGCATAAATGGCAGACTGTACTAGTGTTAGGAGACCAACCAAACATCTATAGGAACATTCCACGCGTAGAGGGGAAAACGAAGGTGGTTTACGCTGGGTAATCACTACACTGAGGCTCAACACCCGGTCTCCCACAACACGTGCGTGATGCATTCTCACGTACAGTAAGGTAACAAAACTTTTCTTTATTCTTGATGTGTAACAAAAATGAAAACATCAATCAACAATACAGAAGATCAATATTGAGGTTCATATTTGAAAGTAAGAGTATGAATTAACAACCAGATTCAACCATTATTTCATAGGTGCACTTATTTGCTTATGCCACAGAGGTATTTAGATCAATGAACAACATTAAACTCTGCATAAAATATGGATCAAAAAACCTGACTACAATAAACCATAGAGGAAATGGACCTCTAGAACTTATCATAACAACGAATTCAATAGTCTATACAACAAGTATCAAGTGTCCCTAAAACCATGTGTATGCCATGAACAAAGACAGGAGAAACATATACCAGCATAAACACAACAAGCAGTCTTGGCTCCTAGTTTATTTGGTGGTGTAATAAAAATAAAAGACGGAGAGTCCACGTCATCCATCCTCAACACACAACAATTCCTAAATTCATCTTGCCGTGTAATTAAAGAAAAACGATGACTCCAATCCAAAAACACAACATCTACAATCGTTTTAATTTTTTATAATCTTTTTTTAAACTAAAAGTTAATAAGAATCTTTCAGAGGCATAAAATTAGAGAGTCTGGCGAACATGATTCATCTATTTTCTACCTGTATTCTCAAGCGCAAGCGCAGGGTTCAATTTTGGTGATTTTCCAGGTTACTAAAATGTTATTTTTTGTTTTCTTCCAGAAGGCCACATGCCTACCGAAGACATATATACCTACCTCTCCAAGAGAACACCAACTTCAACAAATCTGGTGCATATGAAGTTCTACCCAGAAAACTTAGACAAGAAGAATCCTAAAAGCACAAAAATCTACTAGGCGTGAACTCAGGGTTTTAATACAAGGAAACATAAGATTGTTGTTTGGGCTTAGATTGTACTATTATTATCGTTGTTGCGCAGATTCTTAGAGTTCTCTTGGGAGTGATTACACCATTACCTCACAAGTTAGATATGTGGGAAATGCATAGATCCTTTTTAATGTAAAATATTTATAGTCTAGATAAAATTTCTCTAACAACAATCTAAGGATTACACAGTCATTCATTAGATATTTGAACAATGAATCACAATAAAAATACCACTCCACAACACACTACCAGTTCCAGAAATCCATTGTAATTTCATCAGCGTATAAATCCATATACAAAATTAACTAATTTACCAATGCAAAATTTGAACAGGCATACCGAAAATGGTGGATGGAATTGTTGATGATTCTCAACTACTGGAAATCCTCCTTGCTCCCACTTGTTAATCATCGAGAACTCACTGGTACCTCCCAGCCAATGTTAGGGGTACTCTTCTCTCCCCTGAGCCCCCCAAGCCGCAAAGGCGAAACACACACAAACCAGAAAAAGCTAGCTCCCACCTCACCTCACAATGTCGAGCTAACACTATCTAATCGAAATGGGCATCCCAACTCCCATAAGAAAAACCAGTCAATAAAAATATTGGCATCGTAACCTTACGCCTGCTAGACGTGATCCATTCATCTTCCCTGCCTTTCCTTTTATATATTTTTCTTAGTGAGTGACTTGTTCCCAAACTCACATTAAATTATTTTTATTAATTTTTTATTAGGAAAATTCTCCCTCGTACACTTGTCGCTTGATCCCTTAGTTGCACCAAAAATTCGTTTAATTAATTAATTTAAAATGACAATTTCCCTCACCCACCTTAAAGCGTTCCTAAAAATGCTCCTCGATGTCTCTTTATTCCCTTACATTTCCTTTAATGACTGACGCCTTTCTTAAAGCTTAGTTGAGTTCAAAATTAGAAGGTTATCTAGACTAGATTCTCTTCTATGTTCCACATTCTTTTTGTAATTAAGTTTCCCCTTTTTGGTCTAAGTTCTAAATTAGTAGGTTTTGTACTTGGCCAACAATTAATCTTTTAAATAATTTAATCCTCCATTAATTATTTTTTTTTAATTTAATTTTCACCCCCATTTTCTTCATCCCCCCACCCTTTTATTACTTGCTTAATTAAATTTTAGTTCTCAAGACCTACTTAGACCTAGGCTTTAAATTCTTTAGGCTCATCAAAAATTGTTTTTAAGGGAAATTTTATAATTGTTAATCTTTACTCATGCAACATTCATTTTAAGGCTGACCAAATCCTAAGGAGACATATTTTTCTAGGTACTTAGTTTCATTAACTCACCAGTGTTTAAAAATCACAACGTGCCCTTCAAGACGCACTACATGCTTCAAGGGTGCCATTCGCCTGCATTCATGTTTAATTTACATGACGTTCCCTTCAAAACGCACTACGTGCCCCAATGGTGCCACTCTTCTTTTGACTGATTTTGGTAGACGTCAAAACCTTGGAGTCAATACTCCATCAGGTGACCTTGTAGGAGACTAAGGGCCTCTAAGGAATAATGAACCTTCCTTATTGCACGCCCCTTAGAATCATCGTGATCGACTGCCACAGTCTTCCCTCATGACATCGTGGATCTCTCGAACTAGGTAATCACTAACCTACAGTTCAAGACACTGTGAGAGTGATAGTAGTCTACGTCAGGGATGCTTCCACACCTCTCCCTCAATATCTCTTTTTGTCATGCATGACTCCTTTACTCCAAATGTGAGTCTGATTATCAAGTTATCGTCATCCTGCATCGATCAATGAAACATGTCAAACATCCAAAATCAACATCATAATTTACCAGTCATATGTCACATATGCAATAACAAAAAAAATTCAAACCATAAGTAGTCCACTCCCTGACTTTCTTCGGAGTCCAAGGAGGTCCATCGATGCCATAGGCATCCTCAATCATTACAGAGTCCTGCGCACTCAGGAGAAACCAATCAATAGAACCTGTCGATACAAATATAATCAAATAACATATCATCGTATCCACATCGTCATCGTAATCCATAAGTGAAACAATCAATCATATAAGGAACCAGATCACTTGCACACAAGTGTCATCAAAGAATAAGTCCAATCAGGTGTGCACAAGATAAATATGTTGCATACACCCCCTCTTTTTTTAAACTTCGTCCCAAAGTTTCACAGTATACAAGTGCAAAAATAATGTATCTGACAATATCTAAGGGTCAATCCATCCAACAAAAATGGAAATTGCGGCCGCATATCATATGCGTCCTCTGAGGTAGTTGAGTGTGGATTATAATTTTCCTACTGGACCTTGACCTGATCGATAGTTTGACGTCATAGCTGTCGAATGTGACTGTACATAAAGTGGTTTGGCTTTGTCCTGACCTCACCCTCGCCCAACATATGCTAATAACTTAGTCAATCTCATGCATAGGATCACTAACCTAAAGTCACATATATATACAAGATAAACATTGCGCAATGCCTCAAATAATGAGGCACGACTAGTCGTTAGGCCCTTCATAATTATGGTCGACGTGATGCATACCGACAAACCCTTTTGCCAATCCTGTGCTTCTTCCATCCCCTTTCGTATCGTTTGTAATTGTTCCTTAAATTCTTGGATATATTTTGGTCCTACCAGGAACCCATCCTTGAGTCAATCCCAACTCAAAGGCATCCGACATGGTTTCCCATCAAGAAACTCAAATGGCACCATCATAATGGTTCTTTGATAGTTGTTGTTGTAATCCAACTCTACCAGTGGAAAGAACGATTCCCAACTTTTATGTTGGTCCAACACATGCATAAGCAACACAACCTTCCAAGTTCGGTTCCTTTGTTCTCTATTCCCGTCTACCTCTGGGTGATATGTGGTACTAAAGTATAGTGGGGTTCCTAAGGCCTATTGGAAACTAGTCCAAAATCATCCTGTAAACATCGATCCTCGATTGGATATGATCCTTTGGTACGTCTGACAGTCTCAATATCTCGTGGGTATAAAATGTAGCTACAATAGGCACCTTATACATCGTGCGCACAGGTTCAAATGTGAACTATTCATCAGAGTGTCAACTATCATGAAAATTTGAGTCGTGTCTCCTTGCCATCAACGACAATTTCCCCAAAAAATTCCATCGAAATGACCTCCCATTTCGATTTCGGAATAACGTGTGGCCTTATAAATCCTTTCGGATATCTATGTTCAGCCTTCACCTGTTGATCTTATAGACATCTCGCCATGTAGATGACGATGTTTTCCTTTATCCCTTCCAGAAGAATAAGGGCTTAAGGTTTGTCCTCATCTTCATGACTCCTGCATGAGCCATGTACACTGCTCTATGAGCTTCGTATAAAATCAAAACTTCTCAATTCGCTAAGTAAATCATGTTATTATATCTCAAATATCCTTTGTTGTCCACAATATATTCCTCAATTTTGGTACCAACATGGTATCTTGCATGAAAAATTCCTTACCCTCTAATACCAGTCAACGTCACATTGCAATTAGAATCTTTTCATGTATATTCGTTTGAAGAGGTATCACTGAAAATATGCATGGTCTCTGACTCAACACGTCTACCACTCTATTCATTGTTCCTTTTAAGTAGGAAATCTCAAAATCGTAATTGATAAGTAGTTCTAACCAACGCCTTTTCCGCCTTAAAGTCATTTTGCATAAAAATGTTTTGTAAACCACTGTGGTCCATTTTTAGTTCGAATTTCCATCCAATCAGGTAGTGTCTCCACACTCCCAGGGCTCACATGATGGCTAACAACTCCAAATCATGTGTCACATAGTTCTCCTCATTCTTTCTTAACTTCCTTGAGATGTAAGTGATCACTCGACCGTATTGCATCAAGAATCCGCTTAGGCCTTCCTTGGATGCGTCAGTGCATACCAAGAAGTCCTCGTCCATGCTAGAGAATTTTAGTTTTGGCACCATCGGAAATAGTTCCTTGAGCCTTCAAAATGCTTTTGTGCATTCCTTGGTCCACACAAACTTTTTGTTCTTCTTTTGCAATTCCATAATCGGATTTGATATCTTTGAATAACCCTCGACGAACCGTCAATAATATATTTCTAAACCCATGAAGCTACACACTTCTTGGACATTCATCAGTGCAGGCCACTCCATAATAGCCTCTACCTTCCCTGGATCCACAATGATTCTTTTGTTGAAGATAACATTCCCTAAGTAATGAATCCTTGATAGGGTTGCGACCGCTTCCCATAATTTTTTCTCTCGCAACACTATAGTACTACGCGTAAAAGTTCATCTTGATCTTGCATCATCCGAGAATATATCAAATTTCATCAAGGAATACTAGACGATAGTCAAGAAAAGTCTCCATGACCCATACTTCTTCCGTATGAAATTAATAGGAGAACTGCAAGGCAATACACTTGGACGTACAAGTCCTAGGTCGAGCAACTCCTTTAGTTTCACTTTCAACATTTGTAACTCAAGGGTCAACATCCTATAAGGCTTTCTTTCTATTGGTCCAGTTCTAGGTTTTAGTTCGATGGTAAATTCCATCTTGGCTTCATGTGACACACTTGGTAATTGTTCTAGGAATCACGTCCACACACTCTCGTACTACCGAAAGGTATTCTAATCCTTCTTCCATGCCCTTGACATTCAACGCTAAGTATGAATATAACTTGCATCCTTATGGGTGCTCCCTTGTAGTTGTAGGGAAGAAATAAACCTCAGGGATAGTCTCCATTTTATTCCTACAATCATACTTCTTTGTCCTTCATTGTCAGTCTAACTCAACCTCCTCTCTTACCGTTGAGTATTGCATCATGCGATTCCCACCAGTCCATACTGATCATGTTGTCATAAGATCTTAAGATAGTGATGTAGGTCAGACTTCGTTACAATATCCCTAGGTTAAAGAGACATTTCATACCTGTAAGGTCTGTCCAAACAGAGCCTTATAAAACATAAATTTAAATATATAAATGCTATCATAATTTCTTTACATTTCATTATTCAACATAATAAAAATGTTCAACATAATTAAAAATGAGCAGCATGATAATAAACAACATGTTCAGCATAATTATTAATGAACAATATAACAATAATGAACACAACATACTAATAATAATAAATACCTAAAACTGATGTTGTTCTGAAGCTCTGCCCAAAACTGATTAACCTCCCATCTAGCTAGGAACAGCCTATCCGGCTCCATAGCCCCAGGATTCCTTACGGTTTCCTAGCCCCCGAGCCCAAAATTCCCAGCAACAGGTGCCCCCTGTGAAAGTCCTCAAGTCAACTGTAAGCTCAAAACAGATACAAAACATAAACACAGTCCCAAACTGCCTCCTCTAATATGAAAATATTACTCCAACCAAAGATCCCCCTTCCCGAGTGCTCTCCCTTGCCTTATCTTCCTTTCCCTTCCTTATCCACCGCCTTCTCCCCCCATTAAACCTCAACCACCTTATCCCCTCATTAAATCTCAACCACCTTATCCCCCCCTCCATAAATGGGTCCATCTACCAATATAATTATATTATAAACTAAGTCTTCATAATTAATAAAAAAGAAATAAAATCTATTTTAATAGTTTATTAAACTAATATTTATTAATTTAATACTTATTAAGCTAATATTTATTAAATGATTAATTAAGGTTGTTACATACACCCACCCTTCAATAAACTTCATCCCAAAGTTAAAGTAATTTATAATACAAGGGAAATGACACATGGTTCACACATTCATATCCAATAAACAACATTATCAGTAAGTAAGCCAAAGAAAACTCATACATACTAGTGTACATGTGCAATAAATGCATGTGTAGCTACCACATACAAGTCTCGTGCATGTACTAATGAAAATAACTATCACCTCTATAGTAATTCTTGTATGCATTCAATCCAATCAACAAGACTATTCATTTTATAAAAGATCATAAACTGATTAAATGTTTGCAAAATCTCTTAATTACAATAATATAGCTCAAAAATGTTTATTTAGACAATTGTAGTTCAGTTAAGTAATTATGAATATACATATATACACATTTTCTTTTTAGAAGGGAAAAGAATAAATTCCACCATAAGACAAATCTCCAAACACTCTCAACTATTTCTATTCATCCTTCCTCCCTAACTTACTTACATCTTCCATTCCTATCCTTCCTCTGCTAGACTATCTTGGAGCGTCAACTATATTGACCTAACTCCAAATGAACTCGTAAGCAAAGTGTCACTATCTTGACCAAGCTTCCCCAGCAGGCAATTGACAATCATCATCACATGTCTAGGGAAGTGTGAGCTAAGACCGTCCTCCCATGACTCTAGGTTTTAGAGGATACATGGTGGGGATTGCCTCCACCCCTCCTAATAGGATTAGGGTCCACACACTACCATGGAATATATAGTGGCACCATGCTGCTGGGAATTTTTTCATCATTTATTCAGTTTTTGGGCAGTCTCACCACCTCAAAACCTGCACTGGTACATATATCATAATAGTGCATTTGTACCAATATAATTTCACATGCGAATATTCATACCATATTGTTTCTCGGTCGGTGGTCATGACATCCACTTTTATTACCATTATCCCTTTTCTATTTCATATCCCATTGACTTGCAAATTAGTCTATAACACAAACTCATACATATCTATGCATTATCATCATGTAAATGAATTCGACCATAATCTCAATTCTGTATCTACATACCAACAACTTTAAATGTCAAAATTTTCAAGTTAGAAATAGGTCTCATAATATCCCTATAATTCAATTAATGTTATCTGTTCATAGAATTTTCATTTACATAATAGATTGCATCATATCCATCATCATTCACATAATGTTGAACATTCATAGAATTTACATTCACATAATAGATCTTATCATAGCCATCATCATTCAAATAACATTTAAACATTCATAGAATTTGCATTCACATAATAGATCGTATCATATCCATCATCATTCAAATAACATTTAAACATTCATAAGGGTTCATACGTCTTAAAAGTTCAAGTGTATCATTAATAGTTTCACTGTGAATAGAAAATAAAGGTGATTAGGCGTCAGGTAATCCTAGTTGTCTAAGTCAAAAGGTGGTGTTACATACACCCAATCTTCGAGAAACATATTTTCGAGGTGGTAAAAAAAGTGAGGGATAATCTTGTCGTAATGTCTCGGCATCCTCCCAAGTAGCAGATCTAGACTATACTTGTCCCACTGGACCTTAACTTGGTCTACCATATGGTTCCTAAGCTATTGGAATCTATGGTCCAATATGCATAATAGTTCTATCGTACGGGTTCCCGTGTCCAAAACCTGCAATTTCTTCCAATTTAGTTTATGTGATTCATCAACAACATAATGACGTAGAACAGATACATGAAAAACATTATGAGTTTTATGCAAGTGGGGTGGCAGTATGAGACATTAGGAAATGGGTCCAATTTTCTCTTGGATTTTGAACGATCCTATAAATTGAGGTGACAACTTTGTCCCCTTCCCGAACTGAATGGTACTCTTATTAGGTTTGATATGAATGAAAACCTGATCTCCCACTTTATAACTTCGGTCAATCCTATGTGCATCAGCATAACTCTTCTGTCTATCATGTGCTTCCTTTAGTCTTTGCCTAATCTAAATTACCCGTTCCTCCATCTCTTGAATCAATTCTAGCCCAACTGTCATGCGGTCTTCTAATCTTTCCCAACTCAATGGTGTTTTGCATGGCCTTCCATACAGAGCTTCGTAGGGTGGCATTCCGATGGAGCTATGAAAAAATTTATTGTAGGCGAAATCTACCAAAGGTAGGTACTTCTCCCAATGGGTTTGATTATCCATGAAATACATCCTAAGCATGTCTTCCATGACTTGATTTACTCTCTCAGTTTTCCCATCTGTTTCCAGATGATAAGTTGTGCTTAAGTTCAAATGCATCCCCAACGTTGACTGCAAACTTGTCCAAAACCTAGAAGTGAATCTAGAGTCCCTATCTAAAATGATCTTCTTGGGTATCTTGTGCAAATAAATGACCTCACTTACAAACACATGTGCCACATCAGTGACATCGTAAGTGTCTCTAGCCAGATTAAAATGAGCACTCTTGGTTAACTTATCAACTATCACAAGAATGACATTGTGTTTATGAGATGTGAGTGGCAACCCCACAACAAAATCCATAGAAATGACTTCTCACTTGGACATAGGAACATCATGGGGTTTTAGGAGACCTTCCAGGTGGTGGTGGTTGGCTTTCACTTGTTGACACGCTAGGCACTTGGCGAAGAAATGGACTACATTGCGCTTCATTCCTACCCAAAAGAAAAGCTTCTTCATGTCTGTGTACATTTTCTTCACACCTGGATGCGCACAATAAAGTTCTCTATGGGCTTCCTTCAGTATGATGCTTAGAATATCCCCACCTTCGAGAATGTACATCCTTCCTGACCCCCTTTCGTTGCAAAGTAGTGATGGGTTTTTCTATTTTAGAGAACCCTTCCACAAATCTCCTATAATAACCTGCTAGCCCCATGAAGCTTCTTACCTCATGAGCATTTTTTGGCATTGGCCATTCCATAATGGCCTTTACCTTTTCTGGGTCCACAGAGATTCCTTCACCGAAAATGATATGACCTAAATAGTGAATTTCTTTCTGGAAGAAGGACCACTTCGACAACTTCCCATACAATTTGTTCTCTCTAAGGCAAGACAACACCACTCGCAAGTGTTCCTCATGTTCTCTTTTGTTTTTGGAATAGATGAGGATATCATCTAGAAAGACTTGTACAAAATGGTCTAAGTACTTCCAGAATACACCATTCATGAGGCTCATGAATATTGTTGGCACATTGGTCAATCCGAAAGGTACTACAACGAACTTATAATGCCCAAACCGAGTTTGAAAGGCATTTTTAGGAATATCGCCTTCCTTAATCCTTAACTGGTGATACCCTGATCACAAATCAATTTTTGAGAATACCACTACTCCTTTCATATGATCAAAGAGATCATCTATTCGTGGCATTGGGTACCTATTTTTCATTGTAGCGTGGTTCAAGTCCCTGTAATCTATACACGGTCATAAGGAACCATCCTTCTTCAAAAAAAATTTATTGGTACACCCCAAGGTGAGACACTGGGCCTTATTAGCCTTAAGTTGAGTAGCTCTTTCACCTGCACCTACAACTCACAAATTTATGGTGTTTTCATCCTATACGGAGTCTTGGAAATTGGTTATGCACCAGGTTGTAACTCAATAGTAAAATCAAGCTCCCTCTTAGGAGGTAATCCTAGCAACTCGTTCGGAAAAAAATCCTTAAACTTTGACAATACTGGGTACTGATCCAAGCAAGGTCCTTTCCTTTCATTCACTTCTTCCACTACATATAGTCGACACCCTTGCCTCATGCACCGCTTAACCTTCATAGTTGATATAAAGTGTAGAGACACATTTCTTCATACACCGTGGATCTCTACTGCCCTTCCTTCATTGTCAACAAAAAGCACCCTTTTTGCAAAATAATATTCCATAACTCGATCGGCTTCTAACCAGTCCATTCCAATGATTAGGTCATACGTCTCAGGAGCAGTGACGTATACCTTCAACCTAGTAGGACACACTCCTAGGTCTATTAGACAATTATCAATGCTAGGTCCTACTGCTTGTTTTCCCTTGAAGCCATCTTGACTTGTTTAAAGTCATCGTTCTCATAGGCTACCAACCCACTCTTTTCTAATGCAGATGGTGAAATGAAACTATCTGTAGCACCAGAATCAAATAAAATTTTAACATTGATATGATTTAGCACACTTAGCGACTCCACCACTGCGGATTGATGTTCTTCCTGGCGATTATTAACTTCTACATAAATCTGGTGGCTACCGCTTGCTCTTCCCATTGGGGCCTTTCCTTCTCTATGCACAAATCTTGCTTGAAACTCCGAGTAGTCACACTGGTAATGGGGCCCTCCACATCCCCAACATGTAACACATTATGGAACGTGCACACTGATCTGTGATGCTCTTTGAAATGAGTTCCTTTCCCTGGAACCCCTGCCCTTACTAGATGTTCCCTGAGAAGGTCACAGACCTGCCTACGTGCTTGGTGATGAATGGGATGATGCACTCACTTCCATTCAAATACTTGTGGCAACTATCCTTAGCGTGAATCTATTACCATAAGGAGGTGGCCTAGAGCTCCCTCCCCTGGAGAAGGTCCTAGGGTCCTTCCCAATGAATCTAGGATGATGTGGAAAGTTTGACCGCATACCTCCGTTTAAGCTCATGTGTTCCTCAGCATAACGTGCATTTTCAACTTCTTTCGCTACTAAAGATAGTTTCCACATCCATACCATGGCCCTTATCTTAGGGTTTAACCCATAGACAAAGTGTTCTTCCTGTCGTTGATCATTATCCATGTATGAAACATATTTTACCAATTCCATGAACCTGATCTTGTACTCTTCCACAATCTTGTTTCCCTGTACTAGAGCATGAAATGCTCCCACCTATTGTTCCTCGTAGTAAGCTGGTAGATATTTCCTTCAGAACCTTTCCTCAAAAATTTCCCAAGAGACGGTGTCTGTGGTAAGGTGCAACTACCTATCCAGGTTGCCCCACTAGTTCAAGGCACTGTCCCTCAACTGAAAGATCACTATTTTCGCCTTTGATGTGGAAGCATAGTCTCTTAAGGAGAAACATCGAGTCATTCCTTCCAACCATGCTTCATCACGTTCACTGGCACGACCCCCAAAAAACTATGGGAGTTTGATCTTCTATAGTTTTCTAGTGATTTCCTCGGCTAGAGGCCCTCCCCCTGAATCCATCGACACTTCAAGGTTACCCTCCCCATATGGTGGGGGCTCCACTTCGATCCCTGCTGGCTAACGCCCCTTTAAATTCTCATTAATGGCCTCCAAAGAGCACAAAAATAGAGCTAATTCAGGTGATGGTGTTGGCGGCGTTGGCGATCCTTGTGATGACACCCCTCGACCTCGATTTCCTCAAGTTCTAACCATATTGTATAATTTAATCTTCATCAATCAAATGCTTGTCAGGGAAGAGTCTAATGCAATTCACATTTGCGTAACTTATACTTGTAAACATAGGGTTAGGTGTAAGTTTTTTTTTTACTTGTCTGTAAAAAGACGTTACTCTCTTTAGGGTAAGTGGCTAGGTCAGGGTTAAAGCATCTAAGCTCGATGTCTTCGCCTAAGTAAACTACTGGCTCTCTCACCTTGATAGCTATGACAACACTACACTGTAATCTTCAATTACTCTAACTTGTGTGTAATCAAGCATCAAACCCATTCATGTATCAATATGTATCACTGATATTAATCACCCTTATACATTAATTAAACCTAATTAACTCAAATAAATTTAAACTATTTTAATGAATTTAAATAAGTAAATATTAAAAAGAAAACAAATGTTAAAAACAAATTATTTTAAAATAATATAAAAATTTAAATTTTTTTTTGGAAAGTAATTAATACATAAATATATACATATATCCATATATATTAAACAAAATAAATGGATCTTAATTAATTTTAATTAATTTCGTATATAATATATAAAAATAAATAAACAAATCGAATAACCCTAGGGCATCATGGGACCTCGCATGAAGCCCACGTGCCCCCTCCCTCTTTTCTATGTGTCCAAGTGTAAAAATAAAATAAATAAATAAAAACTAAACGAACCTTAACCCTACCCTGCACGTAGAGTCCTCATTCTCATCTGCATGACCTATACTATACCTCCCTTCTGCTCTGTGCATAACCTACCTCTCCTCTACTATGCACACACAATCGAGTTCAGAGGGTGTGGCCTCGGCCCCATGGTTGACTGCCAAGAGGGTACGGACATGGCCTCCAAAACGACTCGCCGAGGTTTGGTTGCTATCAATTTGGTCTCTTTTTTTTTTTACTTGCTTCACATTTGGTTTTGTGTTTGCATCTCTGCGTGGATGCTTCCTCAACGCGTTAGCTCTTGATTGTGTTATGTGAGTTTGTTGTGTTAGATAAGGTTAAAAAAAAAGTGAAATTAGGTTTGTAGTTGTCGTATTATGTAGGAAAAGGAAATTACTCTCCAGCCAAACATGGAAGAGCCTTAATAGTAGTCAATACAGTTTCAATTTCTCCTCCACTGCATCTCTTTGCTAATAAGAAAGAAATCTTCAAAGATTTTGTGTTGTTTTTGTTCTTTTTCCTGAAAATGTTTTGGTATACCTTTTGCTTTTTCTCTACAATCTGACATGGGTTCTCCTCCTTGAGATCAGTGTTTGGTCTTGGCAACTAATTTGGCGTTGGGAAAAAAGGTGGCCAGTAGAGCACCATACCCATTGCCCTCGTGGCTCTTTCATGTGGCTTTGTGCTAGACTTAGATCTGGTGCTCGATTTACCATATGGACGTTTCCTGTCGAGCTGGTTTTCCCAAGTGGTTAAGGGGGGAAGACTTAATATCTTCTGCACATAAGTGTGCGTGGGTTCGAACCCCACAACCAACATTCTAAATCTGCTTTAATTTTACCTGACCTCGGGCTTGGAGTTAGGTCTTGGGCGCTTGGTGTACTTACCACGCTCCTTCGTGGCTTCACCCTTAACACTTGTTTGAATGTTGCACTGGTGCTATAGTAAAGGCATTATATTGATTCACAAAAGGTCTTGGGTTCAACCTTCAACCTTCTCACAGCTTTACCCTTGGCTCTTTGTTTGAATGTTGCTAAAAAGGAACAGTCCTTAGCTCGATAGCTGTAGTTTACAAACACGTAGTGCAAAGGAAAGGCTCCCATGTGGGTTTCTACTCCACTTGGCTTGAGCGCTTGGTGCACAGGCTTGTGTACTCGGAACTTGTAATTAAACCTGGAGCTAGGCCTTGAACTCGATATTTTGTAGGAGTTGAAGATTGGGCTTACGTGCCCAATAGTTTATTTGAAGAAGAAAAAGAGGAAAGCCAGGGCTGAGAGGTTTGGTGCATGCATTGGGCTTGTGTTGGTTAATGTGTTGACTTGTGGACCTGGGTTTTGGCATACATAGTTTACTATTTCTCTCAGCTGCAAGGTCAAATTGTCTCTGATGGTTTTGCCTTGAATTGCTCATTTTTCCACTTCAGAATTGATATTTTTCTATTTCATTACTGTGGTGCTTCACATTTTCTGAGTGGTGCTTTTAAATTCTGTGATTTTTCGTTGTTGATATCTGTTGAAATGTTATCATTGGTTATTAACTTATTTCACTTTTGATCAATTATACTCGGTTTCTCCTTCTCTTATTTTTCTTTTCCTTTATAATCTGTTAGGTTCCTCTACTTTCATCCTTTTGTCTATCTTTTGTGATTTTTTTTATTTTTTTTTGAAGAGTATCCAATGCCTTTTATGTCTTTTTTGTCATTTTAACCCTAAAGTATTTCGTTGTGGCTGTTGTATTTTTTGGGCTGATGGTAGGGTTTTTGGGATCAGTTTAATGGTTTACTAGGCACATAACCTAACTTTCAGTCAAGAGTCAAGAGGATGGGTGGGTAGGTAGGCCCTTGGCCCCAGATTTTAAACTAGAAGCTCTGATACCATGTGTAAGGTCTGTCCAAACAGAGCCTTATAAAACATAAATTTAAATATAGAAATGCTATCATAATTTATTTACAGTTCATTATTCAGCATAATAAAAATGTTCAACAGAATTAAAAATGAGCAGCATGATAATAAACAACATGTTCCGCATAATTATTAATGAACAATATAACAATAATGAGCACAACATAGTAATGATAATAAATACCTCAAACTAATGTTGTTCTGAATCTCTTCCCAAGCTAAAGCTCTGCCCAAAACTGATTAACCTCCCATCCAGCTAGGAATTGCCTATCCGGCTCCCTAGCCCCAGGATTCCTTACAGTTTCCTGGCACTCAAGCCCAAAATTCCCAGCAACAACTTCCCTCTGTGAAAGTCCTCAAGTCAGTTGTAAGCTGAAAATAGATACAAAACATAAAACACAGTCCCAAACTACCTCCTCTAATATGGAAATATTACTTCAACCAAAGATCTCCCTTCCCAAGTGCTCTCCCTTGCCTTATCTTCCTTTCCCTTCCTTATCCACTGCCTTCTCCCCCCATTAAATCTCAACCACCTTATCCCCCCATTAAACCTCAACCACCTTATCCCCCCCTCCATAAATGGGTCCATCTACTAATATAATTATATTATTAACTAAGTCTCCATAGTTAATAAAAAAGAAATAAAATCTATTTTAATAGTTTATTAAACTAATATTTATTAATCTAATACTTATTAAACTAATAGTTATTAAACTAATATTTATTAAAGGATTAATTAAGGTTGTTACAATACCCCTTCCTCCAACCATCTGGTTGGTACTTGAAGCCATATCGACGAATCTAAACTCATCCTGTCGAATGCCCTTAACTAAATCCCTTCAATGTGGTACTAGAATTAGATCTCTCCATAGCATTGGGGTCTAACAAATGCTAAAAGTCCATTTGGTCATGGCACCAAACAACTCGATCATAGTGGAATGGTGCTCGGCCTGGAGGTTTGTTTACTGTGGTCATGAATCCTATGGGCCTTTCCCATCTCCACCATAGTAGTGTGTCTTGTTGACTTGACCGCTCTGGCCCTTTCAACCAGACAATCTTGCTGGTAATGTGGCTCTCCACATGTCCATTGCCCACCTTCGGTTCAGTACTCTTGGCCCCATAATAGAAGTTGTTGGCCCACTAGCCTAAGATCCTGGTATGTTTTGCTGACAAGCCTAAATGACGACTACTAACGGTGCTTCCACAGATGTGGGGGTCCCTTGTAGGGAGCCCTCTGCTGAGGAACCTATCATCATGGTGTCATGAACAAGGGTCCTATAGATGTATCTTGATAGCAATATGTCTTGTCTGGATGATGTCTGATGCTATTGCGCACCATATGTTGTCAGTCCAGACGGTCTTGTAGGTGTCCTACCTAGAATCTCACAGTAAAAACTTCCTTATCTAAGAGGCCTACTAGACTGCATCGTGAAACGTCCAAGGAATTTAGATCCTCACCTTCACCTAAAAGTAAGAGTTAATGTTGGTCACGCAATTTCTAATCTCCAACTTCTTCATGTTCATATGTGGGGCATTTCAAAGTAGCTCCATAATTATGGTCTCATAATCCAACACCATATAACCACCCTATCCTAAGGCACTGAATTCATCGAGCTAGAGCTTAACGAATTCCTCTGACAATTACTTCTCCTGGAACCATTCCACTAACACAGCTTCGATGACCATGTTTAGCTGAGGTAGGAGCATCTTCCTCCATAAAATAGTGGTCCCCTAAAGTTGATGACTGCCTATGCGAACCTTCATGCTAGAGGTCGTAACCGTGAAGTGCAAAACACATTGCCTTTCTCTCTAGCCATGCCTCGATGACTGAGCCGTTCGTGGCACTTGTGAATGCAAGAAATTAATCGTCTAGAGTTCGCCTTGAATGCTACCAGCACTGGCTCGGGCGCGCTATGGACCCTTTGGGATACAGGCACCCCGACCTTATCTTAGTACAAACGGTTAATCACAACCTCTGAGATTTCCCTGGAAGCACCTTGTCAGACCCAACACATCTCGCATGACAATCCGCTCATGCTCAAGACTTGTTCTTCTTCTCAAGGGCTGGACCCCTCTGGCATGGTTACTACTAGAGGCGTCGCGCCTCCTCCCCTGATACTACGTCGTGAATTTCTGCGACATCCTATAGCCATGATTACCGCATGGACAGGTTAATAATTCAATTAGTGTCGAGTATTAATCAAGGGCTTAATTCAGTGGAAGGCATGGTGATCTACATTCGCAGGGTTGAACCCGCTCTAATACCATATGTAATGACCCCGCCATTATGACAACAAGCAATGTACAATGTTTTTTCTTTTTTCTTTTTAATGTTGCATTAGGTAAATAGAACATCATAATAAATAACAACATCAAAGATAATCGATTTCATCAACCATCAATCCCAATCCACAATTAAACATGGCAGGTGAACAATCATTCGCATAACAAATAATAGGCCCTAATAAATCCAATGCGTAACAACAATTATCAGTTATTTTCATGGCGTAGCTCCTAAACACAAAATGCAATCATCTGTCAGAGAAATTACATTTAGTGCAAGAAGACTAAAATCTATGAACCATCAATCATGACCTTAAATTCCATTCGTGCGAGTAGACCAAATCTAAACATACATTACATTAACTTTTTAGTGTGTGCAATGAGTCTAATTTACTCCACTAGACCTACATCACATTATTGAATTGTGTGCGAACATTCTATTGAATTTTCCCATCATATATACATCATCAATCAAGATGCATGAGACATCGACTTTAATTTGCTAGGCTTAAGGGAGATAAAAAACAAAACGATCATATGAAAACATCATTCTAAGGGTGCAAGTAAAACAACTTATTTCAAGGTGTGCATGTGATCTATTTACTGACTTAAATTTAAACCAACATCAATCAATGAACCATGGCGCAAGGATAACCATCATCGTTACCAACATACGTCAACATTAATTATTTGCTGCGTACGAGAGTAAACAATATTATAACATTCACATGTCAACTTAAGTAAGGGTGCAAGGTTAAATAGCATCTACTCCAACACTAGAGTGATCAACCCTAAGATTAAAAGCGCAAGAGAAAGATTATGAAGCTAACGCCCACCCAAAATAATTTAGGGTGCGCAAGAGCAATTGTTACTAACTCATCATGCATCACCATTAATGAAATGCGCACGAGAAATCTAATGAGAACATGGTACATCCATTATTAATCCAATGTGCATGCAATCCCATTTATTACAATACAACATAAACAATGGTGCAAGTTAAAATTTCACTAAATTAAGCCACAGGAAAAAACGATCAATTTGTTAACTAAAACATTCATCGATATTAAATAATCAAGCGCAAGAGCATCTATCCAATATCCAATATTAATAGTGCAACAAATTCCCAACACTTAACATACATTAATTTCATGTATTAACGCCCTTCAAATATGGTCAACAATTTATTCAACCACATACTCCCGTTAGGTATTATGGTATTAACGGTGATGGACCATCTAAATGTGAGATAGAGGTGGAATGACCATAGACCACATAGCATTAAATTGAATAAATATAAATGCCATTTATTAATGGAATTCAATCCCATAGTTCTTAAATAAATAAAAAGAATACGATATATTAATTAGAACTCAGCACAATTAAATCGACCTAACTCATTCACACAATTATAAACATCTAATTGAACGATTACGTACCTCCCAATGATCATTCAATAAAAATTTTGGTTGAACAATTGAGAAGCATCTAGATAAACAATTAATAAACCATATTTCAGTTTTCCATTAATAAACAATATTCAGTTTTCCATAAATAAAAATTAACAAACAATATTTCAGTTTTCAGTTAACAATTAAGAAACTTTATTTCAGTTTTCCATTAATTTCCATTACCCCGACACATAGCTAAAGAGAAAGCATGGGTCGCTGAGTTGGACAACCTGACGGAGGGAGGAATCCCACAATCCCGCAGCTTGGCTTAACTTCTATACCGTTGAGAAGTAAGTGAAAATTAACAGCGAAAGAGAAAATATAAAAGAGCTGGCCAGAGGGAAATAAATTACTGCTCCAACTGGAAAATCACTGAGATCAGGCCTGTGCAAACGCAGAGGACTATAGGAACGCTCGCTGAGAGTTTCGGGAAGGAGCTGAGTAGGTGAGAGCTAAAATCACTACCCGACAAAAGGGAATACTGACCTGGCTAACTAGAGACGCTGAAAAAGATTTACGCTGAGCCAAAAATCCGGCCATTGAGGGACTCGAAGGGCGGGAAAGTCGTTGGGCATACAACTACGATATCATAGGGTATATTCGGGTTCAGAGGTTAAGCATCGGAGGAAATACCAGGTGAGGAAACACGAAGAAAGAGAGAGAAAAAAAACAACCACCAAAAACAAAACAACAAGAAGTATCAAGTGTCCCTAAAACCATGTGTATGGCATGAACAAAGACAGGAGAAACAAATACCAGCATAAACACAAGAAGCAGTCTCGACTCCTAATTTATCTAGTGGTGTAATAAAAATAAGAGACGAAGACTCCACGCCATCTATCCTCACCACGCAACAATTCCTAAATTCGTCTTGCTGTGTAATTAAACGAAAACGATGACTCCAATCCAAACACACAACATCTACAATCAGTCAAAAAAAAATCAGTTAAGAAAAATATCGGCAACGTAACCTTAAGCTTTAGATACGTGATCCATTTCTCTTCCCTGCCATTCTTTTTTTGGAGTATTTTTTAAGTGAATTTTTGCTAAACACACATTAAATTCTTTTTATTAATTTATTATTAGGAAAATTCTCCCCATACACTTCGCCCGATCCCTTAGTTGCACCATAAATTCATTTAATTAATTAATTTAAAATTTCAATTTCTCTCACCCACATAAAAACACTCTTCAATGTCCTTTTATTCCTTTACATTTCCTTTAATGACTGACTCCTTTTTTAAAGCTTAGTTGAGCTCGAAATGAGAAAGTTCTCTAAACTAGATTCCATTCTATGTTCCACATTCCTTTTTTAATTAAGTTTCCCCTTTTTAGTCTAAGTTCTAAATTAGCAGGTTTATACTTAGCCAACAATTAATCTTTTAAATAATTTAATCTTCCATTTTTATTTTTTATTTTTAATTTAATTTTCAACCCCTTTTCATCATCCCCCTTTTATTACTTGCTTAATTAATTTTTAATTCTCAAGACCTACTTAGACTTAGGCTTTAAATTATTTAGGTTCAACAAAAATTGTCTTTAAGAGAAATTTTATAATTATTAATGTTTACTCATGCAACATTCATTTTAAGGCTGACCAAGTCCTAAGGAGACATAGTTTTCTAGGTGGTTAGGTTCATTAACTCACTAGTGTTTAAAAACCATGACTTTCCCTCCAAGATGCACTACGTGCTCCAAGGGTTCCACTCACCTGCATTCATGTTTCATTAATGCGACGTGCCCTTCAAGACACACTACATTCCCCAAGGGCGACACTCGCCTTTTGACTAATTTCGGTAGACATCAAACCCTTGGAGTCAATACTCCATCAGGTGATCTTGTAGGAGACTAAGGGTCTCTAAGGAATAAGGACCCTGCCGCATTGTTCACTCTTTAGAATCATCGTTAGAGACTATCACAGTCTGCCCTCATGTGATCGTAGATCTCTCGAACTAGGTAATCGTTAATCCATATATCAAGCCATGACGAGAGTGCTAGTATGTTGCGACAGGGTTTCTACCACACCTCTCCCTCAATATCTATGGTTGTCATTCATGACTCCTTTACTCCAAATGTGAGTCTCATTAGCAATTTATCGTCAGCCTGCATCCATCAATGAAACATGTCAGAGATCCAAAATCAACATCATAATTTATGAGTCATATGTAACATATGCAATAAAAAAAAAAATCAAACCATAAGCAATCCACTCCCTGACTTGCTTCGGAGTCCAAGGAGGTCCATCGATGCCATCGACATCTTCAATCAGTCCAACGTCCTTCACACTCAGGAGAAACCAATCAATAGCACCTTTCGATACAAATATAATCAAATAACATATCATCATATCCACAACATCATCATAACCCATACGCAAAACAATCAATCATATAAAGAACCGGATCACTTACAGATAAGTGTCCTCAAAGAATAAGTCCAATCAGGTGTGTGCAAGAGAAGGATGTTACATTTTTCTAACAATTTCTATATGACAATGTTAATAAGAGATCATGTCATCTTCTTGATAAATGAATTCATTGAATACATCCAACGAATCATCCCCAACATATTTCTCTCTATTTGTGTTTTGAAATCATGCTACATTTTATATGAGATTAGAAAATCAATAAGTTTTTCTTTCATAGATGAACTAATTATTTTTTTATAACAAAGAGTGAAAATTAAAGATGTTTCTTTGTAATTTTGATATTGAGTTCATAAAATACACACATTCATTTACCATTTTTTTATTATTTCTATCTCATGAGATTCATTTATTCCTAGCACATATTCATGTCCAACATTTTTATCCTCACTATCAATTTGAACGGCTTTGGACTTTAATAACTTTCCTTGGAGGGGTAGTCTATTTTCAAAATAAAGAAAAAGGAGAATGATTCACCAACAAATTATCTATCGATACAACCTCCTCGATAGGGGAAAATAAAATCATCTAAGAATATTGGGGTTCCAAGACCCTAGCAAAAATCCTAACTAGAGTATCTATGGACCTATTTTGGTACACCTTACCTACTTTCTCAAAAAGGATATCAAGGTTTCTCAACTCAAGGTTAAATCTTGCAAAAATCCTAACTAGAGTATCTATGGACCTATTTTGGTACACCTTACCTACTTTCTCAAAAAGGATATCAAGGTTTCTCAACTCAAGGTTATATCTTGAGAATATTTAAAGGTTATTGTGTCTATAAATCTTGCAATTTCTTTACATGGGAATCGATAAAAAACCAACCCATATTGTTTATTCTTTGTTTGAATAATAGGTTCCTTTTCTAATGTACGATGAATTGACATGACGATTTCATTTGACTCAAGATATTGTATAATATCTTCTTGTGGATGAAAACCTTTACAATCCTCTAAATCTAATTATTTTAAAGGACTATTTTACATACCAGTTCCTTTTGTATTACCTCACTTATCAAAGAATGATACTTTTTGTTTCAGGGGTTTTGCTGGAAAATCATTTTGATAACTCGAATATTTCTCATTGTGCATTAAAAAATATTGTTTTGGTTTTTTTAGGAACATAAAGGGTATATGAATACCATGCAAGGAATTCTTGACTATAGAGTTTGTCACTGTCATGAAATATATAATAAATCTGTGTAACCCTCGACATAAAATCATTAACAAGTTCATCTTCCCTTTTTCAATTTATTTCTAGTTCACAAAACAATTCATCATAGTTATAGATATCATGTGAATCTAGTAAAACTTCCATGAACTATTTCTAGCTATGAATAGATTTGGATGGTAACACTCTATACCGATCCTAAATATGTCCTTCCAATGTGAGGGTAAACAACCTACATTCTTCACTTTCTTGAATTTTTTTGAGAGATTAACATGTAAGTCTAAAATGGATAAAATGCCTAAATATAAATGTCTCCCCTTAACCATCAAATTTAACTTGAGACAATAGATCAATTGTATTATTTAGGATAGAATGCAATGGTATTGGAAGACTGAAAGCATGATATCATATAAGGATATGAACATGATCTATGGGATATTAATACATTTTATAAAAAATGACTTCACATGGGTTGGCTTGTCATATGCCCTCCTTATAGCACAAATTATATTGATGGGTTAAAGTGTCCCACTCAAAAGTAAGGGTTTCACCTCAGGGAGAAGTCCCAATTAGACTGCTCCTCTTTTGGTTGATGTAATCCATTTAAATTATGTTCCAACAACCATGATTGATTTTTGGTTTACCAATTATGGCCAATTCTATCATTTAGGATCTCTGATCTAACAAAATGAAAGGCACCTAATATAAAATGCATAATTGAAAATGCATGCATCCAAATATAACTAATATAAATAATGAAGAAAACATATAACCAAACAAATCACTACCATTATACCCGATAATAAGTTGACTAGAAAAATAAAAGCATGAACATGAGTAAATAGCTATAGAGCACATAATAGTCTAACATAAACAACTAGTTATTGCTCTATGTTTACAAGTTTAGAAAAACATTTTTAGGAAATGGAATAAAAATCGTAAATTCTAAACATGAGAATATTCTATAATATAGAGGAAAATATTACAACAAGCCAATACTTACAAAATACCCTACAATAATCCACAACATCTACAATAAAGAAATAAAGGTTCTCGATAAATTCTTGGTCAAATATGGTTTCTTCTCATTAGACATTTCAACAAAAGTTACATGAAATCTCCCAGATCCAAAACCCTTATCCATTGATTTTCTAACTTTTACAACCATTTTCAAAATAACTATATTTTGTTGGCCTCATGGCAAACTAATAGTTTCACTTATTTTCCAAGAACATTTATTTCTCTCCCTTTGGCCTTTTCAAAGATTTATATAGTATTCCACCTTGTGATGCTCTCTTTTTACAATTTCTTTTCCTTTCCTAAAATAAATTCATTCAAATGAATTATTCTATGGTAATGAATGAATGTGTCCCCATTTAAAAATTGTTTTTTCCTCTTTTAAACTTTTTAAAGTGAAAAGGGACAATATATTAGAAACGATGATTGTTAAGATAAAGTGATAGTGATAAGATTTATGGTGTTCCAACTTGAATTATGTAATTGAAGGTCATTTGGATTTTGACTTTTATTTTTGCATGTTTGATCCACATATAATACCCTTCCTTTTAGCCTGCACATAAGTGAAAATCTATGATTGATCCTTTTAACATTAACATGCACATAAGTGAAAATGTATGATTGATTTTTTTATGCATTTTGATAAATAAATTTGATAATATTTCAAAAATAAATATAAATTATGAAAGGAAGGGTAAATATGGCGAGGTTAACTCCCTCTTATTAGTTTTTTATCATGGTTTTATGCACAATCTGAAATCATTTTATAAAGACTCACTAGTACTTACCATAGATTTGTATGCCCTTTTTTTTTCAAAAATAAATAAAAATTATGAAAGGAAGGGTAAATATGGAAAGGTTAACTCCATCTCATGAAAATGATTTTATAAAGACTCACTAGCACTCACCATAGATTTGTATTCCCTTTTTCTCCCTCCTCTTGCCACATGCTAAGCCTATTTACTATCACCAAGCCCAATTTTGATTCAAGGTGATGCATTTGGAAATTCTAAGCATGTTCTTATTGGGAGCCCTCGAGCATAGTAAAAATCATAAAATATGAATCTTCTTGAAATGTCAAAACCACATGCAATTATGTTAAGAACCAAATACTGAATACAAAATCACCACAATAGATATATAAGAACAATATGCAAAATCTCCTTTATTACCATCAAACCCTTGAGGTAGGGCAACACCATACAATGGATCCTATTATGGAAGGGATCCTCTCCTGTTCACTTGCCTCTTCGAGGGG
>ML785442.1:235829-246110 GCA_009831015.1 Picea engelmannii
CTAATTACCCATTTATTATATCTAACTACCATAGTGGGCCTTATTTAATAATATAGTGGACCTAGTCCACCTTACATTGAATGACCTCCACTATTATCACTATGGGCCCTCTAGGCCCCCCCACTACCTCTCTAGCTACCTTAAAAATTATATCTTTCGCATTTTCATTCGAAAGTGTCTAAATTTATTTAACTATAGAAAATCAATGGCCTTGTTCTTAAAAAATCCTAGGACCATGACTTGATTGAACACTAATTCTAATGATGAAGAGGTTGTAGCTATTGTTTCCATTCTCTTCAGAGAAGATCATATTTTCAGAGCCTCCATTCTTTCCTGTTCATGTTTTGTTAGATTTTTTTTCAAATGGCATTGGATACAGGATTGTGACCATCGATATCCATTAACAACAAGGATTAAATCCTCAATGTTCCCTTCCATTAACAACAAGGATTAAATCCTCAATGTTCCCTTTCATAGACCGTGGAAAGAAAAACACTATTATAATTATGTTCCCTTTCATAGCCCATGGAAAGAAAAACACTATTATATTTGTGACTTGAGTAGTTATAAAATGAAGATACAACTTTTTCCATGTTTAAATATGATAAATCATGTCTTGGATTTGGAATAAAAAAACTCCATGTAGCTCTTCATTTTCCATCACTCATGCCTTAGGACTTATCATTGCAACCAAATATAAATAAAGATAAGTTGAATATCTTAAACACCAAACTATATTGAATCATGATTTTGACTATTTAATCTTCCCATTTCATTTCTTACCGACTTATCATATCATTTGTATAAATTACATTTCTTACCCACTTATCATTTGTCTAAATTACATTGATAGGTTCTTTGATTGGAAGAATGAGGCTTATGTCCCTTTATAGATTGATCCATGATAATAGGAATATTTCCCAGAAGAGTAGTATGAGACTTGGTTATGTGTAGAAGTATTTTGAAAATAGATATTCCCACAATAATGAGGAGGCCTCTATACATAGAGATGAATATGCCTGCAATAAAAACACTCAAGCATGGGAGAAGGTCCGCCTTATGAACCCTCTAGATGATAGTAGGATGTGGGGATGCCAATTAAACAAAAAAACCAATGAAAGTGTTATTTTTTCCAAAAAAACTCTAATGGTGTAGTATAATAATGATGTTAGAGCCATAAGAGACACCATGACTATTAAATCCATCACTAAGTTTGATACTGTGATATTTCATCCAACGTTGTAATTCAAAGCTAACACTCCTTCTGATCTGAAATTATTCCCTAATTATTCCACACTTTGAAATGATGTCCAGGGATATGAGATGCCTGGAAATAGAGGTTGAGGATAACTTTCGTTTTCTTCTATCACAAAATTTCCCCATCCATGATACTCGCACTGTTGTCCCTTGACCAAGTTTTGAGGATCCTTGGTCATGTTTGACCTACTTTTGGGACTTTGATAGGCCGTCGAAGACGGAGCACAAGTCGAAGAAGAGATCGTGGGATCTCGACCCGTTTTTTAGGGATTTTTGGGTTTTGGGTTTATGTAATGGGAATGGGGATGTTGGCCCATGGGTTTACCCATGTTAAGGCCATTTTTTGTAATGTATAAATAAGTATCTAGGCAATGTAAGAAGAGGTCGCCAGTGTGTGCTAAGTGTTAGAGTTCTATCTATGTGATCGAAGGAAGTACAAGTATGTGATGCTAAGTGCTAAATGTTAATTGCTAAGTGCAAGTGATTGTAAGAGACTACGTAAGGCTTAGTGTTGTAACTCAGGGAAGGAGGATTTAGCGAGGTGCACATATCTCCTGTCCTCTACGGAGTAAGATCTCTAGGTTCTATGCATGTAGTTGATTGACCGAAGATAATAAAAGAGAAGAAGAGTTGGTGGACGTAGCCCCAGGGTGGGGGTGAACCACATATATCCTGCGTTGTGGTTGCTATGTGATTTATGGTTTTTCTATTGTCTATGTGATTGAATGCTTAGTGCACTGGTGTATGCTAGAAGGATCTAATATGGTAGCTTAATACTGAATAATGTGAATGAATGCTAGATCTGATCTATGTTGATATGTTTATTACTTGAATCTATTGATCTGTATAAATACTGCGCTGATCTGTTGTTAGGGTTTAGATGCACTATGAACTAAGGTTGAATATTAACAAACTGTAACTGCTAAAGTGTTATGTTAAGATGTTACAATCACAGATCTGTGTCCCAGCTAAGGTTGCAGACACTGGAGTCCTGCAACCACCCGTGCCTCTACCTCGGGTGAGACTTCATCTACTTCGCAGGTGTTGCTAAAAGGGTCAATATTTAGGGTTTTATTGGTGTGTTTTTGTAGCATTGAACCCTGGGTCTACTCCTATTCCAACAAATGGTTCTGTTGCCGGGACCTGAAACTGTGATTGCTGGGAATTGAAGGAAAGAAATAAATATTTGTGCGTAGATCTGTTGCCTGAGTGTGCAGTATTCTACTTGACCTGTGAAGCTCTGTGCTAAGAAGAGAAGTCAGATCTGAAGAAAAGATGTAATATCTCAAAGCTTTGTGCTCTGATAAAGGTAAGAATAGTGAAAATCTTTAAATCTGGAATCTTTGTGCTCTATTGAAAGTAAGATTAGTGGAAATTTTTGTTTCAAGAGTATGGATCTAGGTATGTTTGATAAATGTTATCCTAGTCTGAAAACTAGGGCACAACTAAAAGAAAGAAGGTTTGATATGAGTAGATCTAATAGAAATAATGAAAGATATGTTATTCCTATGCATAGAAAGAATGTTTGGAATAACAAATGGATGCAAGATCCTAGAAATATTTTTTTGCAAGTTAGCTACTATGATCCTAGTGCGTAGTACAGGAAAGTATGGGGATCATTTAAAAAAAAAAGAGGATTAACCATTTGTTACAGTTGTAGAAGACCGAGACATCTTGCTAAGGAATGCCCTGGAAGAAGACCTAGTTGTCTTTGTTTGAAATCTATGGAACATGAAGTTTTAGATTGCCATAGAATGATTGTTAAGCTTGACAGAATGAATATGAGACAAGAAAACCTTGAGGAAGGTCATGAAACTGAGACCATGGAAGAAACCTAGACAGAATCAGAGACTGTACTACCGCAAATGAAAGAAACCCTAAATGATCACAGAGGTATCAACTTATCAGAGATCTTCAAAGAAAAAGAATGCTTAGAAGCAAGAATAGGATACTTCGACATAGACTATGTTCTAGATGAGGAAACTCAAGTAAATATCATGAAAAAAATAACTTGGGAAGCTTTAGGAAAGCATGATACGACTCCTTCATTGGGAGGAATAGGAATATTCAGGGGAAAGTTGATAACCCTATGTGGAAGTCTCACCTAGGTATCTATGAGTGCTCATGGAGCTTCGAGAGAGGAATATTTTGAGGTTTTTAGATTCATTGATAACAAATCTCCATTTACTATGTTATTAGGAAAAACTTGGATTGAGAAATATCAGACTAGAAGAAAAGAAGAGGAGGCTCGAGAACAGAAAAAGAAGAAATTAAAATATTTCTTGACTAGGAAGATAGCACACTTGATTGCAAAACAGGAGAATAGATCAAATCTACTTAGAACCATAAAATCGAATCACAAAGTTGAAATAACACAAGAAGATTCACAGAAAAGTAGAGAACCTACTCCAGATAAAGAAGCAATATTACTCTTTAATCCTATGAAAGAATCTCAATAGTGCGAAGCTGCTATGCCAAAAGAAGACAAGAATCAGAATGGAAAGAGGAATATCGAGATGAAGATCACTGAAAATAAGGCTAGGAAACTCAGTAAGAAGAGAGAAAAGATAAAAAAATTATAGAAGGGCCTAGAGGGAACTTTGCAGAAGGAAGATTTTTAAAATTGGAACTTCGCCGAGATATCAAAACAACGCCCCATGGAACTTCTCCATGGCGAAGCAATATGATCATTGGAACGACATTCCAGAACAGTTAGAACAACAATTATGAACAAAAATTTCGCCATCGGACCGTTGGGACCGCGCCACAATGGACAAAACTGCATTGATGGAAAAATTCTTATCTGTTGGAGAGATCTGTTACATCGTGTCAACTTAGTCCATCGACTTTTGCACCAAGAACACTTTTGTGAATTGTATCAGAGATAACAAGAGAACCCATTTCTATAGTACTGTGCTTAGTAATATCGACACCGATTATATTTCTTTGAGCACTCATCCATCCACCCGAGTTTCCCGATCGAGAGCGTGCATGTGGAACGATCTCAGCATTGTGGAGAATTCAATCGAGGAATTTTTAATTGATTTGATGTCTGAGAGAGTGATGTCCACAGGAGTTCAAGCTTCATCGACGTGAGGAGTGAAAGCCTCTCCATCTACTACTCGTGGATCCTGACTATCCCAACGAGCACCAGAAAAGAGAACCAAGAACAAAGATGATCTAGCAAATGAAAATTTAATCTCGACCATCTTTCCCAATTACATCCCACCTCTGGCCGACACGGTGAGTCGTGATAGTGTCCTAAGGGACTTTCATTACACCATGGTTACTACATACCTCCCAAAGGGGATACGTGTAGTCAAGACGTAGTAAGATAAGATCACGAAGTTGAAGTTTAGTGACTTCAACCTAGGTGACCGATAGAATTACAACATGCTTGCTCCTGACAAGTATCTGACCAGGATGAAGGGTAATAACTCGAAAATAATCCCCCAGCGATGGACTATGAACCTCGCGTAGTCCACCCTCTTGAATGTGATGAATATCCCACACTTTTGAAGGCACCAGGAGGTTAACGCTTGTGTTAATATCCTACTCTCATGTTACGATGGCGAATATCTATGGCTATATAGACACATCACAGTTGATCCGATGTTGATCCATAGGATCACTGGGTTGAGCATGCAAGGACCCGACCCGTAAGAATTATACCCAGAGAAGGCTTCCAACCGCGCCCTAGCACAGAGAATTAAGGACACTTACGAAGATGTAGAAAAGGGAATGCGAGGCTACAAGGTACACTACTACATATGACCAAATTTTCCACGGTTTTTCATTGCTATTGCCACATATTCGTAGCAATTTCCACGAAAGCAAAGACTACTTTTCGTGGAAATTTTTTCGTTGCTATATCCACGAACTAGTTTTTTCGTGGAAATAACGACGACATAAGGCTTCCACGTGTCATCATCCTCAATATAGGTTTACCTTGAAAATCATGGAAATAGCAACGAAAGATCGACGCAATAGGGATGAAAAACCGTGCCAAAGTAAAAAACTAACCAACAATTTACAAAGAAGATTCCATATGTGCGACGAAAAATCGTGGAAAGTTGCAATGAACTTTTGTCGCTATTGCCACAAAAATCCTTGACTCACTAATAATTTACGACACAGATGTTATATGTGCGACGAAAATGCATGGAACATTGTGACGAACTTTCATTGCTATTGCCACGAAAAGCCTTGGTAGAGTAAAACTCATTTTTTGTATTGCGACGAACTTTCGTCACTATTGCCACAAAAATTCTTGTACAGTAAAAAATTTTGTGATGAGCTTTCATCGCTATTGCCATGCCTCCTATATGTTTTTTAATAAAAAACTCTACATGAGAATCTACATGAAGAGTTGGAAATAGTTGTAGAGAAGCAAATTTGTATAGTTTATAAGCTAGTCCCTTACACTACTAGACTCGAGAGATAGCTATTGGATAACCATTTTAGCCACCCTATGATATATTTGTATAAACCTCACCTACTTGATAATGATGATTCTTGTCAAAATTTTCAGGATGATAGGGACATTTGTTGGTTTTTTCTTATTGAGAGCAAGTTGATACTCTAATGTCATTCTTGTAGACAAAAAAAAGTTTTCTAAGGGCCTACTACCTTTGGAGAATTCCTTTTCCCTAAGTGATGTTGGGAGTAAGAACACATCCTCTCAACAGGCTTCAAAGATAAAGGCATCATACACTATCCTTATGAATATTGGTGCAGATGATGACCCTAAAACTTTTTCTATAAGCGCTAATTGTTTCAAGTTAGAAAAGAAAAATAACATTACTTTATTCCTTGAATTCAAGGATGTTTTTGTTTATTCATATGATGAATTTTGGGGTTTTGACCTGAGAATTATCCATCATGCTATTACTATAAAATACAACACTATTCCTATTTGGCAAAGACAACAACTAGTTACTCTAGCCCTTGAGGCCACTATTAGGAGAGAAATTGACAAGATGCTCAATGCCAATATCATAACTGGTTCTATATCCATTCCCACCACTGACATCCACAGATCCATTTGATTGAGTTGACCTTGTAGCTAGAGAGTAATATGCTTCTTCAAAAGCATAGGTAAGGGCATAAGAAATAGAGGTGGTTTAATCCATTGACTCAGAAGAAATTAACTAGGTAAATACAACACCATTAGAAAGAGAGGATACACAGGTAGTTGAGGCATAGGCTTCTTCTTCAGTAGTAGAGAAAAATAAAAGGTAAAAGGAAGCAATAGGAAAAATAAACCAAAAGCAACAAAGGTGGAATTAGAAGAAGGAGAGATAATTATTGACTTCTATGTCAAGTACTTTTAGTGGGTTTCTAACTTGGTCCTAATTCACAGAATGAATGGGTACATTTGACTATGTGTAGAATTTCACACACTTAACAAGGAAAGAGTGAAGGATAACCTTATGTTCCCCAACATGGACCTAATCCTGCAACAAGTTGTAGGATCCCAGATGATGTCTCTGCTTGATGGATTCTTAGGCTGTGATCAAATTCACCTCAAGTGAGAAGATCATTATAAAACCGCCTTCACTACTCAGTGGGGCACCCTCACTTTTGAATGCATGACATTTGTTCTAATCAATGCAGATGCCACTTTTTAGAGAGATACGCACATAACATTCGATGACTTAATTGGTATGATTATTTAGGTTTACCTCGATGAGCATACTATTCATTCCAAACTATCATGAGATACTTTTAATCACCCAAGGAAACTATTTCCGTGTTCCATAAAGTACGACATGTCCTTGAATCTAGCTAAGTCTATATTTGGTGTCTCATTTAAGCATACAACCATGAAAGCTATGGAATCGATCAAAATAAAGAATTCTCCAAAATTTCAAGGTATAAGTTTTATAGGTTGGCTACAAGTTCAAGATAATGTACATTGTTAGACCAATTCCACTATCAAAATACAATGTACATTGCTTAACAATTTTAGGCTAAGAAGGAGACTTCAAAGTTATTAGCTTGATATCATATAAACCCTCACCTGTTTCAATAACTACAAGGACTTCAATGAAAAAAAAAATATTACTACTCAAAATTACATCCTTCTATCACAATCGGAATGCCCAAATATCAACATTGACATACTGCTACAATGTTCTCATCATACATCCTCCCTGTTCTAGCAGTGTACATTCTACCGCAAACTTCAACACCTACAAGTATGCTGCCAATGCAAACTCCTAAGCAAAAAATAGGCCTAGCTACAAAGTTTTCTAAAAATAGAATTATGTCACAGAGTTTGTCTCCTCATGCAAATAGAATGCAAACTCATGCCAACACTTTGCTTCCTTCAAGCTACTTTTCAAATCAAGAATTGCTCAATACATTTTCATCAGATATAATTTCATTTATCATGCCTACAAGTTATCACCTATGTTATCTTTGATTTAAGTTATTGTATTTTTTAAATACATTGTTACTTGCATTATCTAGTTTTCCAATACTCTTACCATCCCATACTTATACCATTCTTATAAAACTAGGCCATAGTTATGTAGTGTTTCAAACGTGATCATTTGAAATATAAGTTGGGGGAGAGGGGATTGAAATGCTAATCCATAACAATCAATTTCAATCCATAACAAGGTGCCAGTAGTCAAGTGAAAGAGTTGTGGCCTATGCAAAAAAGGTAAGTATGTTGACATGAAGTAAAGCAATCATCACAAGATGTGGTGATTTCAAATATAAAGTATGCACCAAAAGGACTCATTTTGAATGAAACTTTACTCATTTTAAACCCAATTCAAGTTCTAAGTTTCTCACCCATCCTCCACAATGCGCTAAGTGCCCCCAAGATTGAAAGAAGGAAATCCAAAGGCATGTGTCCATAATGAGATTATTAAGTTTATTATCATTGATGTCCTAGTAAGGTAGAAATACAAGGTTATTTGGGATCAATTTTTTAAGATAATTGAAGAAGAATTTCTAGCTTCATAGTCCACCATAGGTGTGGAAGTGGCTCCTACAACAACAAAAAAAAGGGGGAAGAAGAAGATTACTAACAAGGTCACTAGGTAGGATGGGCCCAACATTCAAGGGGGCTACTTTAAAAAGAAGAGAAGAACAGTTCAAAACATAAACCAGAAAGAAAAAAACACCCATTCTCTATGGATAGAGGACATAGCCCAAGACATTGTTGAAACAATGCTCAATATAGGAGGTTAATCTACTCATAAAACATTGATTCTATCAAGAATGTATAACATCAAAGATAATAAAGATAAAGAGTAAGAAGCCAAGAACAAGGACAATGTCTCTCATGGCTAAAGAAGTAGGCAAAGTTTACCCACTAGGAACCTACTAGACATAAGGTTTGTGTTGACCCATGTTCCCATCCACCGATCTTGATAAGGACAAGATATTGATATGATCCGAAAGACTTTGAAATTCCAAGTCATAGGGAATATGAGGGGATATATATAATATTAGTGTAACTTAGTGGAATGTATAGGGCTATACTGGCTCGAACCTTAGACCTTCTCAGTAGAACAGATCAAAGTTATTATTATCAAAATAATTTGAACTATTCCAAGAACCCACATGCATTTTATCGCATTGGGATCTTTCCATTTCCATGTGGATTCCACTACCATTGCATTGTTAACATGTTGGCATAGCTAGGGGAACACATGCTACACTACCCGAGGTAATTTTCTAGATTTTTTTTTAATTACACAACCATGAAAGGCAAAGGTTTGGTGATGGCGTATATGATAAAAAATTTCAAGTATTATCTTCTGGACCAGTCCTTCAAGTTGTTCATTGATAATTTAGTGGTCAAGTATTTGGTTAACAATACAATGTTGGAAGGTAAATTCTATCGATGTTTGTTACTATTTTTGGAGTTTGATTTTGAAGTGGTGGTTAAACTAGGTAAATAAAATGTGGGACCTAATCACCTCTTGAAAATCCTCAATTGGAACAATGTTGGGATAGCTCATAAAGTGTTGAATGTAGATATATTTTTCATGGAAGTTGTAGTTCTTGAATTCTTCACTAATATTCAAAACTTCAAATATAAATATACATGCACTAGAAGAATATGATGATAGTAAAGATTGATATCTCATAATTAAGGATACAAATTATTAGTTAATCATACGGTACTTGCACACATTAGCAATGGATGGGATTCTTGACTACTATGTGTTGGATCATGAAAGATAGGTGGTGCTCTAGGAATCCCATGATGGACATAGAAACATACATTATAGTGAGAAGACACAACTATCACAACATACATTACAATGAGACATGTTGGATACAAGTATCATTCAATTCAAGGCTAGAGTGCACTCTCCACTCCATTATTCATATTATTATCTTCATTCACTCCTATCAATACATATTCTCCATTTATCTTCTATCATTTGTTTACTTAGGGTTCATATGTGTGTGTGTGTGTGTGTGGTTAATATTTTGTACTAAAAATCTGTTATAGTTGTATTGGTCAATGTAAGAATACAAAAAAAGGTTTTCTCCACAGTCTATGATTCATACTTTGTTAAAAACATCGATGCTTGTCTACCAAAAATGCAATTGTATCCTTTCATGAGGATTGTGAACTTTTACTAGTATAAAGCCTACTTTAAAAATCATGTCAAAACCCTTACCTTTTCATTGTCCTTTCACCAGATCCACTAGCCCATAAAAATTGATAAGAGTTGTCCACGAGATACATTTCCATCACCAAGACCTGAATGAATCATAAAAGAAAATTTCTTTATATGAGTAAATAATATATAAGAAAATAAACATGCATTTAGTTATTAAAATACTCTAGAAAAAAATTAAGTGGTCACATACCTTAATGAGCTTCTCTTTGTTTCGAGAATAGGTTATTCTCTACTGAACAAGGCCAACCACATGAAGGTGGAAGCTCATATGGCCCCTCCCCCCCCTCACATCGCTCTCAATTCCCCATACCCAACAAATGATTTTCTTTATATAGAAAACATATAGACATTCATGCATAACTAGGAT
>ML785442.1:246160-269123 GCA_009831015.1 Picea engelmannii
GAATTTATACATCTAATTTTTCTTTGATTTATGTTTTTTTACATTCATAAAGTTGACAATTGGGGTATCATAATCATCCAAGGAAAATGTATTTTGTGTGCCCTGTCCTTCTATTGTTCGTGTTTCCATGCACTCATCTACCATACTTCTGGTACATCACTGAGAAGGGCATCGAGGCATCTGTTCAGGGTCATGAACTGCAACAACGAAAATGATCATATCGATATGTTGAAATATAATTGAAATAACTAATTCATTATTTTGATTAACATTACACTATTGCTCTTTACTTGTCTATGTAGCTGTGAAAATTGGTGTGTTAATTTCTTGTCCAGTTGGTTCCTCTCGCAGTTCACCCTCATGAGCTACATGCTCTTCAATTTTGAGAAGATAATATATAAGTATAAGTCAGGAAATAAATATCTACAGTCACAGTAAATATTTCTAATTCTGAAGAATACATACCGGAATGGGTACTCTGCTCTCCACTATCATTGGACATGTGCACCCTTGTATGACGTGGTGTCTGCTAAATGACGCTAGATTCAGTACTGTGGTAGCACTGTTTCTTGAAAACAAACATACATACTTATTTAAGGGTGATATAATAAAATATGAATAGACTTTACAAGCATGCTACTACGGTTTCCTTATTCATTTGATTTACCTACGTGGCTAGGGAGATAGGAGCCTGGCCCAAGATTTTTCTATATTCAATAACACTTTTAAAACCATGCTTGTAACCAAGCTTTAGGTCCTCCTCGGTGGCAGTAGTGTTGAACATATTTAACTGCAATGCATAACACCATTAAAAATACCAATAAAAAAACCATATATTTGTTCGCTATTGTTAAATAAATATTAACCACAGTTAATCATTTAAATCTTACGATTCAGGATTTTAGTTTTCCATAGCCACCCTAGACTAGTTTATGCTAGATGTGTTTTTCCACTCTAGCCTTGGTTTCTTTGGAGGTGTCTGGTAGCCTACATATGGAATTTTTGAAAAAAATTAGATATTGGAATTGTTACTTAAAACAGGAAAGAAAAACATAAATGATCATATTTCACTGATAATATGACATGTGTTGTACCTTTCTTGACCAACTCATGGATGTCTTCCTTGTTTTTTAAACAAGTTCTTCTTTGCATATTCTATCAGGGCCTTCCACTCTTTCTCTAGAACCATGGGAGGGCGCTCGTGCTTGAGGTCTAATTGCAATTTCTTCCTATACTGGGCCCTGTTATATTTTAAATTCTCATCGGCTAACTTTGTAACCACTTTCTTGTTGAAAGTGTTGCTGAACAAGTTTACCATGTGGTCTACTAAATCATATTTCTTTTTTCTATCTTGTCCATTCCACCATGTGTGAATGGTGGGGCCAAACAGATCCAATGCTTTGTCATTTAAGTTTCTATAGAAAACATTGTTTCCTATAGAAACGTGTTATCCATTAATTTATAATAATCTCAACAAATGTCAATTTCAATTTCATGAAAAAAATGAATCAATTAATTAACAATTACCTGCAATCTTCTGAATCTTGATCGGAACACATGTGTCATCCACCAGAAAGGTGACATCTAGTGATCCAGTTCTTTTAATTTGTTCTGCTCCATGCATAATAGTTTCCTTTCCATCTACAATATGTTCCTCTTCGGAGTCATGTGGAGTCCCAAGCTCCGTCTCATCACGCTCCGACGTGTCATGCCGATCAAAATCATTTCACTCATCAATGGATTCGAGGGGAACCTCAGGAGGCTCAAAAAGACTCACTTGCACTTTGCTATGTCGACATTGTTTTTGCATTGGACCATCACTGCTACCTATAACAGTTGCAGGATCGACAGGTTCCCGACGCACGAGGTTTAAAAACTCCTACAAATGGAAAACTTTACTTTATCAGATCATATACAAAATATAAAACAAAAAAAGGGATATGAAATTGTCATAGCTGATAAAAATATGTGAAGATGCCACTTACCCCAAAATTAGTTATTGTATTTTGTAGCTCTACAATTCTTTCCCTGTCCTCCCGTGTCAGGGGTATTTTGCTAAGAAAACCTAGATATTCTATGTTAGCCTTCTTCAAGGCCTTCGTTACAGTTGTCATTGGGTCAGTCGAATACAATATTTCATCCTCATCAATATCCTTAGTGGGAGCCTTCCCATGTTGACCATGCCATAATACATTGATGAATAAAATTAATGAGATGAACTTTAACATTTGAGAAATTTAGTTGTTGTAGTCATAAGTTGTTACTGTATTTAACATTTACCTGGTGATAAAAAACAGGTTCCTTTCCACAGTCACCCTGGATAGATGTAGCAGGTGATTTTTGGACACGGTCACCCTGGACAGATGTTGACACAATAAATCAATCAACAAAACTTATGAAATTCACCTGTAACATTAAAAAAATGAAATATTACAGTAATATAAAAAAAACAATAACAAAATTTCAGAAATTTAGTTGTTGTAGTCATAAGTTGTTACTTTATTTAACATTTACCTGGTGAGGCACAGCAAGTGCCTTTCCATGGTCACCCTGGACAGATGTAGCGGGTGATTTTTGCACACAGTCACCCTGGATAGAAGTTGACACAATAAATTAATCAACAAAAGTTATGAAATTCACCTGTAACATTTTAAAAATGAAATATTGGAGTAATATCAAAAAAAAAATAAAAAAATTTCTGAAATTTAGTTGTTGTAGTCATAAGTTGTTACTGTATTTAACATTTACCTGGTGAGGCACAATGGGTGCCTTTCCACGGTCACCCTAGACAGATGTAGCATGTGATTTTCTACCACGGTCACCCTGGACAGATGTTGACACAATAAATCAATCAATAAAAGTTATGAAATTCACCTGTAACATTAAAAAAATGAAATATTGCAGTAATATCAGAAAAAAAAAAAAGAAATTTCTGAAATTTAGTTGTTGTAGTCATAAGTTGTTACTGTATTTACCATTTACCTTTTTTGGCACAGTGGGTGCCTTTACACGGTTACCCTGGATAGATGTATCCTGTGATATCTCACGGTCACCCTGGATAGATGTTGACACAATAAATTAATCACCAAGAGTTATGAAAAATAAAGAATGAAAAATGAAATATATGCAATTAAAAATTGAAATATTGCACCAATAAATTGTAACAATGATTGATCAAAGGTTGAGTTGAATGGTATGTAAGATATTTACCCCCATAGCCACACCCCCTCCATCTATTTGATTTAAGTTGTAATCGATCAACAACTCTTCACCTAGAACTATTGTTTTTGTTGCACATACAAATATACGATTTCCTTCGCATCCCTCAAATATGAAATTCGGTTTCTCAGTTTTTGCCACTAGTTGTGTACTATTTATAAAGCCCACAATGTTTCTAGTTGCTTTTGGCCTTCCATCAATATACATAGTTGCCCCTTTATTTTGATGGTTATCTATTAGTTGTATATAATTTGCGGCAACTTTGTATCTCCGCATACTTCTCGTATATCGGACCACATCAACCAGTGATTGTATTTGTATAATGGTCTGACATAGTCCATCAATTCAGTTACAGTTCCATAGACGAACTTTATGCCATCCATGGAAAATAACCCCAATCCATGTAAGGACGAAGGAGCAATGCGATACATCCTCCTACTGATGAAGAAATTTGTGTCCACTTCAGGTATCTCCTTAGGTGCCCATCATTGCACTAGATGTTTATAACTAAAGGGAAAATCAATGTCACCTATGATCTCAGCATCATAATTACATGACCCTCCGTTGGAAATAAAAAATTGCATGCGTTTACGAAATATTTTCCTTACCTTTTCAAATCTAGTTGATCTAGAACTGGTAGATCTAGTACAACACATCTCACTTTCAACCTCTCTTAGTATATCTTGATCATCACTCGAGGAATATAGATCCGACAGATACCTATTTGGTGGTACCTACACTCGTTAAAACAAGAAGATAAGTTATCGTGCCACTATATGTTTGTGGTACCAACACAGTTGCATATAGTTGCATTTAGTTGCAATATAGTTGCATAAGTTGCATTGTTGCATAAAGTTGCATATAGTTCCATAACTTGCATATAGTTGCATAGTTGCATATAGTTACAATATAGTTGCATAAAGTTGCATATAGTTGCATAAGTTGCATTTTTGCATAAAGTTGCATATAGTTGCATATAGTTGAATATTTGCATATAGTTGCATACGAAATTGTCATATAGTTGCATAAGTTGCATATAGTTTCATAGTTGCATATATTTGCATATAGTTGCATAGTTGCATAAGTTGCATTGTTCCATTAAGTTGCATGTTTCATAAAGTTTCATAAGTTCCATAAAGTTGCATAAGTTTCATCAGTTGCATGTTGCATAGTTGCATATAGTTGCATACGAAATTGTTGCAATATAGTTGCATATAGTTGCATACGAAATTGTTGCAATATAGTTGCATAAGTTGCATAAAGTTACATATAGTTGCATAGTTGCATAGTTGAATAAGTTGCATATTCGCATATAGTTGCATAGTTGCATATAGTTGCATATAGTTGCTATATAGTTACATATAGTTGCATAAGTTGCATATAGTTGCATAAGTTGCATTTTTTGCATAAAGTTGCATATAGTTTCATATAGTTGCATCTTGAAGAGTGGTTCCAAGGGTGGATTAAAGGAATTCTCATTCTTGATGGAGAACAACTGCTTAATGTGCATCTTGCAAACAACATTGCTCTCAAACTTGAACTCAAACATAGAAGGAATGATGTAGTGTTTTCATATCTTCACTAGGACAACATGTGCAGTGGCCAAAAAGGAAAAGGCAGAGGCCCTTATTATTTGGTAGGATGAATTCCCTAACTAGCTTGTTAAAAAATGGGAAGTTATTTAGATGGGATATATTATAAGGTGTTTAGGAATCCCCTTTAGAATTGATGTACTTGTAGCAGACTTATGCAATTGGGTGTTGAACAACTTTGAGAATGACCTTCATAGACAATTTTCTCAAGATGTACTACTTGCAAGGAGAAACACCACCATATCTAACAATATCTTTCCAGAAAGACATTTATTGTTCTTTTTCTTTTTTCCTTCTACTATAGGATATAGGAAATCGAATATGCTTCTTATAGGCAATTTCAAATTTGGAGGAAACAACCTACAGGCAAGAAGAGATACCTCCCATTGGCGTCATGGAACTTTTATATAATTCCAAAGGAGGCTAGGGGGCTAGAATTGACTTACATTTGATATGATGTAATGATCATAAATGGAAACTTGTAGAAACTCACAACAACAAATTGGAAATATGAAAAATAATACGTAATGTGTAAAATAATAGGGCACATATAGCAGAAATTTCGACAATAGTTAACTAGTACTCTACAACAATATGTTTTGTGTTTTTGTATATTGATATTTTGAATACTTTCTTACAGATCATAGAAAAGAGATTTTCCATTGTATGTTAGGAAAGTTAATGTGTAAACCCAACCTCCTCTAGCTCCTCAAGTCTGTAAGGTTGATGAAACCAACTAAACCATGGTGGTAAAAAAACAACCACATGTTAGGTTGCAAGCGAGAAAACACAAGCCTATTTTATTAACATTATAACTATATTGTACTATTTTATTTTATCTTCCTCAGGACATCAAGGGTAACTCCATGTTTATTAGGAACTTATGCTCTCATCATGGTTTTATAATTTCACATTACTTGCATTCACTCATAATTTTTTTCTTTAATCATTGTGCTCTAGCTCCTTTAATATTCCTCTCATGACAATGATAGTAGAATTGGTTCTAAAATTATCAATTGTAGTCAAAATACCAAAATAAAGTCAAATTGGTGTCCAAGAGTGCAATCTAATTATTTTTTCACAAGTATCAAACATATAAGGTTTTCTGTAATTGACACATCAATAAAAGGGTTTGATATAATTATTGAGCTTTGTGGTCCCAATTAAAAAATATTGTTATCAATAGGCTATATTTCATATTCTTTTGTATCACTTGATCATTGTTTCATGATTCTATTACCCAAGCCATAGTAATCTCCTTTTGTTTCTTGTTTCTTGTTTCTATTTTCGTTTTTCTATATCTTTAAATTTAGAGGTAGCTCTTAAAATTTTCCTTGATCAAGCTATGGTTCAAAAACTCTAGCACATGCATCATTGTGCACCAATAATAGATTGAGAGGAACATGAAGAAATTGATATGGATGAAGAGTATAATATTGAGGAATTAGTAAATATATATTGAGGACTTAGTAAATATAACTTGTCTTCAAACATAGGGATACCAAAACTAACTTATAGCTAGATGGGAATCATTTCTATAAAATGACTATTTATCAAAGGTGCCTTCATCGCTATTGGGAGTTGTTAAATTATTTTGGTGAAACGATCCATAATCACATTCCTTGGTCACTTGAGAGATTCACAGAGCAACAACCTGATGGGATATCCCACTCCACCATCTTTATTTTAATTTTCCATGTGAAGCCACTTGGTTTGGAAAATAATATATTCACTAAGCTTGGTTATCTAAAGGTCCAACTTCTTGTACCCAATCTCAGGGGGGACATGCATGAAAAGAAACAAAGAGAAAATTACTTTAATATCATTGATCTAAAATATGTTTAGAATGAAATGGAAGATAGTGTTAATAGAAGAAATTCACATAGATACAATAAAAAAAAAGGTGAAAAAAATTGTACAAGCACAATGACAGAATCGTGATAACTATCTTTGAAAAGAAAGGTCTGTTATGCTCATTCATAAAAATCACATAACAAGAGGATGGAATTTTATTTATAATAATTCCAAATTCCTAAGAGGCAAAACCCTTAACCCCAAAATGATGTTAATGTTAGGTGTGATGTTGAGATTTACAAAAAAAGGAAGCCTTGCTAGGACTATAAATTTTTGCATGTTGTTGTTTTTGGGTCTTGTTTAGCTTGTTTGAAAGAGAATTTGCAAATTTACAGTCACTCGAATGTTTTTCCTTGGGCATCGTCATTTCAAAAAATAAATGGGAAGACCTTGAAAAATGCAGTAGAAGTTCAAGACCCAAAAATTGTGAAAATTTTCGATGTTAGTCTTGGTTTCATGATAAACTTGGACAAACTACCAAAATCATCCCCAAAATGTTACATGTTTTAGGTATCCCACAAATGTTAATGGGAGGTGACAACAAGAATGAAAAGGAAATATTTTCACTATTGGAAATGTGAACAAAGTTTAAAAACCTTATATTGACTAATCTAATCATCTCTCAAAACATTTTTCTTCTATCTTTCCTTAAAGGATAAGGTTATCAAAATTAATTAACTTGTACCTTGAATTTTTCATCGTTCCTTTGAAATGTTTTTTTTTCAAAGATGCCTCCATAATCATTGGGAGCCGTTGAAGTATCTAGGTGAAATAATTTTTTACCTCATTCCTCCTCCACTCAAGGGATTCATGGATATAAAAACTTGATGGGATATCCTACTTCATCATATTTATTTTCATCCACAATGTGATACCGCTTGGGTTACCAAGGAATATCTTCACCAAGATTAGTTAGCTCAAGGCCCAACTTCATGTACACAATCTCATGAGGGACATGCATGAAAAACAATAGAGAGTTTATCACTGTGATGCCCCTAATCCATATTATATTTAGAATGAAATGAAATATAAGTAAACACGTCTAATTAAGACAAAGATATAGTGAAAGTTAATTTTTATTGGTGAAATAATGGTGAAAAACAATGTACAAGTAAAATGGCTAAAATGTGAGTGCCTATCTCTAAAAAGAGATCTTTGCTACAACCATTCACAAAAATATCATAACAAGAAGATAAAACTACATTTTATAATAATTTTGAACCCTAACAAGAAAAAATCCTAAGATGCAAGAACCCTAACCCTGATATGAAGTGAGGGTTGAGTGTGATGTTGCACTGTTAAAAAGGGAAGCCTTGCTATGCCAATAATTTTTCGCTTATTGCTCCATTTTAGGTCTTCTTTAGCTTGTTGGAAAGATAATTTTTTGATTTTCAATCTCATTTAGATGATTTTCCTTAGGCATCAACCATTTCAAAAAATGCACAAGAAGACCTTGAAAAATAAGATGGAAGTTCAAGACCCAAAAATGATGAAAGTTATCAATATTCGGACCAATTATGAGATGAACCTAGAGAAATGTTAGGACCAATTAAGAGAAATAATACCATGTTGAATTGATTTTCGAACTCCTTCTCCTCACACACAGGTTTCAAATGGCATTACCTCCTCACTTCCATAAGCCTCCTTCTCCTTCTCCTCGTGCACAGGTCGACCTCCTTCTCCTCCTCCACATTCCCTTCTCTCTGCCCTCGACCTCCTTCTCCTTCTCCTCAACCTACTTCTTCTTCTCCTTATCCTCGCGTTCCCTCCTCTCTACACTCAAACTCCTTTTTCTTATCCTCCTACGCATGCCCTCCTATCTTCCCTGACCCCGTTCTCCTCCTCTTCATGCGACCTACCTCCTCTGCATGCCCTAGACTCCTCTCCTTCTCCTCTACATGCCCTAACCTCCTCTCCTTCTCATCTGTGTTCCCTCCTTCTCCTCTGTGTGCCCTAAACTCCCCTCATTCTCCTCTTCATGCCCTCCTCTCTACTCTGACATCGACCAACTTCAACTCCAGCTAGCTCACACGAGAGTTGAAATGTGTTTTTTTTTTCAAACTTATGTTTTGTTATTTGTTTATTTTTTGGTATTTTTATTTTATTTTTTATTTTTATTATAGTTATATATAATATAATATATATAATTTATAAATTATATAAATTATATATAATATTATATTACATAATATTGTCCCAAGTCTCAGAGACAAAAACATCTCTAATAATGTTAATGCCTCTTAGGGTTGGGTTTGATCTCCTAATGATATGCAAGGTCCAGAGACTCATACTTCATGTTCAAAACATCACAACTATCCCCATATGGAGACCAAGGATACCCTAGTTTCATCCTTTCTTATGGTTCAACATGTTGTTGTAGGCCCTACATACCTAGAAACTTCCTTTAGTACCTAAGGCTTGGGTTTCCTATCTCGATCTTGTCCAAGGACCCAAGACCCATACCCAGTGCTCAAAATATCCTATTGATTCCCATACTCCCACTTGACTGCCAAAGATACCCTCGAGAGGTCATCTATGGTGGTTTGAGGTGTCATTCACGAAATTTGAGCCCTAGAAGTTGCCTAAAACCTTGAGAGATTGGGTGTGCTAGTTTGAGGTGTCATGTTTGGACATGGATTCCTAGAATTGTTTTACTTCGACTAAGCCTTGGGTTCCCCCCTCAACCTTATCAAGGCTTTCAAACCCATAGCTAATGCTCAAAACCTTGTGAGATCACTAACACCATTTCTTAGAGGCCAAGGATACCCCTCTGGAGTTTATATGTGGTTCTTTGAGGCATTGTTCATGGCTCTAGATGACTCAAAGATTTATTTAGAACCTAAGGCATGGCCTTCTTCCCTATATAATTTCCAAGACCTTGAGACACATACCTACCACTCAAAAAAACCTAGTGGCACTGACATCCCCAACCATAGGTTGGAATACCCTCAGAAGGTCGTGTGTGGTTATACGAGGCATTGTTATTGGCACTGGCTCGTTGAAAGCTTCCTTTAAGGCTTAAAGTTCATGTTTCCTCCCTTGACCATGTCAACGCCCCGAGACCCATACCTAGTGCTCAAGAATGTTAGTGTTACCTATATACCTAATTGGCAAAGGATGCCTTCAATAGGTTATTTGTGGTGGTTCAAGGTGTCATTTATGGGAAGAATAAGAAGTGGGCTGCGAAGAAGATTATAGAAATGACGCAAGAAACAACACCTCCCACCATGCATTACAAGTCTTGTGAGCGAAAGTGACACACCAAGACCGCTAGAAATTACACCTCGATAAATGCCCCAAGCACTTCTAAAAGCTAAAAGAAGAAGTAGTTTCACTACCATTCAAAAGTAGGTATCATTAATTAGTTTCACTACCATTAAAAAGGAGGTAGCATTAATCAATGACAGTCCCAAAAAGCAAAAAGATATGAGCAAATTATTTCATGACAATATCCACATGAGACAAGCTAAAGTGGATTACTTATTTGATCTCAATTCAAAATTGAATTTGATCTCTACACAACTAGTTTACAATATTTTCCTAGAAACTCATGGTCATTCAAAACCATATCAATTGGGTTGGTTGAGACAAGAATTGGATTGAGAGTGGTCAAATAGTGCAATTTCAAGTTTTTCATTAACCAAAACTCCGTAGATGACATGGTAGAAAATGTAATTCCATTGGTTGTGTGTGGAGTTATCTTGGGAATATTCATAACTATATGTGAGAGATGCCATATTTGGGAGGAGAACAAATCAATACCAACTTATAAAATATGGGATGGATTTGACCATAAATGCACACAAGAACAATGCTAAACTCTCTTTAATGGACAATCATCAAGCGAGGAGAATCATTAGCAATATCAAAAGTTTGTCTTGTTGATATTGAGAGAAGGAATGAAACAAAGAGAGGGCAATGAAGTGGAGATGAAGGCATCCTTATAAGGATGTGATGTTACACAATTCTTGCAACTCCAATAGTTGATCGAAACCTACAAGGAGGCATTTCAAGAACCTCAAGCTCTACCACCCAAGAGAGAATTTGAGTTTTATTCATTTATAAAGTGTCCATTGTCAAACATCATACTGTATATATAGTCCATCATATAAGTAGATGAAGTGAAGAAGAGATTGTAGAAACTATGTTGGAGCAAGAAATCATCAAGCCCAACACATCACCATGTGATTCACCCATCATAATGGTGCCCATGAAGGACAAAATATGGAGAATGTGCATTGGCTACCACATTGTGAACAAAGTCACCATCAAGAACAAATATTGGCTGCCACATATCGATGACTTGTTGGTTCAATTACAACATGGAATTTCTTCACCAAGTTGGACCTCAAATCAGGTTACCATTAATTAAGGATCAAAGAAAAATATGTGGAAAATAACATTCAAGACAGGGCAACAAGGTTTGTATGAATGGTTAGTGATTCATCTGGGTTTATGTAATGCACCTACAAATTTCATGTGCTTGATGAATGATGTGCTACAACCATTTATTTACTCATTTTAAAAGTATATCTAGATGACATACTAATGTTCAACAATAATTATTAAGAGCACATACAATATGTAGAACAAGGATTAGAGACACTACAAATAGATCAATTGATCATGAATTTGAAAAAATGTAGTGTCAAAAGTGTCCTTGATTTATCTTAGACACATAATCAATGGAGGAGCACTAAGGGTGGATCCAAACAAGATTGCAAAGATCGTCCAATGGCTTATTCCTACCATCTTGACAAAGATCAAAAGTTTCATGGGAGCAATGCCATACTCGAGGATGTTCATACAAAACTTGAGGATATTCATAGAAAACGTTTAAGCAACAAAAATTATGAGGTTGGATGTGTATTACGAGGATTTCCATATATACCCTCAACATGCAACAAAAAATCTAATTTACTTTGTGAATTTCTTACCACCCTCCATACTTTCCCCAAAAATGATATAAATAAATTTCTCTCTAAATGATATAAATGATGCAAATATATAAATATAGTCCATTGCATTGATCATTAATTTATATTCCTCTCTAATGGTGAGAAATAAATAATTATCAAAATTCCCAGTGACAAAGTACTTGATTCCTTGTTTAGGGAGAGATATGTCTTTAATCAAACATTAACCTATAATGTGAAAGATCAAGTAGACCAAGGCTTCTATTACCATCACATAAATTTCAATTTCCAACATAGATCCTTGTCAAATATAATGGATTATCCCTACTTCTTCTTAGTTATATATGTTGATGGAGAGATACATCATTGCTTCTAAGAATATTTTTGATGGCTCTAGGGAACAAGGGGACAAATTCAAGAGCCTTAAGCATGACCAGGATGAAGGGAAACTTGACCAGATCACCTCTCATTTCAAATCACCTCTCACATAAATTTCAACTTCCAACATAGATCCTTGTCAAATATAATGGAGTAGCCCTACTTATTATTATTTATATATGTTGATGGACAGATACACCATTGCTTCTAAGAAGATTTTCCATGGCTCTTGGGAACAATGTGGTGGACCATGCATTGTCAATATTGGTTCCATGGAGAATCTTTGCCTTGCCTAAAAAAGGCAAAGGCCTCATATAAAATAATATAATTGTGCATGGAGGAAGCATGTCAAGAAAGAAGATAGTGAGTTCAATGATTGGTGATGAACCTTCAAAAATATTGACCTAATACATAATTGTTAAAGGAAAATTTAAATCCAAAATAAATATAATTTTCACCCTCAATGATGTGAATGTTGCTTCAAGTGATTTTAGGATTGATGATGGAATAAAGTGGGTGTGTGAGTCAAATTTGAGTCCAGAAACCCTCCCACATCATTAAGTCATGCGAATAGTCTATCCATGTCAAACTTCAATGCATATAGAAACAATTTGAAAACATTTCAACATTGGACCCATTCACAGGTCATTGTTGCCTGTGTCTAGTCCTAGTACAATTTCCTTGTAAAATTTGTATAAGATATTTGGAGAATGATAATTTTGAAGGTGCTAGACCTATTCCTACACACCATGGACAAATCACCTCTCATTAACAGTCTATGTATTGATCCATTTCAGTTTTGGTTTGTTAGTATTTTCAATTGCACGCTCCTTTCAATCTAGTCAAAGTTCAATTAATGTCTCTTTTTACTGTAGGGTTATAAAGCCTCATGATCCCAATGCCCATATGCCTCCAACCTTGTGATCTAATGATCGTTGGGTGACAAATGTCATGAAGGGTGATGACTAAGACTAGGGGCAACTTTCAATTCAAGGCTAGGAATGACCAAGCCCACATCAAGTGAAGGAATAAATTTAAGAAGGTACATGTGTTGTCCCATTCCATGTCAACAACAACATATCCATTCATTGGGAACACTAAAACCCGACAAATCGATGATTCCATTAAATTAGGGTTTATGGTTTACATGATGAATTGATGATGGAATAAAGTGGGTGTGTGAGTCAAATTTGAGTCCAGAAACCCTCCCATATCATTAAGTCATGCGAATAGTCTATCCATGTCAAATTTCAATTCATTCAGAAAAAATTTGAAAAAATGTCAACGTTGGCCCCATTCACAGGTCATTGTCGCCCATGTCTAATCCTAGTACAATTTCCTTGTAAAATTTGTATAATATATTTGGAGAATGATAATTTTGAAGGTTCTAGGCCTATTCCTACACACCATGGCTAGATCACCTCTCATTGACAGTATGTGTATTGATCCCTTTTAGTTTTGGGTTGTTATTATTTTCAATTGCATGCACCTTTCAATCTAGTCAAAGTTCAATTAATGTCTCTTGTTACTGTAGGGTTATAAATCCTCATGATCCCAATGCCCATATGCCTCCAACCTTGTGATCTAATGATCATTGGGTGACAACTGTCATGAAGGGTGATGACTAAGACTAGGGGCAACTTTCAATTCAAGACTAGGAATGGCCATGCCCACATAAAATGAAGGAATACAATTAAGAAGGTACATGTGTTGTTCCATTCCATGTCAACAACAATGCATCCATTCACCAGGAACACTAAAACCTGACAAATTGATGACTCCACTAAATTAACATTTATGGTTTACATGATGAATTGATGATGGAAGAAAGTGGGTGTGTGCATAAAATTTGAGTCCAAAAACCCTCCCATATCATTAAGGCATGCAAATAGTCTATCCATGTAAAATTTCAATGCATACAGAAAAAATTTGAAAACATTTCAACGTTGGCCCCATTCATAGGTCATTGTTGCCCATGTCTAGTCCTAGTACAATTTCCTTGTAAAATTTGTATAAGATATTTGGAGAATGATAATTTTGAAGGTGCTAGGCCTATTCCTACACACCACTTCCAGATCACCTCTCATTGAAAATCTATGTATTGATCCTTTTTAGTTTTGGATTGTTAATATTTTCAATTGCATGCACCTTTAAATCTAGTCAAAGTTCAATTAACGTCTCTTGTTACTGTAGGGTTATAAAGCCTCATGGTCCTAATTCCCATATGCCTCCAACCTTGTGATCTAATGATCGTTGGGTACATGTGTTCTCCCATTCCATGTCAACAAAAAGCATTCATTCACTGGGAACAAATCGATGACTCCACTAATTTAGGTTTTATGGTTTATATAATGAATTGATGATGGGCATACCTACATCGTTGGTATGATTAGGCACAGTCGCGTAGATATCCTCTTGGTTTCAAGAATAGTTCATTCTCAACTAAACAGGGGCAACAATGTGAAGGTGGAAGCTTTAATTATGCTCCCCCCCCCTCACATCACTCTTAATTTCCCCATATTACCTAATTTGAAATTCTAAAGAACATGTATCATATACTATATTATACAAAAAAAAAACATATAAAGATCATATAAAAGATATAAACACATACCTCTTCTTTTCAAGAATTAAATATCAATCATATTCTTCTTCATCCAGCTCAATATCTATATCAGGATCTGGTTCATAATCGATATTGGTAAAAGGCTCATTCCTATCAACATCATCATCAATGTTATTTTCGCTAATATAGTTATCGATATCGTCAATGAGATCGTTGTCTCCTACATTTGGATGATCAACTTCTTCATCTTACACATTGACTACATGAGACACCTACTCCTAATCTGCATAATCATGATCTTCTTCCTCGTTATTCTCTTCATCCTCGACTACATGATTATACTTTATTGGTCTTCCTCTTGGATCATATCTAACAACGTATGATCAACCTACTTTACCAGGTACCTCTGAGTAAAATACTTGCTCATATTGACTTGGAAGAACATATGGCTTTGTACCTGGTTCAAATGCCCTTGTATTAACCATGGTAAATCCATTATCATGCTCAATAATAGTTCTTTCAGGATCACGTTCATGCATCCATAGCCTGTACCATTTAACCTCAAACAAAACTATTTTAAAGGAATTAAAATCACACTCAATTATATCCTCCAAATGGCCATAGTACCTATTCTCAGTTTCTTTCATATTTCTGTTACTTCTAGAGAAAATTTTAGTGACCTTAAAAACTACAGTTATCCCACAATCCGAGGTTTTCATCTTATCATCCAACATTTTGATATGAAATTTACGACCATTACACCACATAGCCTTGTGATGTTTCAACTGCAACATGGAAAACAAGTAAAAAATACATTGCCAATTAATAAACCTCATATAGGACTTAGTAAATATATATTTCAAAAATTAACAAACCAAATACATTGAAAAATTGGGAAAAAACTAGGAAAATGTGGGTAAAAAATTTAACTTGCATGTTTATCTTTTAAACCAAAGTCTAAATCAACTTCCCTTGATGTAAGATCATGCAATTGATTCGATGATGATGCATTGTTTTAATCATCTTACTCACCCCTTCCCATGATAACCTACCGAAGTATTCTTCACTATATTCTATCCAATGCTACATCCAATCAAGGTTGTTTGCAATGTATAAATGTAAAGCATCCCACTCTCGAGCAACTATACGATAGAACAACAATTTAATATCATTAATTAGATATTTTTAATAAAGGAATAATTTAATAAATGTGTAATATATTAAATCTACGTCAACATCTAATAATTAACTTTCATAGTCCTCATTTTACCTTTCCCCAATAGGACCTCCCCTTCAAATTTGTTAATGGAGTCGAGATGCCAAATGCGACGCACATTCATATTTTCTGCTAATTTAGGTATATATTGACTAATATACACCATACATTGATGTACCCTATATCCCTCAACCATAGAACCCTCCGAACGTGCTCTTTGTCTAACAAAATCCTTCAGTGACTTCAATTGCCTCTCCACCATCCACATCGACCTTCTGTGTACTGGTCCACATAATTCAATCTCCTCAACTTGGTTTCTGAGGTAGTGTTCTTGTGCATTGAAAAATGATGGAGGTAGATATTGTTGCATTTGACACATTAGTCGGGGAATTTCTCTCTTCCAATACCTTATATCTTCTTTATGGATTTCTTTTGATGATAGCCACCTACAAATGTCGATGCAATAAAATATTATCAAGGCATACATAAATTTGCATATAAAACATAATATGTCAATAAGTTCCTCTACAAATCACATAAGAAGTACATTTTCCTTATAAAACAATAGTTACCTCATGTATTTGCCAAGTACATAAATAAATGTTTTTATGTTGTTGTCAAAGTCGTCTGGGAGAGATAAAGGTAGAACATACTGTAACAAAAATAAATAAATTATTATTTGTTTCCAAAAAATGCATACCAATAAGGAAATATATTATAACCTACTGATTACCTTAATGAATGTATGCCAATAATGTGTTTTAACCCCACCAAAATCACCTTTTTTCATTAAGATATTTTGTATGTTCGATGAAAACCCCGTCGGAAACCTAATTTTTCGAATGACCTCTTTTACAATATTGCTCGGTTGCTCCGTCAATAACCAAGGAAGACTAGTATTCTGTTCACAACGATCACCATTAGAATTAATAATAACACTTTGCAATGCATGATTATCTCCCTGGATGTCACAACAAATATTTCCAATTCCCTGTTTGTCAGTCCTTCCATCTAATATTCGCCATAACAATTCTGTTATGTTTTTCTTGATATGCATTGTATCAAATAGATGAACTATGTGTAGGTGCTCGTAGTATGTAAATCTACTGAATTGAATCGGGCAACTTTTCATTCCTCGTGGAAGCCCATTCGTGCCTTAACGACATTCATGAAACATCAACAAATTGAAATTAACACTAATTAATGGGACAAAATGAAGTTAACCAAAGATTTATATAATATGTCATACATAAATAATTTGTGTACCTTGATGATTTCTAATATATTCCAACTTCCATAGGTGAGGTGTCATTCTTCGTAGTGTTTTTCCATTTTCTTCTTTACCATTGAATTTTTCTTTGTCTGTAGTTCGATAACTATGGCCCTTAGGAAGAAAATTCCTATACTCATCAAACACTTCCTTTCCTAAACTCCTTGAACGAAGAGATTTTATCCTCGGACCACAAACTAGGCATGCCAATTTACCCTTTTTTTGAAGACCTACAAGATATATGAATTAATGTAGTGTCAAATTAGAGTTACAATTTAAAATAATGCATGATATTTTGAATAAATATATATAATATTAAATCACAAAGTAAAGGAACAATATACCACAAAAATGTGTTAACTCGGGAGCATCATGAATTGTCCATGATAGTATTCCATCGAATTGAAATCATTTTTTCCCTATTGGTCTAGAGATGTCATACATAGTGACGCCAACCCATAACTTCAACAAGTCATCGATAAGAGGCTCAATATATACATTCATATATTTAAGACGGTACCTACCTAATTGGTTCAACATACTGCATGATTAATCATACTTATCTAGATGTAGTTATATATAAAAGAAATAATTACCATGGACGAAACAAAGAAATGAAATATTTTTTCATACTTTAAAGAAAATAAAAGATAATTAAATACCTGGAACAATCATTGCCAACATTGTGTGCTCTCTCTTGATCGACATCCAAGGAGGAAGGTTATTGTTTATAACAAAAACAGACCACAATGAGTATGTAGAATGAAGCTCTCCAAATGGATTGACACCATCATCTTCCAACGAAAGTCTAACATTACGAGGTTCTTCTTTAAAAATTGGCCACTTTTCTTTGATGTACTTCAATGTAGAACCATCTGTAGTCATTCAAAGAACATCATCTTGACTTTTGTTCTTCGCATGGAAATCCATAAAATGTGCTATACTTTGGCACCTCAACAATCGCTGGAAACGTGGAATTATCAGAATATAATGAAGAACTTTGTGAGGCACCTTCTTTGATGCTTTATTGGTTCGATATATACTTATTTGAAATTGTGGGCATTCATTTTCTAATGCATATTGTCCATAATATATGATATGATCATTAGGACATGCATCAATATCCTGATAGTTCATTCCAATTTCTTTCATAATCACGAATATTTCTCGATATGTGCATGGAAAAATATTTGATGTCGGTAATAGAAATTCACCTAACAATCTACAAAATTCTAAACAATAAGTCAATGTAAACAATAATCATCATCAATATCGCATCCAATATACTAATTCACAAATCAGAAAACAATAGCAATATAGAAAAAAATTGAACCTTTTAAGTATTTTTGAACATGCAAGCATAAATAATTAACAAATTAAATACCTTAGTATATGTGTGAGGCATGTGTTTGATAAACCATTCAAAACCTTCAGGCTCATCAACAACAATATAGAAGATAAAATATTTGTTGTTGATCCTTCATAAAGAGGTTGACGTGACTTCTCGAATAGAGCATCAACATCATGACTATCATCCTGGTTGTCCTCATCCATTGGAGCAAATGTGTCTTGGCTCAATCTATGTACCTCATCTTACCAATTTGAATCACTAACGTTATCTCCATCCATATCATCATTAATAACTTGATAATCAGCTTCAATATTCTGATCTCGAAGTTCATCAACCTATAAAGGAGTATTTCTTCTAGTACTTGGAAGTAACTCGCTGGAGGTCGACATTTTGGGGGCATCGTCTATATATTTAAAAAAAATGTAGAAAAGTTAGTGTGTATAAAAAATATAAAAATCCCGATAAGAAATATTGCTAAAATTCATGACATGTTGATTATTACAGAGAATACATCAAATATTGAATCCTCTTACCAAGGGACGATATTCATAACCCCCTTGGGCGTGCCCCTTCTCCCTACAATGTCTTTTAGTTGTTGTTATTAAAATTCTTTTTCTTTGCAAGCCTCTACAATCATAGCAAGGGAAATAACATTTTCCATCACCCCTCACCTCTAATTCCTCTCTTAACCAAGCAAGCTTCCTGCCATTTTTGTTCATAGTGATAAATCCTTGTGCTGACAACTAATTGTATTACCTACACCATACCAAACAGTAAGTTGTCAAATTTTTATATTTTAGCTACTCTCTTTTATTATGATATGTTTATTTACAGTGACCTACGATCCTCACAATTATTTCTTCTAAGACATTTTGACCTTCTTTTATTATTATTATCGATTAACTATTAAGATCGATATGCTTCAATTTGTACTATAGATCAATAGTGTGTACTGAATCACCATGGAAAATAATTACACACCATTTAACAAAAGTGGTCAAAATTTCTCAAACTTGAATCACTCGACACCATAGTACACTAGCCTCTAAGTTGTTTTGTAGACAAAATGCCAATCTTTGAAATTCACCACTAAAAAAAGAATGCCGACCACTTGTCATCGACAATTGGGTTGGGTTGGTTTAAATTATGACGTGTTGATTTGCATCTACATACAATGGTCACAATTTTATGCTACTTACAGTGTTCACAATTTTATTTTCTAAGATACTTTGGCATGTTCTCATTTTTCATTGTCTGACTAGTAGATTTCATCATGTTATCGTAGATTTCGTCATGAATTTTTTATATTTTAGATACTCCTTATTAATAGTGTATAAAAAAGTTACATCAACTACAAACTAAAGTTAATCACCACACCTATAATTGCGTGTGATTATAAAAAATTGAGAGAAACAACATCACATATAAGAAAAGGGTATGTGGATTTTATTGAGAAAGTTGAAACAAATATACTTTATTTATATTGGAAGAGTATGGTATATAATCATAAGTTCATTTGTTAAAGGTGCTTATTCATAAGCCAAGAAAGTTAAAGGTAGCTAACCATAAGCTAAGATGGTTGAAGGTGGTTAGTTAAAAGTGATTGGTATGTGCCTAATCACGACATAGATAACATCTTTATAACAAGGTCATATGTGTACAAATGTTTCCTTTATATAATAACGACATATATACCTAACACAAGTTTAGGTTTAGTGTTTATATATCTTATTGTTATAAACATGAGTTTCCTCCCTATCTTATATATACCATAACTGATCATTTATCAATATAACAATCAACTTCAAGATTTTATTCATGTAGATTTCTTCCTTCATTTAATTGAATTAGTAAGTGCTAGCCAACTATTAGGTGTGCAAGTATCCCAACCATTATTGGTACTATTATATTATTTTCAATTTATGCAAGTGTGATCCCATTTGGGTACTTGGGATGTAACAAGTGGCATCAAATCTTCAATCAAGCTTTGTTGGTGTTTTTTTGTTAGTTCTTAAAAATAAAAGAGAGAATAAAATGACAATCAATTACTATCATTTCACCGATCATGGTTGAGTTTCAAGAGCACTTCCATATCTTTATCAATGAAAAGAGAGAGACATTCTAGCTACAATTGAAGGGAACAAGGTATGTGGATTCCAAAAACCTAGAATATTATGGAATCCACATACCCTTTTCCATAGAATATACTAACTAGATCCAAAAACCAAAGACATGAAATATGGTACTACAAATATAATATATTATCAAGGAAAAAACAAGCTACATGAAATTTGGACATTTGAACAAAAATTTACAAGTTAAATGAGTACATCAATAAAAAAGCATACTAACCTTGCAAGTTCAAAATTTGAGCTATGTAGATCGAGAATTGGATTTTTTCAACCAGTGGGTGACGAAAAAAATAAACATCTTGAACAAAAGCCACAAACAGTGTCATGACTATAGCAAGTGTGTTGCAAAGTCTCTTAAAGTCAGGTATATATAGATCAACTAGTCAACTAGTCGTTAACACAAACCAATGAGATAGGAAAAATTTTCATGGAAATAGTGACAAACTTGTTGGAAATGATTAACAGGTAGCATATACTTGTCATTGATGGAAAGTACATCAATAAAGATGGCATGTATGTACACAGGATTGTTGGCCAAACAAAAAAATAAGCTCAGGAGGCATAACACTCTTTTACATGAAAGGAGCACCACAGGAAAGAGACCGAGAGCCGTCGGATATCACTCGGAAATCTCGACAGCTGCTGGATCGGGAGAAACTGCGCAGATGTTAAGTGCAGTTGTTGGCGTGGAGAAGAAGTGATCTGCGCCGTCAGATTGGAAGCAAATACCCAACAGCCGTCAGATCTGCAAAAGAAGCGAGGACGATAAGCCATCGGAGTTTCGGGGATCGGGGTTTCAACATGCAAAGAAAACAATGCAACGAAAATCCTGATTTCGCGATATGCGAAATCCCGACTGACAGGTGGCACAACCACGTGATGACAGGTGGCACAATCAGGTGATGACACGTGGCACAACCAAGTAATGACAGGTGGCAGGAATATTCAACAGTTCAGGCACAGGTATGTCACGAATCAGAGTGACACATGGCAGTGTTTAACACGTGTCAAAACACGTGTGATGTTAGCAGAATATCGGGGTTCGGGACTTTGAAAGGTCCATATCACTCGTCAATGAAAACCCCAAAATCGGGAAATGCGATATTGCGATTCAATCGAAACCGTCAATGCAAGATCACACCAGGACCGTCCATCTGAGGGACAGGTGTCAGAGATCAAGGCATCATCGGCATATCGCAAATCGGGATATCGGAGATCCCGGGTACAAAGGTTCTATGCATTTCGAAATCGCGATCCGCGAAATCCCGATAAGTGGGGTACAACTGTCAGCACAACAGCGAAGGAGGACAGAGGATTAGTGGATGCTAGCTGTCAGAGATAAGGACGCGGTTACAGGTAACGGTCACGTGAACCAGGGGTCAGCCAGCTGCTAGCATATGAAAGGAGCGTCGGGATTTAGGCGATCAGGAAATTTTCGGGTGAATACATCGATGCATCAAAAACGCCGAAACCTCGATGGAGGTCTAACCATGGTCATGGGTAATGGTCATATGGACCATTGAGTAGCCAGATGGGGCTAAAGCTCGGGAAATCGGGGATCGGGTGAAAAGGAGTATGGAGGAATAGGGACAGGTGTCGAAGATCAAGCCACCGTCGGCATATCGCCGATCGGGATTTCTCCGGGTGAATGCATTGAAGCATCGAAAATGCCGAAACCCCGATGGATGTTTGACCGAGGTCATGTATTGACGGTCTTATGGGACCAAGGCTAATAGCCAGCAGGGCTAGCGTGTGAAAAGGGGCACATCGGTAATCGGGGATCGAGACTTTGAAATAACAAAGTCACTCGACATCAAAAACCCCGATATCGCGAAAAACGCGAGTGAATCTGGATCGTCAGATACAGATTTGATCTGAACCATTGATTTAAAAAAAAAAAAACGGGGCGCGCGTAAGTTTAATTTAAATTTTTAACAGGAGCCCGATTTCCTTCGGGTAATAAATATGGGACCCAACGAGCGTTGAACAGGTCCGGGACCAATGGGTTTAAAAAGAAGGGTCGAGGATCTCGATGCAGTGGTTGAAAGAGGACGCGGAGGCCATCTTCTGACAATAGGGAGATCTACTGGTGCGTGAGGTTATTTGAGCAGGCAGCATGGCAAGTTTGAAGAAAGAGGAACCTCCCTGTGGCAGTCAGGAACCAGATCTACATTGACAGAGAGATCTCAGCTGTGGGTTCTGCAACCGCGAGATCAGAGGCTTTGTCTCCAGGTTTATTGAGTTATTTAATATGTGTCCTTTGGTAACTATTTGACAGTCGGTAGATCTATGGTTACTCTTGAAATATTTTCTGTTACTATTATAGCCACTAGATGAAACTGCCTGATCCAGTGTGAAAATTAATGAAACGTGGTCAGTAGTGAGTATGAGGGTTAAACCCTTTACCAGTAGAAGCTGGTGCTATCTTCAGGGGGTTGAAGCTCCCTTCCAGGAAAGGCTGGTAAACGA
>ML785442.1:269184-284976 GCA_009831015.1 Picea engelmannii
TTAAAAGACATCTGATGAATAAAGAAATCCATAATAAGATCTCTGGATGCACTACTGTTTTCATAAGAATATACAACAACTGATCTCTATAAAGTAGACTAAGATTTTTCAGTAAAAGAAAAGTTAAAAATTGATTGATAGCTAAAATAATGATTCACCCCCCCTCTCAGTATTTTCCAACCAAGTGTGTTGCAAAGTCTCTTAAAGTCAGGTATATATAGATCAACTAGTCAACTAGTCGTTAACACAGACCAATGAGATAGGAAAAATTTTCATGGAAATAGTGACAAACTTTCGTGGAAATAACGATGAACTTTAGTGGAAATAGCGACAAAAATCCTGACCAAGTTAAAAAACCTATTCATGGCTATATCGATAAACTTTTGTGGAAATATCGACAAAAATCCTGCCCTATTTAAAAAAAAACAGGAAAATAATGGAAACATGGAAACGTTTTGTGGAATAATCCGCCCATATGTAGTAGTGGTAGCTTCCATCCAGAATGGCGCAGTGCGTCTAGCTTGCCAACTGATCGCAGGGAATCTAGTAAGGAAGAACTGACCTACACAAGTCAGAGGATTTGTTGTTGACCTAGCCGGGAAATGTGTAGATGGACTCTAGATGAACTCGGTGAAGTACTTGGTCAACCAACTGGAATTAGAATGTTGTGAAGCTCAAGATCAGGGCTATGAGTTCCACTTTAGTTGGCTCCTAATCCTCATCGCATTTACCTCTTGGGAAATGTCGTAAGGTGTGACCTTCCTGGACATTGAGCCATTCAAGCCGCTTGCTACGAAGTTCACCATGCTTTGGTACTCAAGCGACATGGGAAAATAGTGGCACTCGAATGAAGTCTTTCATACCTATTATCTCTAGCTGAAGAGGGCTATCAAAGTTTTCCCTCGCATGACACCAAACACCCTGCATCGATTCCGACCCCTCATGAAGTTCCATGTAGATCAACACTTCACTTATATCACTGCGCACACAGATGAGCATAAATAATATCTTCAATCGTACTACAATCTCACAGAGGAATACCTTGAAGAGATCACCAAGGAATGGTCTATAGAACTCCTCATCCCCGTAGACCCCGTAGAAATGTCAGACCCTGAACTAATCGTCATCCCTGAGACCACTCATGAAGCAAAGGATCTTCTTGGACCCAACATAAGGAATAAGACCAAGGAGGTCCAAAAATTGAGTAGCGCATCGGAAGGAACTGCTTTAGTATCACCTAGATGAGGGGATGATGACGAGGTAGAAGAGACAAAGAGAAAAGAAGACCAACATAAGTAAGGCGAAGTAACACCTCCTAGGGACCCTGCTAATGAGGCTGATCCCTTGAAGAAACAAAAGGTTTCTCCCATGAAACCCACTTCCCGAAAGAAATCTAGAGAAACCTTGACTAAGATGCAGACTATGCTCACTATAGATGACTTCAACTTTATCATTGCAACCATAGAATATGCCTCGTAGGATATCTTGCAGAAACATGAAGCCAAGAAGGAGGAGATGTATGATATAATTGAGGTTGAACTTAAAGGGGTACAACATGCCCTTCAATCCAATCTCATAGTATCCACTGCGCCCCCACCATCAGAAGCACCTGATTTGGGAGATGATCCTACCCAACTTCATAGACTAGATGATGCGACCGAACCTCGCCTTCGTTGTGCACAGGAAGAAACCAAATAGGCCACAGAGGCCCTAAAGCAAGTACAATAAATAGTCATAGAGAAACGTTGAGTTGCACAACAAGAGAAGGGTTCCCTCCAAAATAAGTTTGAAGAGGAGAAAGCACAGATCCAGCAAGAGAAAGAGCAGTTTCTCACAGCGTAGGTGGGAGTAAAAGAAGCAGTCAAGAGAGCACTTCGCTCTATGAGAGGCTTAGAGAAAAAAGAGGAATACCAAGTGGAACATCGAGTAGATTAGCTTACGGAAGCTATCCAACAACTTCAACAGAGAATCGCAGACCTTTAGCTACGAATAGTACCAAGTACCCCACAGGATGTGAGACATCAAAGAGAAGCCACTGCCCAGAGCGCAGTTGAGAGGATCAGAGCATTCGCTCTAGAATGAAAACAACTAAGTGCTTGCAGCGCACAAAATTATGAGTGAATCACTGAAGATACTGAGTTGAAGGTACTGGAGTCACAGCTCCAGGAGGAAAATCAACAAGAAACAACCGTACAAGCACAGTTGAAGCTCCTGTCGACAGTTGAAAGGATGAAGCGATCCCAAGAACAACGCATTGCTCAATAGTAGGTCCACACCAATCAGAGAAAAGTCACGGAAGTGACTCAAAGGCTCAAACCAGTCCAAGATCAAGCTTTCCAACTTTTTGAGGAGATTGAAAGCCAAGGTGCAAAGTTGGAACAAGTAGTCGTCGCAGTCAAACAACGTTTAGAAGGACCTATCAACGAAGCAGTCATCCAAGATTTCGTTGAGCAGGAGGCCCTGGCGCAACAACAGGTTGAAGCAGCTTGAGCCAAGATCAAATCTTTTGAAGCACAACTACCCAGACCAGAGTGACTCAGGACGAGTCATAAGTGAGTGTTGGGGGCCTATTGGCCCTTGACCAAGTTTTGAGGATCCTTGGCCATGTTTGACCTACTTTTGTGACTTCGACATGCTGTCAAAGATGGAGTGCAAGTCGCAGAAGAGATCACGGGATCTCAACCCCTTTTTTAGGGATTTTTGGGTTTTGGGCTTATGTAATAGGAATGGGGATGTCGACCCATGGGTTTACACATGTTTAGGCCCTTTTTTTTAATGTATAAATAAGTATCTAGGTTATGTAAGAAGAGGCCGCCAGTGTGTGCTAAGTGCTAGAGTTCGATCTATGTGATAGAAGGAAGGACAAGTATGTGATGCCAAGTTCTAAGTATTAATTTCTAAGTGCAAGTGATTGTAAGAGACCACTGAAGGCTTAGTGTTGTAACTCAGGGAAGGAGGATCTAGCGAGGTGCACAAATCTCCTATCCTCTACAGAGTAAGATCTCTAGGCTCTTTGCATGTAGTTGATTGACCAAAGATAATAAAAGAGAAGAAGAGTTGGTGGACGTAGCCCCAGGGTGGGGGTGAACCACATATATCCTGCGTTGTGGTTGCTATGTGCTTTATGGTTGTTCTATTGTCTATGTGATTAAATTCTTAGTGCACTGATGTATGCTAGAAGTATATAATATGGTATCTTAGTACTGAATAATGTGAATGAATTCTATATTCAATCTATGTTGATATACTTATTACTTGAATCTGTTGATCTGTATAAATACTACGTTGATCTATTGTTAGGGTTTAGCTGCGTTGTGAACTAAGGTTGAATATTAACGAACTATAACTGCTATAGTGCTATGTTAAGGTGTTACAGTCACAGATTTGTGTCCCATCTAATGTTGCAGACACTGGAGTCCTGCAACCACCCCTGCCTCTACCTCGGGTGAGACTTCATCTTCTTCGCAGGTGTTTCCGAAAGGGTCGGTAGTTAGGGTTTTTTTGGTGCATTGTTGTAGTGTTGAAACCTAGGTCTACCCCTGTGCCAACAATGATAGTAGGATGTGGGGATGTCAATTAAACAAAAAAACCAATGAAAGTGTTATTTTTTTCCAAAAACACTCCAATGGTGTAGTATAATAATGATGTTAGAGCCATAAGAGACACCATGACTATTAAATCCATCACTAAGTTTGATACTGTGATATTTCATCCAACATTGTAATTCATAACTAACACTCGTTTTGATTTGAAATTATTCCCTAATTATTCCACATTTTGAAATGATGTCCATGGATATGAGATGCCTGGAAATAGAGGTTGAGGATAACTTTCATTTTCTTCTATCACAAAATTTGCCCATCCATGATAGTCCCACCATTGTGTATAATGACCATGAATCCATGATACTCGCACCATTGTGTATAATGACCATGAAATTATCAGGATCTGGACGATCAACAAAGAAACATGGCTTACAAAACTCATATGGGTATCTTTGAATGAAGTAATATCACACAAAAGACAAAATTCCTTCCCACTGTATGACACGATTCAAAAAATTTGAGGTTATAACATGTATTGCAGGATTTGGAAAGAACAAAATTTTGAAACAGTGTGTCTTGCCACAAAGTTCCAAAACTTTGCACTTGTGGGAAGATGTGAAATGTCACCAACTTACAAAAATTTGAACTTGCAAGGAAAATGTGTAATAGGGTCCTATCTTTCCAATATTTTTCTCTCTTTCACTTTGTTGTAGGGGTGATATATTTTGAATTCTTCTTCCTCTATGATATAACATAATACTAACAACTTAAAACATTTGTTTCTTGCACTATGTTGCACCATCACTTACTTTACTTTTCATTTTGTTGCATTGTGGCACACTTCCAACCTTTTATTCTTGAGCCTTGTCATGGGGTCCTAGATTTCCAATATTTTTCTCTATTGTGCTTTGTTGCAAGGGTGATATCTTTCGTATTTTACCTCCTCTCTGATATATCATAAGACTACCAACTTAAAACCTCTATTTAGAGCATTTTGTTGCATCATCACTTAGTAAATACTTTTCTTTTAGTTGTGATGTGGTACACTTCCAACATTTTATTCTTTAGCCTTGTCGCGAGGATTGAAACTTTCAACCATTAATCTCATGTTCCACTATCGTTTCTTCCATAAGATTAAACTTGTTCTCTGTGCACCCTATCATGTATGTAAAAAGGTTTTGATTTAACCTCGTTTGTGATGGATTTTACTTCAAATCTTTTGATGGAATATCAAATGACTTTGATAAAATATTTTCAAAGAACACCAGTGGTAAAATATGAAGTCAAAATTTTATCAAAGGAGTCCAAAAATCACTTCCATATACAAGAAAATAACCCTTGGTAAAGAGGCATGACCTGTTGGTGAAAATATCCTTACTGCTAAAATTTTAAAAAACACAAGTCACTTGAGAAGGTATGGATTAACAAGTGGATATTTTCATTGCATATAGGAGACAAAATGATTTAAAATTAGTTTAAGAGATGACTTCATCACCCTTATAACCTATTAAGTTTTCATTGTCTTTTCAATGGGAGGAGTATGACTAAAACTATTTTCACTTGGGAAGATATGAATTCCATTAGTAGCATCACATTAACAGTATCAAATACCTATAGGCCCAAATTTAGTTATGTCAATTTCTCTAACATATTTTTTATATAGTCTTCAAAGAAATTGACTAACATTGGCATGATTCGTAAAAAGATGAAATATTTTAATCCATGAAAAATTCCAGTGGGCCTCCCAGTGCACCTTATGTCCAACACCTGGTGAAATCATCGATTCTTGTTTAAAAATAGTTTTGATTCATCCAATGATAGATACACACTTCAAGGCGCTCAAATAAAATTGTATAACACTTTATACAGGTTAGTGCCACTCAATTCGAAGAGATTAAAGAGAAAAAAGTCATTGATACATGGGTTTCAATGAATGTAGAAGAAGCCGATTTGAAATTAAAAATAACTCAATTATGAAAATGCCACAAATCATTGTAGGCAAAAAAAATTGGGCTTGTATCAATAAGGAACTATCCAGTCATCAACAAAGAATTAGTGAAAACAATAAGGTTAAGGAAAACAAATAAAAATGAAAAATAATTGATTTTAAAATTTAAGGACCCACCCCACTCCCAAGTTAGTTGAATATGAGGATATTGAGGGCTCAAAATTGAATAGAGAAGAAGTGTTCTCAGACACACAAATTTTATTAAAGAAGGAAAATAAATTATACAATAAATGAACTCTTTAATAAACTCATTAAAACTAATTCTAAGCTAATTTTTGGTATGGACATCTTATCACATAATCATCTGAGTATGAAAAGTGTCCATGTACATTAAATAAAGATTCTAATAATTTCCTATTATGTTTCTTCTAAGAAGTGACTCTTTTCTAGATTCGTTATCTAATCTAACTAAATACATTCTAGAAAATTCTAACTATAATAAAATAATATTATTTTTAGTACTTTAGGATCATAATATATAACATTCCCCCCTTTGATCCAAAAGTACATTGGAACAGATACCAAGTTCTTCTTTAAACTTAGTAAATTTGATCCTACCAAGTTGTTTCGTGAAAATATGTGAGATATGATCTTTTGAAGGACAATATACTAGTTTGATGATGCCCTTTGCAATTAGTCTCCTCGTGTAATAACACTTTCTGTAGACATGACTTGTTTTTTTATGGAAAACTATATTTTTAGCAAATTTAATGGTTGACTGACTATCAATTAACAATGAAGTAGCTTCTATTTGAGAAATTCCCAAATCCTATAAAACTATGCATAACCAAAATATTTCACATGTTGCTTCCCATGCTGATATGTATTATGCTTCCGCGGAAGAATTTTATATAGTATTTTTCTTCTTACAACTCCAATAAATTATGTTTTATCCCGTATTATTTAAATAACCTGATGTTGATTCCCTATCATCAAAACTTCTAGCAAAAATTGCATCTGAATATCCTACAAGTACATTTTTTTTATTCTTCTTGTATAGAAGACCATAATTTTTTGTACCTTGATTATATATAAGAACTTGCTTTGACTCATTCTAGTGGCTTTCCCTTGGTTCGTGCATAAATCTTGAGAGAATACTAACTGCATGTGATAAGTCTGGACATGTGGTTGTCAAATAAATCAAGCTACCAATCAATTGCATGTAAGTTGTGTTGTTTACCGATTCCCCCCCTTCAAGTTTTGAAAGTTTTAAATTTTACTCCATTAGGGTGAGAAAGGACTTGCAATCTATGATGCAAATATTTTCAATAACTCATATTTATAATTGCATTGATTAATGAAAACGTTGTTTGAATGTTGGAATACTTCAACTCCAAGATAGTAGTGAAGTAATCCCAAGTCTTTCATTTTGAATCCATCCTGTAATTCCTTGTTTACCTATTCAATATGATCATCATTGTTCCTAGTAATGATGAAATCATCAACATACAAGACTAAAATTACTATATTTTTCCCTCATAGGTGCACATATAGGGTATCATTAGATCCACTTCGCTTAAATCCAAATTTGTGAATATAGTCATCCATTTTGGCATACCAATCTCTGAGAACTTGTCTCAATCCATATAACGCATTGATAAACTTACAAACCTTTTGTTCATGTCTTTTGAGCTCAAAACCGAGAGGTTGAGTCTTATATTCTTCTTCCTTCAAATCTCCATTGAGGAAGACACTTTTGACGTCCATTTGATGGACTTTCCATCCTTTTTTATCTGATAATGCCAGTACCATTCAAATTGTGTTCCACTTTTTTGTTGGCACACAAGTTTCTTCATAATCGATGCCTTCTTGTTGTGAAAAACCCTTGGCTACAAGTCTTGCATTATAATTGTCTACCATTGAGTCTGGATTATAATTGATTTGGTAAACCCACTTGCATACGATGGGTTTAACATAGGGAGGACAATAAAAAAGTGCCGAAGTCCCATTTTCTATCACTTCTTTATACTCATCAATCATTACTTGTTTCCATTCTGCATGTTTTACTTCCTCTTTGAAATTTAAGGGCTCAGTAATATAATTTGATATTAAGGAAAAATTTCCTTCTTCCTTGTTTGAACTGTTGATTAAGGTTGTTTATCATTGATGTCAACCCTTGAATAAATCCCTGTGGCACAAGGTTTGGGTAATGGACCCAATATTGTTTGATGTAAAGATGACTCATTATTGTCTTGACATGGTTAATAAGAAGTAAAAATGGATGAACTCCAAAGTGGTTCCCTTATGGTGAAAGATCTCATGGGAAGACGCTTTGCAGAGTGAGAGAACCCATGCTCATTTGAGGAATAATGAGAAGAAGGATAGTGAATTTGTGAGTGAAACTATCCTATATGGATAGTGCTTGTCATGTTGTTATTGGTGGTATGTGGAATGCCACATAACTCCTCACGGTTAGAGAGTTATGACCATATGAAGTTGGATAACCCTCATGAGTCTTATAGAAGCCCCCAAGAGTCAAAGTGATTTGCAAAAATAAATTATTTTAAATGAAGAAGCCCTAAAATAAGGAAAGTGTAAGGCTACATGAAGATATAAATACGATACAAATCTCACTCATAAAAACACACTTTTACATATTGTATATCTATTTTCTTGTGTAAGGCTTCTTGTAAACACTTGTGGATACATATGAAGTGGCGAATGTCTAAGGTGGCACGAAGGGTTGACAGAGAAATTCGTGGATTCACAGAAAACCCTATTTTTTGAGGTGTACGCGGGCTGTCTGTGTATAGGGTGAGTACACGTACATGGGTTGGCTATGTATACGGTATGTACATACGCGAGCTGGCTGTGTATAGGGTGCGTACACATACACGAGATTTCTGTGTATAGGGTGAGTACGTACGCAGGCTAGATGTGTATAGGGTGAGTACATGTTGATAAAGGCATGAAAATTGAGAAGATGAAGGTGTAGAGGTTCTAGATTCTGAGATCAAGCTCCCAGGAAGGTCTAGAGTGCTCAAATACATCAGATCCATCCATTGGTTAAAAAGGTATGTCTTATTTCTATGAATAGTTGGATTTTGATGTATGCATGAGGAATGACAATGGATATTTGAGGATTCTCCCTAAAGAGACTATTGGCTACATGGGATCTTCTGTATAAGTCAGATCTATAGAAATACAATGCTGGTATATTTATCATTGATACTTCTTGTTGAGGCACATCTTTTGTTTCTTGGCATATGGCTAAGAGTTTTTATGGTACATGGTTGAGATCTTGTATTTATTGATGTATTGAGAAGTTGAATATTAGAAATGGGTTGATGACTAAGATCATGTGAGGGATATTATACTTGTTCATGATTAAACATACCTATATGGAACATGACTAGAGAGAGGCATACTTGCCTTGAGTAGAGGTTATGTATGAGGATTCATGCACAGAGTATAGTTATAGTCTGGATACAGTGACATGTTGCATATCTATGTGAAATAAGTTACAAAGGGTCAACAGTTTTCAAGTGAAAGGAAACCCTAGTTTCAGAAGGAATACGTCGATTGCATAACAGATAGGGAACATACATACGTGGTCTGCATAACAGATAGGGTGCGTACATACGTGGGCTGCCTCACTACATGTTGTGTATCTGTTGTATTTTTGTAGATACATGTTCAGTTCAGGTACATATTGATTACATGACAGTTGTACAGATTGGATACAGGTCAGCGGTACAGGTTGATATAGTTGTACGGCAGTATATCTCACAGTGATAGGTTGGCAGTGGTTCCATCATTATACTTCTACTTCAGGGTGGTAGGATGGGTCAACGACAGGTGGTTGTAGCCACCTTCCAATTGTAGCCGGAGAACATAGGGGGTTGTACCCTCCTTCTGGTTGTAGCCAGAGAATTGGGGAGTTGGAGCTTCCCTCAGGTTGTATCCTAAGAAAATAGGGGGTTGGAGCCTCCTTCCAGTTGCAGCTGGAAAACAAAGGAATTTGGTGCTTCCAATGAATGTAATTCTTCAATACATATAAGGAAAAACATTCCATGGTTTTCTCCCGATTTGGGTTTCCACGTAAAAATATGGTGTATTGTGTATGTGTGTGATTTTTCATTTATTATTGCTCATTATTGGATAATAATACTACATTTATATAACACTTGTATCAATTTGGATAAAAAGGATTATAATTGCACTATTACTAAATCACCCCCCCTCTCAGTAATCCAACAATTGGTATCAGAGAAGGTTCCTTCAGAAATCAGTTTAACCACTGAAAGGTAGATCATAGAGAGTACCAACTTATACAAAAATGGAATACCACAGTTTGATGGACATATGTATGTATTTTGGAGCATAAGGATGAAGACATATATATAGGCATAGGGATTTCAAGTTTGGAAATCAATTGTAGATGGATACACAACACCAACAGTTCCACCAACAAATGAAAAAGCGGTAAAACTCAGTGAGAGTAATTCCAAATCTACAAATGTACTTTTGAATGGTCTCACTAATACGGTATTCACCAAAGTTGCACACTGTAAATCCTCTAAAGAGATTTGGGACAAGCTTTGAAATATTTATGAAGGAGATACAAAATTCAAAGTAGCAAAGCTTCAAACTTACAGAGGTCAGTTCGAACAACTAAAAATGAAGGAAGATGAAGATATCACAACCTACTTCTTACGAGTCGATGAAACCGTAAATGTAATCAACGGATTGGGAGAAGAAATCAAAGAATCTGTAATTGTTCAAAAGGTACTAAGATCTCTTCCTATGAGATTCAACCCTAAGATATTAGCACTAGAAGAAAGATCGGATCTAAACTCAATAAGCATGGATGAATTGCATGGAATCTTCACAGCATATGAAATGAGAACTGAACAGGAAAATCCATATGTAAAAGAAGTAGCCTTCAAAGCATCCAAAAGATCAAATAAAAAGAAAAAGGAACAAGAAGAATATAGCAGCAACAACGATGTCTCGGAAGATGATGAAGAAGTGGACAACTTTCTCAAAAGACTGAACAAGGGAACCAATAGTAGGTATAGAGGTAAGCTTCCTTTAATTTTTTTTAATTGTGATGGTATTGGTCATTTTTCTAAAAAATGTCCTCATAAGAAAAAGAGAAATGATGAAAGTTACTCAAAAGGAAAACGCACATATAAAGGCAAAAGAACTACAAATAAAGATTTCAAGAAAAGATTATACATCAAAGAAGACATCTCATCATCAGATGAAAATGAAATCAGTGGCAATGAAACATAAAGAGTTCTATTCATGGCAGTACAATATTCTGACAAAGAAGACTCCAAAGAAGAATATGAAGAAGTCGAAGAAGGATATGAAGAAGTCGAATACAAAATTGAAGAGGCAAAAGTTGACTATTGAGAAGAATTAATGTGTGCCATAGAAGTTATCAGAAGAGAAAAGAAGAAAAACAAGAAACTACAAGCAGAACTAGACAAGAAAAAGGACACTTGAGAACTAGAACAAATGATCACAAAATTGAATGTTCAAATGAACAAATGAAGCACTCAAAGAACAACTAGAAGAAAATGACAAGATCATTGGAAACTTGGAAGTAGAGATTGTCACACTAAGAAAGGATATTCAAAAGAAAAATATGCAGAATAGCTCAAAAGTTTTGGATAACATTATCAGTAGTCAAAAATCTCATCTTGACAAGTCTGGACTTGGATACAATCAGACAGAAAATGGATCAAGATCCAAAACAACAAAGCAAGAAACAAATCCAAAAATCTATGCAATAAAAGGGGATAGGAAGATATACAAGGAAGATTAGGGACACTCCTCCACTGAGAAGATTTAGATTTCATAATCAACAACGGACATATAGGTCTCAAGAAGAAGAAGGATTCATAAGAGCACCTCCTTTCATAAGATCTTCAACTCCCAGGTATAAAACTATATTTTTTGGTTTATGTTATGCATGAAATAATTTAGACATAAAGTTGTGAATTGTAGAGATAACAACATGAACAATAACAACTTTGAGAGTCATACACAAAGGGGTTATTCAAGAAGACCCAATGAAACACAAAGAAGAAGTTACAACAGGTTTGAATCTTTGAGCACTGAAGTGGAATGTTACAAATGTAATAATTTTGGACATGTGGCCAATGATTTCAGAATGATAGTCCCTCATAAAGAACCTCAACATAATAACAACAGTCACAGACAAGAACATCAGAAAACGACATGGATAAGAAAGCAAGATCAATATAGAAATTACAAATGCATAGTTGCTCTACAAGCTAATCGGAAGAAACACAGTTGGTATGTTGATAGTGGGTGTTCAAAACACATGACAGGTGATAGTGACAAATTTCTTATATTGTGAAAGGAAAGAAATGGATCAGTCTCCTTCATAAATGATAATTCATCCAAAATCATTGGAGAAGGCATAGTCCGAATTGGGAACAAGAATGAAAAGGCACAAAATGTTCTACTGGTAGAAGATATGAAACATAATCTTCTAAGTGTGAGTCAAATGTGTGACCAAGGTCATAAAGTTATTTTTGATTCACAAAAGTGTGAGATAATAAGAGAAGGTTCATGGAAATTGGTCGGTACAACTGCAAGAACTTCAAACAACATATATTTGTTAAGTGAAATTGGAAATGAAAAGTGTTGTCTAGGAAAGGAAGATGAACATTGGCTATGGCATAGAAGAATGGGCCACATGCATTTTGATAACCTTGTCAAAGTTAGCAAAAGATAATTAGTCAGAGAAATTCCCTAGATCATGAAACCAACCAACACTTTATGCAAGCATTGTCAACAAGGAAAGCAAACAAAGACCAGGTTCAAGTCAAAGGAATATTCAACAACAAGACCACTAGAAATTGTGCATACTGATCTAGTTGGACCAACTACAACAAAGGGCTTAAAAGGTGAGAGATACTTTATGTTATTAGTTTATTATTATACAAGAATGACTGCAGTTTGCTTACTCAAGAACAAGTCAAAAGCTTTTGAAAAATTCAAGATCTACAAGGAAATGGTTGAAAATGAGATGGATTTAAGAATCAAATACTTGAGATCTGATAATGGAGAAGAGTTCACTTCAAAGGAATTTATGGACTACTGCAGAAGTCATGGAATAAAAAGACAATTCTTCGTTGCTAAGACACATAGATAGAATGGAGTTGTTTAAAGAAAGAACAGGACAGTACAGGAAATGGCTCGAACAATGCTAATGGATTCCAAATTGATAGATATATTTTGGACATAGGCAGTGAATACAAAGTTCACATTCAAAACAGAGTAATGCTTAGAAACAACAATGATTAAACTCCCTACGAGCTATGGAAAGGAATACCAGGAAATATGAAGCACTTCAGAGTTTTTGGAAGCAAATGTTGCATCAAAAGAGAAGATGGAAAAATGGGAAAGTTTGACTCTCGTGTGGAAAAAGTTATACTTGTGGGTTACTAAAGTACAAGGAAAGCATACAAGTGTTACAATCTAAGATTGAACAAAGTTGTGGAAAGAATCAATGTAACAATTGACGAAACAGGCAGACCATAATCAAAGGAACAAGAAAACAAATCAATGGAACAAATTTTCGAAGAAGAAGATGAAAAAGAAGTAGAAGAGGAAGATGAAGAGAATCTGATAGAAGAAGAAGAGCAAGTTCAGCAAGTGTCTCCAAATACACCCAGTAAATGAGTACAGAAGAATCATCCTTCAGATCAAATTATCGAAAACAAAGATGCAGGAGTTGAGACTAGAAGAAGAATCCGTTCAAAAAAACAAACACACCTGACAGTCTTATCTACAATTGAACCAAACTATTTTGAAGAAGCCAACAAGGATGAATTTTGGAATAAGGCCATGGATGAAGAATTGGATTAAATAGAGAAATATGACACTTGGTAATTGGTTCCAAGACCAAAGAATAAGAATGTGATCGACACAAAATGGGTTTTCAGGAATAAATTGAATGAAGATGGACAGGTTACAAGGAACAAAGCTAGATTGGTATGTAAAGGATATGCACATATTGAAGGAATCAACTTTGAAGAGATATTTGAGCCAGTTGCTAGAATCGAAACAATATGTTTTCTTTTAGCTTATGCATGCTCCAAAAATGTTAAAGTATATCGGATGGACGTAAAATCATCTTTTTTGAATGGGGAAATTGAAGAAGAATTATACATTGAACAACCAGAAGTGGTGCACACCTCCTGCCCTAATGTTGAGAACTGCGTAGGATCTTCTCTGTAGAGCACCTTTTCTGGCTACCATGGTTTAAACGCTATTAAAAGAAGACTATAACACCACTTTGCACATAACTCATACATGTATTATAAATCCCATGCATTTAAACAAATAAACACATTCTACACAGAGTATTCATATGAGTTACTGCCATAATTAACAATCAATAGCATTTCATACTAATTCATATACACAGTGGAAATCATGATAACATAAGCAGTAGAGTCATGTAAAACATGATTAAAACATAATCAAATACTTATCTTTAACAGTGGTAGAATCCACCAACCAAGTGTAGGCCTTCCACGGACCTCCCAGCCTTAGACCACACTGCTCATCAGCTCAACAGTGGGTCACCCCCGAGCTAGGACTAAGCTCCACCCCAAGACAAGGAATCCTAGGCTAGGCTGAGGTTACAGGGAAAACAACACACAACCACAAGGAAGGGATTCTCTACAAGGAACCTCCCACGCTCACTGCCCACAGAACCTCATTCCCCACATGCCTGTTCCACCCCAGGAGTATACAGCTTCTCTGTCACCTAGACAGTCCCTCAGCTGCTAATATCCCTTGCCTTGGGTTACAGGAACAGGTCAGACTGGAAGTCTCTGGGCTCTATGGCAGCTACAAGGTTCCTTCAAGGAGTTCTCTCCTTCCACTGCGCACTCTCTCACCTGGAGGGAGTCGCTCACAGGTCCAACAACCTGTTCTTCCAATATTCAACCACCTCTCTCACCTGGAGAGAGTGTTGTACAAACTGGCCAACAAGCCACATAGGATCAAACACTACACGTCCACCACAATCCACGAGAATCCAGACACGAACACCCTAGGGTAGCTCCCGACAGGTGCAACAACATAACCACGCTTAGCAAGGATGAGACACTTTTGTTTTCTCAATTTGGCAACACGGGATAGACTCACACTCTGGATTCTCAAGGATGCGTGACAATTCGTCCACGTAGGGGTTGATTCAGACTCCCCAGTTTAGAACAGAGAAGGGGCGTACCAACTTTCCAGAACAAACACAGACTCTTTTCCAAATCCACGCAGACTTCTCATTCAAGGAATATACACACTAGTTTTCTCAGAGCCAGACACAGACTTTTTGAATCACAGGGACACACGAAGGTTCTATGCAGGAGTCGGTTTTGTAGTACTATCCAGGGCTCCATATGCGTTCAGACAATCGGGTAGAATGGGGAAGGAACCCTTCTCACGACTCACCCTGGCCGTTTTATTCTCATGTGTCAGGGTTGACACTTGTCACCGATGAAACTGCATGCGTTCCACTAGCACGTATCTCCCTTGTATGTTCTCCCCTTGCCAGAAACTTAGGATAAAACATAAAATTCACATGTCTTTTGGGATAATATTAAAATATTATTCCCAGGCTTAAGCCCCCTAGGCTTAGCCCCTAGGCTCAACACTTAGCCCCTTTTCCCAGCTTCCAGCCCCTAATTCCTTGCCCACTCTATGGATGCTTAGTCCCCCTTCACTCATTCATAATGGTCAGTCTGCACATGGCGATGTTTATATTTTATTAATTGTTCTGCGTGATTACATATACAACAACAGTCTCCTGGCCTTCAACACTCAGGCTCCCCGGCCTAACAAACACATAAGCCTCTAGCTTATAAAAACTTGGCTCACCAGCCTATAAAACATAATTAAAATTCATTTTAGAACATGGTTTACAATGGGGCTCGACATTGGGGACACTACAATCCCCCTCCCCTTATTTTTGCACTGTCCTCAGTGCAACTTTACACATCATCTGCAAGCTTTTCAAAAATTTTCAAAAAGATGCAGGTACTCTGCCTGCATAACATCTGCATGCTCCCATGTCACGTCCTCAGGACCGTACCAGGTCCACTAGACTTTTACAAGCTCTATAGCTCGATTCCGGAGCTGTTTTCTTTTCCTGTCCAATATGCGCACAGGATGCACTTGCAGGACACCTTCTGGTTCCACCTGAATCACATTCCAATCGATAACATGATTAGCATCAGGTACATATTT
>ML785442.1:314164-339040 GCA_009831015.1 Picea engelmannii
AAAGGCTATATATGCCTATTTTGAAATCAAACAATGGTTCGAACTTGGAGAAATTTCGCTGTATGTTTTGGTTGCTCTTTCTAATAGAAAAATCACAGTTTTCTCTTGTTGATGTGATCAGATATTTCATCCACCATTATTCTACTCTCTGTTCAAGTTAGCTTAGCCTGTGCTCATAATTTGAATTGAGAAACTTCCTATTGCTGTGTGTGACCCGATGTTATGCATGTATTTGGTTGCATAAACCCTGCATGTTAAGATACTTGGTTGTCTCAGAAATATTCTGCATTCCATCTCTGTTATTTATCATCTGATTTACAGTTTCTAAGAGCACTGGTTCATTTAACTATTTGATCAGCAACCTTTCCATTGAGCTATTGTGATATCCCATCGATCCATTTTGCTAAAAAAATATTGAATTCCTAAGTTACCAGGCATACTTAGCTTACAGCCCTAAGTAGTTTCCTGGAGTGTTAACAGGGATAATATTAAAATATTATTCCCAGGTTTAAGCCCCCTCGGATTAGCCTCTAGGCTCAACAGTTAGCCCCTTTTCCCACCTTCCAGCCCCTAGTTCCTTTCCCACTCTATGGATTCTTAGTCCCCCTTCACTCATTCATCGTGGTTGGTCTGCACATGGCAGTGTTTATATTTTATTAATTGTTCTGCGTGATTACATATATAACAACATGCTCCTGGCCTTCAACACTCAGGCTCCCTGACCTAACAAACACATAAGCCTCCATCTTATAAAAAATTGGCTCACCAACCTATAAAACATAATTACAATTCATATCAAAACATGGTTTACAACAGGGCTTGGCATTGGGGACACTACATTCTCTAAACCACGACAAGCGTTAACTGAACTTCTTGTTTAAACCTGCAAAGGATTTTGGGTCTCTCGAGTTGTACACTTCGAATGCAATGCCACATCTCTTGGCAATAACCAAAATGAGAAATTTCAATTGGGATTAAGGTGTAATCCCCTTCTCCAACCCCTTTTCCAATATGACCACAGACAAGCCTTAACACAAAAACTTTTCGCAACTTGTGACTTCGCGAGTTGGATCACCAACCGCTCGTGCTCTTACCTTGCGAATCCCAAAAACACGATATGTCAAGAAGGTTGACTCCACCCAAAGCGATGAGATCACGCCACCTGTCACCTATGTTTACTCCTCTTACAGAGTGGATCCTTACCACATGTTCACACGATTCTTCAACTTTCACAACTTGAGAGAACAACGAACAGTCGTTCCTCTCCCTCTGCAAATCCCTAACTCTGAAATCATGCCTTCGACGAGATCAAAGGCTGTGTGCCTCCCTCAATCTAATGAGCCTCATTGTATTGGGATTTTTCCGATCAGAAATCCACAACACTCAACCCAAACCACTAATAACTCCATTCCCCGAACTCTCATACGCGACCTCACATACGAGATCATAGGTGTTGAAAGACACTTAGTCTTAATCCATCTGTTGGTCTATCAGATCCAATGGTCCACAAAACTTTGACACTTCTCCTTGAAGAAATTCCACCATCTGTTTTCAACTCCACGAGGACTTGTTGCCGAATGACGTGGCATCCTCCCTCCTGAACTAGACATCTATGAGATGATTTCGACCTATGTCTCCCTTTGAACACTTCAGAGGTTCTATCCCTTCTAAGATTTTTCTTGTGAGCTCAAGGCTTCCAAAAGGGTCCCTTCACACACTCCTTGCAGTGATTTTCAAATAACCCCTAGTTATTTGGGCCTTCGACTCTATGCACCTTTTGCAATAGCAGTCCTTCCACCTTCTTCACTCAACCTGTGCACACCTTGCACAGCTCTATGCCTTGCTAGCACTTATGCATGTAAAGACAACTTGAATCTCCTCTAAGATTTTTGAGATGAAACTCATAGCCTGGTCGACGCACTCCTTGTGGAACCTCCACTGCACTCTTTGCAGGAGTTCTCAGAAAAAGAAACAACTGAAACTCATTCTCCCCTTGTCCAGAATTCAAACATTCAACATAGAATTCTAGAACATACACACACACATTTCATTGAAATAAAATGCACACAGAGAATATAAACTAGCTTGCAACATACCATTCAACAGGTGGTCCCAACAACCATAACCAACACATATATTGGAATAAAATCTTTATTCTATTAATTCCAGTACTCCTATACATGGTAAATGACAACAACTAGAATGCATAAAATTCTTTGTTCTCCTTTGCATCTCTACAACTTACGAATTCTGAATTATGTTACAATGATACAAGGGTTGAGGGTGTCTATCATCCATTTTCCCTCCTAGGCTCCTAAACTTTCTAATCTATTAAATTAAATCGACCTACTTGCATTAAATAGAATTAAATTCATATTACATCCACGGATAGGAACATACGCTCCAAAATCAGTTTGGATCTTCAGATATGAATGCGAATGCTCTTTCCTTCTGTCCATCACATTATTGCTTTAGACTTTGAAATTCACAACATTTTCACAAAAACATATTTAATTGCATCTGCGCGTCCAGCTGTCCCCTTGGTTTTAGGCACTCACTTGGGCTTTATACGATGCTCTTGCATCATACTCCCTCGCTTGAAAATTTTCATGAACTCATGTTCATGAGCTCTTACACAGTCTGTTCATGTCTTTGAATTTTTGCTTCATCCTCCGAGCTGGCATCTTCAATTGGATGTCCTTACCACTTGACCAAGTATTCAAAATACTCTTTTCCCCTGGTCTTTCTACTAATCCTCTTGTCAATTATGATTTCCATCTGTGGCTTTTCAGCTACAGGCATTTGTTTTATCCATTGAATCTTTTCTTGTTCATCTTCTTCTCCTTCTTCTTCATCTCTGTAAGGGTACAAATCCACTACATTGAATATCGGTGAGATTCCGACCCCATCAGGAAATTCAATATCATACGCGTTTGCCCCAAATTTTCTTATGACATTGCACGGTCCAATTTTCTTCATCTTTAGCTTGTTGTATGTTCCCCTTGGGAACCTTTCCTTCCTCAAATGCACAAGAATCAAATCACCAACTTCAAATTGAAGTTCTCACCTATGTTGATCTTCTCTACACTTGTACTCTTGACTTGAATTCTGTAATCGCTCCTTGATTCTATTATGAAGCTCCTTCATTTCTCTTGCAAAGTCCTCTGCACTAGCACTCCTAAATTCAACTTGTCCTGAATCTTTCAATTCAGAGACTCCCCTTGGTTGCATTCCATATACAATTTGGAATGGAATTTTCCCTGTTCTTCTATTGAGTGAATCATTTAAGTGAATTCCTCCTGTGGCAGAATGTGATCCCATTGACTGTGGTGTTCAGTCACTAAGATCCTTAACAAATCTCCCAATCTTTTGTTCACGACCTCTGTCTGTCCATCCGTCTGAGGATGATACGCTAAGATAAAAGACAAGTTTGTCCCCAACTTCTTCCATAAGGTTCTCCAGAAATTTCCTATGAACCTGGTATCTCAATAAGAAATGATACTCTTTGGCAAGCCATGAAGTCTGATGACTTCCTTGAAAAATAGGTCCACAATATGAGTTGCGTCGCTGGTTTTCTGACATGGTATGAAATGTGCCATCTTTGAAAATATGTCTACCACTACAAATATTGAATCATATCCCCTCTATGTCCTTGGCAGTCCTAATATGAAATCCATGCTCACTGCATCCCATGGCCTTTCGGGTATGGGTAATGGCTGATATAACCCTGCGTTCTACCTTTTTCCCTTCGTGTGTTGACAAATTTTTCACTTGTCCACAAGTTTCTTCATATATGTCCTCATCCCTGGCCAGTAATATGATCCATTCAACTTTGAGAACATTTTTTCATGGTCGAAGTGTCCAGCCAATCCTCCGATGTTCTTTTCCTTCAGCAAATTCTCCCTCATGGAGCATTTCAGAATACATAGTTGATTTCCCCTGAACAATAGTCCATCCCGGATCATGTACTATGTCCATTGACTTTTGTCCTTGAGTATTGGATTCTCAGATGTTTCATATGCCTCTTTGAAATATGGATCATCCCCATACATTTCTTTGAGGTTATCAAAACCCAAAGTCTTAACTCTAAATTCTTGCATAAGCAAACATTTCCTGTTCAAAGCGTCAACAACTTTGTTAGCAGTTCTAGAAATATGCTTAATCACAAAAGTAAAATTATGCATGTATTCAACCCATTTAGCATTTTTTGGTTCAACTTCTCCTGTCGAGTCACGAATTGCAAAGCGTGATTATCATTGTACAAAAAGAACTCTTTTGGAACCAAATAGTGCCTCCATTTCTTTAGCGCTTGTATGCCTGTATAGAATTATTTGTCATATGTGGAGTACCTAATCTTTGCTTCATTCATTTTTTCACTGAAATACACGACTGACCTATTGGCTTGGCTCCAGACCACTCCAATGGAAAATCCACTCGCATCACACCTGACCTGGAATGTCTTGCTGAAATTTGGAAAAACCAGAATTGGTTGCTCGGTGATGTTCTTTTTCAATAGGTTGAAGCTCTTCTCCACTTCCTCTATCCAGTGAAAATATTTATGTATTTTCTTCACCATATCCATCATCGGTGTGCTAATTCCACTAAAGTTTTGGATGAATTTCCTGTAGAATCTAGCCAAACCATGGAAGCTTCGAACTTCAAACATACTCTTTGGCGATGGCCAATCCTTAATCGCTTTTATCTTTTCTGGATCCATTTTCAATTCATTTGCAGAGATAACAAAACCCAAATAAATGAGTTATGTCCTCATAAATGACAATTTCTTCATGTTGATCAATATTTTATCTTGTTGTAACCTTCTCATCACTGCAGCTAAATGATTTAAATTCTCTACTTCAGTTTTGCTGAAAATTAATATATCATCAAGATATACAATGATGAATTTCCCAATGAAATCCCTCAGGACTTCATTCATCAACCTCATGAAAGTACTGGGCAGATTCGTCAAGCCAAATGGCATGACAAGCCATTCATACATCCCTTCATTCGTCTTGAATGTTGTCTTCCATTCATCACCTTCTCTCATTCTAATCTGATGATATCTGCTTTTCAAATCAATCTTTGAAAAAAACTTTGCTCCACTCAAGAAATCCATCAAGTCATCCATCCTTGGCAATGGGAACCTGTACCTGATGGTAATTTTGTTGATTTCCCTTGAGTCTGTACACATTCTCTAGACACTGTCCTTCCTTGGGCTGAGCACTGTTGGAACAACACATGGACTCAAGCTTTTCTGAATCAATCCTTTGTTCATTAAGTCCTGGACCTGTCTCTTAACTTCTTCATTCTCCTACGGCATCAACCTATAAGATGATTTGTTCGTAAAAATGGCTCCAGGTATAAGATCAATATGATGGATTATACTCCTGATAGGTGGCAATGAACAAGGTAGTTCCTCCACTACTATATCAGCAAATTCTTCCAGCAACTCTTGGATTTCTTCTAGTAAATCATCTATCCTAGTGTTGTTCAAAACAATTCTGGGCTTCCTAACCAAAATGAATTGCATGTCTTCCTTGTTATTGACTTCCTTAAGAAGTTCCTTCCCACTCATGACAAGTACAGTGTTGCTCATCTATGTTTTCACCTTTTTATCCTTAATTGGTAGCAACATGTGCGTCCTACCATTTTTCTCCAGAGTGTACGTGTTCTTTCTCCCATCATGCACCACATTTTTGTCATATTTCCATGATCTACCCAACAATATATGAAAAACATCCATGGGAATGACATCACATAATACCTCATCTTTATATCCTCCTATTTTAAATTCAACTAAACATTGTTTAGTGACATTTACCTGATGTCCTTTTTGTAGCCACTAAACTTTGTATGGTATTGGATGCGCAACAGTCTCCATCTCCAGTTTTTCTACCATTTCTGTGGATACAAGATTATCTTAGTTACCACTGTCCACTATGACCTTGCATACCCTATCTTTGGTTTTGCAAGCAATCCAAAACAGATTGTTTCTTTCGGATGGGTTCTCTGGCTCCTTCTCCGGTTTCAAGAGAACTTTCCATATCATAAAAGATATTTCACCCTTAGCATCCTCTACCTCAACATTCCGTCTTTGATCTTTGGAAATGTGAGTTTCACCACCATCTTTCTTCCTATCTAGAAACTCATAGGATTTGTGTCCGATTTTTCCACAGACAAAGCATTTCACGGCTGTGTGCCTCCCTCGATCCAACAACCCTCATTGTATTGGGATTTTTCCAATCAAAAATCCACAACACTCGACCCAAACCACTCGTCACTCCATTCCCCAAAATCTGATACACGACTTCACATACGATATCAATGGTCTTCGTTGATATGGATCTAATGGTCACCACTCCTCCTAATCTTATGGGTGTTGAAAGACACTCAGTCTTAATCCCTCTATTGGTCTATCATATCCAACGGTCCACCAAACTTCGACACTTCTCCTTGAAGCGATTCCACCATCCGTGTTCAAATCCACGAGGACTTCTTGCCAAATGACATGGCGTCCTCCCTCCCGAACTTGACATCTATGAGACGATTTCAACCTCTATCTCCCTTTGAACACTTCATAGGTTATATCCCTTATGAGATTTCACTTGTGAGCTCAAGGCTTCCAAAAGGGTCCCTGCATGCACTCCTTGCAGTGATTTTCAAATAACCCCTGGTTATTTGGGTCTTCAATTCTGTGAACCTCTTGCAACAACATTCCTTCCACCTTCTTCACTCAACTTGCACACACCTTGCATGACTTTGTGCCTTGCTAGCACTTCTACCTGTAAAGACAACTTGAATCTCCTCTGCGATTTCTGAGATGAAACTCATAGCCTGGTCGACGCACTCCTTGCGGACCCTCCACTGCACTCTTTGTAGGAGTTCTCATATAGAGAAATAACTGAAACTCATTCTCCCCTTGTCTAGAATTCAAACATTCAACATAGAATTCTAGAACATACACTCACACATTTCATTGAAATAAAATGCACACAGAGAATATAAACTAGCCTGCAACATAGCATTCAACAGGTGGTCCCAATAACCATAACCAACACATAGATTGTAATCAAATCTTTCTTCTATTAATTCCAGTGCTCCTATACAAGGTAAATGACAACATCTAGAATGCATAAAATTCTCTGTTCTCCTGTGCAACTCTACAGCTTACGAATTCTGAATTATGTTACAATGATACAAGGGTTGAGGGTGTCTATCATCCGTTCTCCCTCCTAGGCTCCTAAACTGTCTAATATATTAAATTAAATCTACCTACTTTCATTAAACATACTTAAATTCCTATTACATATGTGGATAGGAACATACACTCCAAAATCAGTTTGGATCTTCAGATATAAATGCAAATGCATTTTCCTTCTGTCCATCACATTAATGCTTCAGACTTTGAAATTCACAACGTTTCCACAAAAAACGTATTTAATTGCATCTGCACGTCCAGCTGTCCCCTTGGTTTTAGGCACACAATTGGGATTTATACGATGCTCCTGCATCAAGAAGGATTTCAGTTGTCAGAGAACACAAATTTTGTGTGTAAATTAATGAAGGCCTTGTATGGTCTAAAACATGCTCCTAGAGCATGGTACTCCAGACTAGATAAGTATCTGCAGCAGGCAAGGTTTAGAAAAGGAAGTGCAGACAACAACCTCTACATCAAGGTAAGTCAAGGTAACATTTTATTAATTGAAGTTTATGTTGATGATATTGTTTTTGGTAGTAATGATGACAGGTTAAGCCGGAAATTTGCAAAAGATATGCAAAATGAATTTGAAATGTCGTTACTTGGAGAACTATCCTTCTTTTTAGGACTTCAGATACGTCAAAGACACCAAGGAATTTTTATTTCTCAAACCAAGTATATTAGAGAAATGCTAAAGAGGTTCGAAATGGAAGATTGAAAACCAGTTATCACTCCCATGCAAACCAATTGTAAGTTGAGCAAAGACGATGATTCAAATTTTACAGATCAGAGGAAATACAGGTCAATGATTGGAAACCTACTATATGTGACAACATCCAGAATAGATGTAATGCAGGCAGTTGGACAGGTGGCACGATTTCAAGCATCACCAAAGGAATCACATGTATTAGCAGTAAAGAGGATTTTCAGATATCTCAAAGGAATAGAAGAGTTTGGATTTTGGTATCCAAAAGGAAAAGATCTATCACTTATTTCCTACACAGAGGTAGATTTGGCAAGTTGTATTGATGACCGACGAAGCACCAGTGGAGCAACGTTCTACTTAGGCTAGTGTTTGGTATCATGGATAAGAAAGAAACAATCATCAATATCTTTATCTATAGTCGAGGCAGAGTATATTGCAGCAACATCATGTTGTACACAGGTTATTTGGATGAAATAAGCTCTGATAGATATACAGGTTGAGCATGATGAGCCCATTCCAATCTATTGTGGTAATACAAGTGCCATCAGTATCTTGAAGAACTCGGTGATGCACTCCAAGACAAAGAACATTCCAATTAAGTATCACTTTCTACGGGAGTAGGTTGCAAAAAATAACATTAGAGTTGAGTATGTGGGCACAAAAGAAAAAGTGGTAGACATGTTCACAAAACCACTTCCACGTGAATCCTTTGAATATCTTCGCCAGAGACTTGGAGTTATTTCTACTCCAAAATGAATTCTTTTTGAATCCTTATCTTATATGTCTTAGATTTACACGACGAAACATCACAAGAGGACAATTCAGTCAGGGGGAGAAACCCCAAATGGAAAGACACCTTTGTCGTTGATGACAAAGGGGGAGAGATTTATCAGATGCAGAGGACAAAGACAGAGGACAGAGTCATGGTTCTAGGGGGAGAAGATTTATCAGATACAGAGGACATAGGCATGGTTCCAGGGGGAGCATGAGTGATATGATTTCAGTATTGCATCAGAGTGTTTCCATCAACGCCAAAGGGGGATATTGTTGATTAAGGTTGGTTGTCATTGATGTCAACCCTTGAAGAAATCGATGTGGAACAAGGTTTGGGTAATGGACCCAAGATTGTTTGATGTTTGTCATGGTTGATAAGAAGTAAAAATGGATGAACTCCAAAGTGGTCCCCTTAAGGTGAAATCCCTCATGGGAAGACACTTTACGGAGTGAGAGAAACCCTGCTCATTTGAGGAATAATGAGATGAAGGAAAATGAATTTGTGAGTGAAATTATCCTAGATGGATAGTTATTTTCATGTCATTTCCGGTGGTATGTGGAACGTCACATAACTCCTCACGGTTAGAGATTTATGACCATATGAAGTTGGAGAACCCTCATGAGTCTTATAGAATCCCCCAAAAGTCAAAATGCTTTGCAAAATGAAATTATTTTAAATGAAGAAGCCCTAAAATAAGGAAAGTGTAAGGCTACATGAAGATATAAATAAGATACAAAGATCACTCATAAAAACACACTTGTACATATTGTATATCTATTTTCTTGTGTAAGGATTCTTGTAAATACTTGTGGATACATATGAAGTGGTGAACGTCTAAGGTAGCACGAAGGGTTGACGGTGAAATTATCAGATTCAAAGAAAACCCTATTTTTTGAGGCGTACGTAGGTTCTCTGTGTATAGAGTGAGTACATGTATGCAGGCTGACTTTGTATAGGGTGCATACGTACACGGGATAGCTTTGTATAGGGTGTGTACACGTACGTAGGATGTCTATGTATAGGGTGAGTACATATGCGGGTTGGCTGTGTATAGGGTGAGTACATGTTGATAAAGCCATCAAACTTGAGAAGATGAAGGTGCAAAGGTTCTAGATTTTGAGATCAATCTCCCAAGAAGGTCTAGAGTGCTCAGATACATCATATCCATCCATTGGTTCAAAAGGTATGTCTTATTTATATGAATAGTTGGATTTTGATGTATGCATGAGGAATGAAAATGGAGATTTGAGGATTCTCCCTAAGAGACTAGTGGCTACATGGGATCTTCTGTAAAGTCAGATCTACATAAATACAGTGCTTGTATATTTATCATTGATACTTCTTGTTGAGGCGCATCTTTTATTTCTTGGCATATGGCTAAGAGGTTTTATGGTACATGGTTGTGATCTTCTATTTATTGATGTATTGAGAAGTTGAATATCAAAAAGGGGTTGATGACTAAGATCATGTGATGGATATTATACTTGTTCATGATTACACATACCTATATGGCACATGAATAGAGAGAGACATAATTTCCTTGAGTAGAGGTTATGTATGAGGATGCATGCATAGGGTACAATTACAGTTTGGATAAAGTGACAGGTTACATATCTATTTGAAATAAGTTACAGAGGGTTGGAAGTTTTCATGTGAAAGGAAAAACTAGTTTTAGAAGGAATACACATGCTACATAACAGATAGGGAACGTACATACGCGGGTTGCATAACATATAGGACGTGTACATACACGGGCTGCATCACTACAGGTCATGTATCTGTTGTATTTTTGTAGATACATGTTCATTTCAGGTACAGATTGATTACATGCCAGTTGTACAGATTGGATGTAGGTTAGTGGTACAGGTTGATACAGTTGTACAGTAGTATATCTCACAGTGACAGGTTGACAGTGATTCCATCATTATACTTCTACTTCAGGGTGGAAGGACGGAGAAAGGACAGGTGGTTGTAGCCACCTTCCGATTGTAGATGGAGAACATAGGAGGTTGTACCCTCCTTCTGGTTGTAGCCAGAGAATTGGGGAGTTGGAGCTTCCCTCAGGTTGTAGCCTGAGAAACTAGGGGGTTGGAGCCTCCTTCCAGTTGCAGCTAGAAAACAAAGGAAGTTGGTGCTTCCAATGAATGTAATTCTTCAAGACATATAAGAAAAAACATTCTGTGGTTTTCTCCCGATTTGGATTTCCATGTAAAACACTGGTGCACTGTGTATGTTTGTGATTGTTCATTTCTTATTGCTCATTATTGGATAATAATACTACATTGATATAACACTTGGATCAATTTGGATATAAAGGATTATAATTGCACTATTACTGATTCACCCCCCCTCTTAGTGATCCAACATGAACTTCTTGTACCTGTTTTATTTCGTTCATCAAGTCTCAAATCTTTCAAAAGTTGAATATACCTCTTAGGGAGTTGATGTTGACTCGTTTGGGGATCCATATTTTCACCATTATTAAATATAGGATTGAGAAATACATAAGCTCCTCTTTCCTATGAAGTATCCAAAGGTGGAGTGTCATCATTTGATGAATTACTAGATGAATATTCAGATGAAATTTGTCATGAACTTTGTGATGAAGAATAATATAAAATTGACGAATAATTGTCATGTTTTGAAGAAGTCAAATAAATTTCATATGAACGTTGTTGACTTGGTTGATTGTGCATCCTGATTTTCTCTTTATTAACTTGTTTGTATAATCTTTCGAGAAGAATTTCTATTTCTATAACACTCTTGCTTTTTGTTTCTCCAAATATAACATCTTGATTGATAATGATTTTTCCATCAGATAAAAGGAGGTATACCTTCTTCTCATCAGAATATCCAAGAAAGATACATTTCACACTTCATGAATCTAAGTTAGTTTTCTTTTCTTTAGGAACTAATGCATAACATACTGAACCAAAAAATCGAAGATGTTTGATTCAAGTCTTAAATCCATACCATGCTTCATATGGTGTGATCTGATCCAAAAAAGTAGTGGGATATTGGTTCCTTAATTAAACAACAATACGAATTGCTTCATCCCAGTATGACATGGGACAATCATAATTTCTCTTTGTCAAAAAGGGGGTTTTGATGCATATTTTTACTTCTCAAGAGTTTGTCTAAGATATGGAAGGGAGGAATCAATCTAGGTACAACCTAATATTTAGGAAGTATAATTCCTAGATAACATACAAAGATATACATGGAGTATTTCCATTGGAACTAGATCTTTCTTCTATAGTTAGTCAAATATCAAAATTATCATAAAAAATAAGAAATATAGGAAAGTGATCAAGGAAAACAAAAGACCATTAAGGGGGGGATTCAAGTAGACAATACCTCAGTTATTATTAACCCATGATAATCCTTTCCTTCAATGTGATAGGGGAAAGGGGTTCTCACAAGAAGCTATCCCTGAAAATATGTTTTTCAAACTATAATCTAGATGTCATAATAATTCAAGAAATAACATGTGAAGGTTAAAAAATGTAGATATCCTATAATCATTTTTAAAAGATCTTCCCTAAGTAGGTATAAGGTTGCATTATAATTAAATGTAAATATTTAATGAAACTTATCAATTCATGATTTTTAAATGTAGGTGTCCAGACAGAGTTAAAGTCCAATGAATTGGGGAAGGTTCTCACAATTATTAATGTATATGTTTCTTATGGGGATTGGAATCCATTTTGGGATAATTTTAGACCATTGAATATGATCAAACATGAAAAATTGATCATGGGTGGTGATTTGAATCTTACATTAAAGGTAGGTAAAATATTGGGGTAAGAAGCTAGGTTAGATCCCTTGGCTAACTACTTCTCCTATATGTTTGAAGACATTAGGATTTCTGATGTAGAATCTCCAACTTGGAGGAACTACAAAATTAGAAAATATGGGGTCTCAAAGTGCTCAAAATATCTATAGTGGAAGAGAAGGTAATGGTGGAAGTAGAAAAATTAAAGCCATCGGTAGGAGAAGTAGGTGCACTAGATCAATTACCCATATTATTTCAATTGGAAAAGGAATGAAATTAACCATCGGGGACTTCTATTTTTAGTTACACCTAATTAGAAGGGGAAGTATTTAAAAAAGTGGTCACCTAGAATTTCAATAAATATGATCTATATTTAGGTGAGTCGCCTATTTTCCACTTTATAGAAAACTTAAAAAATGTTAAGAAAATAATGGTAGATTGGAAAAAGATAAAAATGTGCAAAAATAATAGAAATAATTAAGAGATGAAAAATAATAGATTCAAATCTCTACTTGAGAGGAACAAGGTGTGCGCATAGAATAAAAAAACTAAAAATTTAAATTTTTAGAGGGAGTTAAAAGAAAATTGTTGGATCAAGAAGAAGTGGAGTGGAGGTTGAAAAGTGGGGCCATTTGGATGGAGGAAGGAGATTAAAACATGAAATTTGTCCATTACTATGAAAATACAAAAGAAACATAAATACCATATTGTTGGAGTTACTTCACACACACCTAGGATTTCTTTTTCCTAAGGTTATTTCTTGTTTATTAGTCATAATTAGTCATTATCCAGTCTCCTATATTTTAGGGGAGAATATTCCACTTGGAGAATATTCTCTTTCAGTTGACACTTCAGTTTGACTAGTCGAGTTGAGTTTAGATGTTGCATTGGGATCATCACCATGTAACATTGGGATCATCACTATGCTCATTCGAACTTGCCTTGGTATCATCATGAGAGTGGCACATTATCCTTGTTTCCTTCAGTTAACTCCTCACTACTCTCTGTTCAGTCAGTTAACTGAAGACTAGTTGACTAGTTAACTCAACTAGGTGGCAGTTCACTCCCGTAACATCCTGAGAGACTAGAATAGGTGGAAGTTCACTCCCGTAACTGCTGGTGTGTGTCTAGATCACTCTAGACCACCACTATGGTGCCTTTTTTCACTTCAAGTCGAACTCATTGATATATACAGAGTATATAATGCATAAACTATTCATTATTCATAACGATTAATGAGAATTCTTTCATTCTTTCTCTCCTTCTTCTTATTTCTCCAATTCTCTCTGCAAATGTGTGTATTATTGTTTATCTAGATATATTATTTGAAGGTTTAACACATTTACATGATATCATAGCCAACGAACTGCTAAGAAAAATATACACCAAAATGTTTTGCAGGTACAAAAGATTGAAGACAGCGAAAAGATGGAATTCCAAAAAGAATTCATCCTTACATCTTACAACTATTTTGCATGGAAGGAGAAAATATCCATACATATCTGGTCCAAAGGGTTGTATAGGTTAACCATGAATACATATCCAGAGCTAATATCATCCATAGAAAAATCCAAGTACTTAAATTGCAATGATGAGGCACTCAGAACAATTTGCAGTCTTATTTCTCCCGATCTCCTTTTTCATATATCTTCCTGTCAGACTCCCAATGAAGCTTGGACCATCTTGGAAGGGATCTTTGGAAAATAGGATGAGATGAGGGGACACATGTTGGAGGTGGAGCTTCTCACATTGGATCCAAAAAGCTTCGAGAATATCCAAGATTTCTTTACAAAATTCAAGGATTTACTATCGCAACTCAAAGCTTGCGAGGTTGATAAATCAAAGGAGGAGAAACAAACGGTTCTCACCATTCTCTCGAAGATTGGTCCTGAATTCTCTATATTCTTATCTACATTCCATACTATCATATTCGCCTCTGGAGCCACCTAGAGGATGCCTTCTCTTGAGGAATTTATCGAATCCCTGACATAAGAGCAAACCAAGCTCATCAACATGGCCACAATCAAAGGCCCAAGGGTGCATGCACTCATTGTGCATTATGGAAGCCACAATTATCAGAAATATAAAGATAAAGATAAGAGGAAATATCATTCACATACAAAGAAGGAAGGGTACACAAAACCCTTCACTAATGCCTCCGGATCCAAAGGAGAAAAGGGAAGAAAAGGAGAGAAATGCACATATTGTCACAAAGGATTCCATTCGGAATATTCATGCATGAAAAAAAAAAATAGATCTGATGTCTCAAATACGTCAGAAAAACAACCTTGGAGATCAAATCCCCGAGGGTGCAAAGAAGAAGAAGGCAAAGAATTTGAATTCCAAGAAAGACAATTCTAGCCATGCCTTGATTGCCATCAACTCCTCTCTTGATGCTTGGATCGTAGATTCAGGAGAATCACATCACATGGCTGCCTTAGAAGTAGTCTATTCTTCATTGGATGCATGCAAAGGTCCTCCTATTCTGATGGGGTACAACTCTTCTATTGAAGTCACTGGCAAAGGAAGGATTGAACTCACCAATGGAAGCTTCGAGAACGTGCTGCATGTTCCCAAAGTTTCTGTCAACCTTCTCTCCGTATATCAGATGAAAAATTATGGCACCGGAAAGAAATTCATATTCACATCAAATGCCATGGACATCTATGACATGCAAACCAACTCCAGGGTTGCTACCAGTAAGGTAAATCATCAGTCTAGATTGTATACATTTTCTGAATTCATTGAACCTGATTCTTCTTTACTGCTTACTCATGTTGATGAAAGTAGTAGGATATGGAATGAAAGGTTTGGAAATTTGAATTTCAGATACATGCAACAACTTATCAAGAACAGATTAGTTGATGGTCTACCAGAAATCCATTTCTCGAAGGGAGTATGTGAGGGATGTGTTCTCGGGAAACACCCTCATAAGAAATTCGACAAAGGAAAGTCTCAACAAGCTTCTTCACCTTTAGATATGATCCACGATGACCTTATGGGTCCTTTTCCACATCCATCAGAAAAGTGATGTTTGTTCTCATTTTTGTTGATGATTTCTCATGTTTTACTTGGATCTACTTTCTCAGGCAAAAATCCAAGGTCTTTCAACACCTCAAATATTTCAAAGCCTTGGTTGAGACATAGTCCGAAAAGAATATCAAAGTCATCCGAACTGATAACGAGGGAGAATATGTGAATCATGAGATCCAAAATATTTTCCATGAGGCAGGGATTCAGTTGCAGCATATAGTTCCCTATACTCCGTAGCAAAATGGAGTTGCTGAGTGGAAAAATTGATCTTTAAAGGAGATGGCATCTTGCATGTTTCACGTAAAGTCACTACCACAGAGAATATGGGCCGAAGCACTTAACTGTGCAACATACATCCAAAAAAGATATCCCCATAGATCTTTCAAGGATAATACCCCCTATGAGGCTTGGAGCAACCTCAAACCGGAAGTGACCCACTTTCGCATTTTTGGTTCTCATGCATGGGCCCAGATTCCCTCTGAAAATAAGAAGGCACTTGATCCACAGAGCACTAAGTGCATTTTTTTTGGATACCTTGATGGTGTGAAGGGATATCGTCTTATTGATCTTTCCTCAGACCGGCTCATCATTGAGCGTAGTTTCCAATTCGAGGAAAGTGTCTCTCATGTACCTCAGCAACCGCATGTAGACACCTTCACTCTTCTACCTATTTGAGATGATGAGCATGCACATGTCGACTCTTCTTCAAACGAGATTTTTTATTCGTAGGAATCAGATGATTCATATTTAGATTCAGAGTCAGTACATTCGTATGTAGAGCCAGATCATCCAGATGTAGTTGCAGAGCTAGAGAAGAGGTCCACGTGGGAACACAATACTCTTCAGGATGCAGGGGATCTCATCGGTGATCCAACCGATACTAGAAGGACTCGATCTGATTTCGAGGAGACTCCTTTTTCACTCACTGCCACTGAATCATTTCTTTTGAGGCATCTTTTCTTGGTTCAGTCTTTAGATCCACAATCTTATGGCAAGGCTGTTGGAAATCCCTTTTGGGAATCCGCCATGCAGGAGGAGTACAACTCCCTCCTCGAGAACCATACTTGGGATCTAGTTCCCCTTCCTTCTGGGAGGAAACTTGTCAGATGCATATGGGTCTATAGGACCAAGAGCACAATGGATGGACAATTCAACAGATACAAATCCAAGCTTGTCACCAAAGGCTTTCAGCAGGTTCATGGTATTGACTATGATGAGACCTTCGCTCCAGTAGCGAATATGGATTCCATATGATTGGCACTTTCCATTGCAGCAGCCAAGGGATGGGAAGTCCATGAGATGGATGTGAAGAATGCATTTCTTCATGGTGATCTCTTTGAGGAGATCTACATGGAGCAACCCCAGGGATTTATGCAAGAATCATATTTGGTCTGTCGACTGAAGAAGTCACTTTATGGCCTCAAGCAGGCTTCGAGGGCATGGTATGCCAAGATGGACTCTTACCTATTCTCACAGAACTTTGTACGTTGTAAATAAAACCCAAATGTATACATGCTTAGGACGACTGATTCACTTCTACTTTTAGTTCTGTATGTCGATGATTTGTTGATCACCGATTGCTCGACTTCAGTTATTGCTGCAGTCAAGAGGATTCTTCATTACAGGTTTTTGATGAAGGACATGGGTCCGCTACACTTCTTCCTTGGACTTGAGATCAATCAGGATGCATCAAGCATCAAATTGTCTCAAGCCAAGTATGCATGAGATCTCCTTGAGAGATTTCGCATGACAGATTGCAAGTCTGCTCCAAATCCTTTTCCTATCAGGAGTCAAACTTGAGGATGGCGGGGAGACTCGACTGGTTGAAAGCACACTGTATAGACATCTAGTGGGGAGCTTGTTGTATCTCACACACTCTAGAACAGACCTATCATATGCAGTTGGCACAGTTTCTAGGTTCATGCAGGAGCCGCATGAGCTACATTGGAAAGTTGTAAATCGTATTCTTCGATACGTATAGGGCACTGTCACCTTTGGGATTCATTATACAAAAGACTCTACATTATATCTCATTCATTTTATTCATTCTGACTGGGCTAGTGATAGCATTGATCGCAAGTCCACATCTGGTTACTCACTCAGTCTTGGTTCTGGGCCTATATGTTGGTCGAGCATAAATCAAGATGCCATTTCTCTAACTTTAGTCGAGGCAGAGTACATAGGGGTAGTTAACATAACCATTCAGGCTATGTGGCTACAACATTTTCTCACTGAGTTGGGCATTCAGTTTCATCGGTCGATTGTCATCTGGTGCGACAACCAGAGCACTCTGAAGTTTTGCAGAGATCCAGTTCAGAGGCAACAAACGAAGCACATCGAGATCCACATGCACTACATATAGGACTTAGTACATGAGGGGATCATCGAATTATAATTATTTCCTTCAGCAGAACAAATGACAAACATTTTCACCAAGACCTTCACCGAGCAGAAATTCCATTCTCTACGAGGTTGCCTTGGAGTGAAGGACACAATTGCCTAGCAACTATAGTTATTATTTTTACATACATTGCACCTTGAGGGGAGGTTTTCCCATGAGTTCTTCCCTCTTTCCTCACTTTATTTTTAGTGTATCTTTTGTACTTGGGTACCTAACATGGCCTCGTTGACGGGACCCAATCTTTATTTTCACCATAGTGGTGTTTAGGGGGGGTGTTGGAGTTACTTCACACACACCTAGGATTTATTTTTCCTAAGGTTATTCCTTGTTTATTAGTCATAATTAGTCATTATCCAGTCTCCTATATTTTAGGGGAGAATATTCCACATGGAGAATTCTCTCTTTCAGTTGACACTTCAGTTTGACTAGTTGAGTTGAATTTAGTTGTTGCATTGGGATCATCACCATGCAACATTGGGATCATCACCATGATAATTCGACCTTGGCTTGGTATCATCACCAGAGTGGTGCATTATCCTTGATTCCCTGAGTTAACTCCTCACTACTCTCTGTTAAGTCAGTTAACTGAAGACTAGTTGACTAGTTAACTCAACTAGGTGAGAGCTCACTCCTGTAACTGCCTGAGAGACTAGACTAGGTGGCAGTTCACTCCCATAACTATTGGTGTGTGTCCATATCACTCTAGACCACCACTATGGAGCATTGGTTCACCTTGATTTGAACGCATTGAGATATACATAGTATATCATGTGTAAACTATTCATTATTCATAATGGTTAATGAGAATTCTTTCATTCTTTCTCTCCTTCTTATTCTTTCTCCAATTCTCTTTGCAAATGTGTGTATTATTTTTTAGCTAGATCTATTATGTGCTGTTTCAACACATTTACACATGAGAAACATAAATACCATATGGGATATTAAGAAAAAAATGGATTGACGATTAGAACCTTTAGGGAAATAGTTGATGAGTTAGTCATTTCATAGGTCTATTTCAATAACCCCTTAGCTCTAACTTTGTAGATATATTGCAAGTTTCTTCTTATTTCCTAATATTTATTATTGAACAACAAAATGGTGATTTATATTCATAAGGAACATCATAGGAAATCAAATAATACTACAATCTGTCAAAAAATAAAAGATTCCAAGTCTAAATCAGTGGACACCATACTTTTACCTAAGTATATGTGATTTTCTGGAAGAAGAGATGTTAACAGTAATTGAAGAATCAAGTAAATTAGGAAAATTTCTATGTGCCTAAAATTTTACTTTCATAGCATTGATTCCAAATAAAAATGATCCAAAATATAAACCCATATCATTGTGCAATTCAGTGTACAAAATTATAACTAAGATTTTGACAAAGACTTAAAGGTATCTTCTCTAATTTTATATCGGAAAATCATTTTGGCTTCTTCATAATACAAAAATCTATGAGGTAGTCAAATTAACACAAGAAGGAATACATATAATAAAGTTTAAAAGAATTGTTTGCATGGTGATGAAACTAGATTTGGCTAAGGCATATGAAAAAGTCAATTGGATTTACTTGAGATTAATATTGATACAAATAAGTTAAGTGGTTAATTGAGTAATGGGTTATTTGTCTTCAACCTCTTTTTCAATAATGAAAAATGGTTCATCTTCGAAATTATTTTATACTACAAGGGGTCAATCACAGAAAATGGTTCAGCTTCAAAATTCTTTTGGACTACATGGGGTCTCAGGAAGGGTTGCCTAATTTCAGCCTTTCTATTTCATTTGTCCATTAAAGGGCTAAGTAAGATGGTGGCCATCTATAAAAGAGAAGGTTTCTTATTAAAAGGAATTAATATGTGTAACTCTATATCCTTATCTCATTTATTATTTGTTCAAGATGTTATTTTGTCTAGATTAAGCACAATGAAGGATAATGCAAAATATAAGGAAAAATTAAAATTATATTGTAAATCTACAAGAATGGAGGTGAATGTCCACACGTCCTCTAATTTTTTAAATGGACTTGGGAAATAATTACAAATATGATGTGTTGATTTATTTCCATGTACTTTAGTTCCTTTTGAAAATGGGTTAAAATACTTTTTTTTTTGTTTTGTTTCAATCCCAATGATTATAGAGTAAGAGGCTAGTATTGGTTTTATAAAAAGATTGAAGCGAGCATAACATAATTTTCTTATAGATGAGCTATCTACCGAGGTTAGTTTAACTTTAGCAATATATTTATTAGAGATAATTCATTTTTATAAGATACCTTTAGTCCACATCCCAAAATTAGGAAAAAATGATTTACCTTCCTATAGATAGGTAAACTAGAAAAATAAGAAATACTTTTGGTAAAATATAAAAAATTAACAAAAACCAAAAAAATAAAAATTGTGTAATTCCCATAATCACTAAGTCAAAACCCAACCATGAGTTCACATAAAAATGACAATTTTATTTTTTTAATAAGAAAAACAAGACAAAAAGTAACCCATTCATTATGCACTTAATTATTTCATTACAACTCAAGAAAATTCTATCAAAGTTAATCACATTCTTTTTCTTCAATTCACTCTTCTTATTTCATTCACAACCACAAGAAAGGTTCAAGATTTCAGCTATTAATAGAAAAATAAGAAATACTTTTGGTAAAATATAAAAAATTAACAAAAACCAAAAAAATAAAAATTGTGTAATTCCCATAATCACTAAGTCAAAAACCAACCATGAGTTCACATAAAAATGACAATTTTATTTGTTTAATAAGAAAAACAAGACAAAAAGTAACCCATTCATTATGCACTTAATTATTTCATTACAACTCAAGAAAATTCTATCAAAGTTAATCACATTCTTTTTCTTCAATTCACTCTTCTTATTCCATTCACAACCACAAGAAAGGTTCGAGATTTCAGCTATTAATAGAAAAATAAGAAATACTTTTGGTAAAATATAAAAAATTAACAAAAACCAAAAAAATAAAAATTGTGTAATTCCCATAATCACTAAGTCAAAAACCAACCATGAGTTCACATAAAAATGACAATTTTATTTKTTTAATAAGAAAAACAAGACAAAAAGTAACCCATTCATTATGCACTTAATTATTTCATTACAACTCAAGAAAATTCTATCAAAGTTAATCACATTCTTTTTCTTCAATTCACTCTTCTTATTCCATTCACAATCACAAGAAAGGTTCAAGATTTCAGCTATTAATAAGAGACCACACGTGTATTCCCAATTTGGATGATCCACAATCCAACACAATCATTTGTAGTAACCCCATTCTCTATGAGATGGTAATCATACAAATTATGGAAACCATTGATGCTAATCAAATAATTTAAAAATAAGATGAAATATACACCCATAATGCTCTTGAGTTGTGTAGGGCACCTCTAAACTATGTCAAGAACCCAAAACAACTACGCAACAAAAAGTCCAAAAAAAAACTTTTTTTCATATACTTGTAAACTCAACTTGAATGGAAGTCCTCAAGCATGTAACTAACTATCAATACTATGGAATGTATTAATTAATTGACATATTTCATACATCATTATTCAAAACATTTGATTAATTATTACAAAAAGTTGTAATATGTGAACAACTGAGAAAAACGATCAACCATAAATTCCTTCAAGAGATTTTTACTCATGCTCAGGATATAAGACAATATTTCCTTGAATTAACCTAGTATTCATACTCAGTTACTAAAGAGTATGAGGGTTTCATTAGCTCATTAATCCTTAGAATTCATGAAATTAAACTACAATCATAAATTGATTATAATTATTCTGTACAAATATATTTCACACTAATTTATCAATTCTTTTAAATAATATTCAATGAATCGTGTAATTGTTTGAGGTTTTTCTACCGACCATACAATATGCAATTTTTTTACAATAATTATGGTTTAATCCTTAATAACTTAAATACACTGAATTAATTTAAAGAGAATTAAATTAACTTCATATCCAGGTTTTAAATTTATCCCAAGTATCATCAACCCCATTTCTATTCATATCAAAACAATTTCCAAAAGCAAATAATACATGAGTAGTTAAAGAATACAATTTTGTCTAGTTGAAGTGTTCTGTCAAATAAAGAATACAATTTTTTCTAGTTGAAGTGTTCCGTCAAACACTTTGTGTGCAAACATTTATATAAGAAATTTTTCATCAACTTATAATAGTTTGTTATAACATTTTTTAAGAAATCTCCAGAAAACATAATCATAGTGAACCTATTTGAAATTTCAAACAAAAACCTTCATAGAGCAACCAACTCTTCCCCGAAACTACCTGGATCACAAAATTTGGTTTTGAAAACGTCACAGGGACTCAAAATGGAGTTATAGGTCCATATGATATGAATTCCCCTTGAAGTTACTCTAAAAATGAACATAAACATCTATAGATCCGTTTTTATCCCAAAAAAACACAATAACACACAATTTACCAATTTTAATGACCTCAAAAGTATTCTAGTTTAAACATGACATAACCAAGTTGATAAATTAAAAAAAAATAAAAACAAAGTTACAACTATAAGAGAATCTAATTTGTCCAAGATTACATAAAACAAATTAATATATATTTTTAAAGATAATGCCAAACTTCAACCACACATGAAAGAAACCAACCTAGCTCTATTTTATTTCTCATGTAAATCAATGGCTTCCTCAACCAAATTAATCATACATAAAATAAACTAAATGTTTGCATGCCATATAAACACATGAAAATACTTATTATTTTATAATTAAAACAATAATCAATCACTCCTAACTTCTTTTCCTAATTTTACCCAATGAAGGATACATTTTTCATTCAAGGATTTTTCCAAACAAATGGAAAACATCCCTGAATCTTTATGTGAAGTAAAAATAAATTTCAGATATCTATTTTATTTGTGAATAATTACCACAATAATACAATTCAACCTAAAATAATAAACTTACCTCACTTCTGGAGATGTACTTGTCATGCCCAAGACTTCTTCCTTTTTGCTAAATGTTGGGCCTGCTTGTGTATTTGTTTTGGTAAATACCAAAAAATTCTATACTCATACATGAGAGGAATTTAAATTCAACACAACAAAATTTTCATGTACATGTCAGTGATTTTGTTTTCAAATTAAATCCATATACATTAATAAAACCAAAATTAACCAAAGCTATAAAAAAAATAAAAAATCAACCAAATATAGTATATCTGACAGAAATACAACTCCAATTGTTCCAACATTGCTTCATCCTTCGCCTTGTTTCCTTGGCCAACTCTTGTGGTGCCAACCAGTTTCCTTCTAGCCATACTCAGGGAAAACATATTTCTCTGAGATCCCCGAGTTGGGTGGGCTCATAACCAATTCCCTTCCAAAACCCATTTCCATTTGAATTCGTATTTTTCCTGCCTGACAAACTTTTGGCATCATTTACTTACTTTCTAGGTCACACTCCAAACCCATGGATCCTCCCATCCATTTATAGCCCTAGTAAGGCTAGCCACCTCACCCCCTTCATGCAAAATTATGATTTTTCCTCTTAATTTTATTTATTAAAACCTTATTATTCATCGCTTCCCCACATGTGTCATTCCTCCACTTTTTCATAATTATTCATTTTTCTTAAATCATAATTCATTTTTTAAATAAAATAATGGTATTATCAAGAGCCCCTTAAAAGTGGGTAATTCTTTCATTGATTAATTCATTTATGGGGTCCTTTTAGGTTACCTTATCTTAGTTATGTTCTTGGAAAGATTTGTTGCTAGGGATTAAGGTCATCCCACCTCACAGTGTGCCCCCCAACCATAATCATCGCAAATATTTTGAAAAGAGAGAATTTGTGTCTCTATTGATAGTCCATGTCTTTGTCAAGACTACACACCTCTATTGAGACTCCATACCTTTAATAATACTCCATGTCTCTATTTATACTCCATGCCTTTATTAAGGGTTCATTGGTTATGGTCCACGCACATTTGTTGGCAAGATCGAAAGGCTTCACCATGTACCTTGCACAAATATACACCCACACATATCAAATATATTAAAATATAATATAACTGAATCAAATTCAAGTGACATTTTACCATTAACATGTTTTTGTCTTTACAAGCAGACTTCCACAGTCTCTCCAGGTTTAGTCAAATAATTTGTAAGTCAGAACTAATCAAATTTCAATTATATTCCTTTAATTCTCTACGGTTCTTACTGTCAGATTCCCACCTTGGTACCTTGCACAAATATACACCCACACATATCAAATATTAAAATATAATATAACTGAATCAAATTCAAGTGACATTTTACCATTAACATGTTTTTGTCTTTACAAGAAAACTTCCACAGTCTCTCCAGGTTTAGTCAAATAATTTGTAAGTCGGAACTAATCAAATTTCAATCATTTTTATATTCCTTTAATTCTCTACGGTTCTTACTTTTAGACTCCCACCTTGGAGTTCTCTCATATAAGCATGTACATTTGTGTCATCCTTTATATGACCCATTAACTGTACCACTCAAATCAAATAAGATCATATTATAACATATGCACATAGATATAAACTATAATAAAACATAGTACATTAATGAAATTATGTTGGTTTCATTAATCTTCTGCAACATTTAGTTTGGATTCCACATCCTTCCAGTTATTCCATCAAGTCTTTTGGTTTTGTCAACATGTCTTAATTATAATTTGCAAGATACCAGATATATAAAATATGCAGAATAGAAACGAAATGCTAGAAATAATAGAATAGCAGTAAAATATCCAGCATAATCTTCACAATACACAGAAATGATATACGAAATAGAAACAGAAATAACACTTGAACAGAAATAGCACTTGATTCAGATAGCAATGTTCACAGGCCTATTCGAGGGGGCAACCTCCAATCGAGCAGCGCTCTGTTACAATAATATCCAAGCTAGGGTTCTCATACCCTCGACTCCTATTTATACTAAAAAG
>ML785442.1:345078-396493 GCA_009831015.1 Picea engelmannii
AAATATCCAGCATAATCTTCACAATACACAGAAATGATATACGAAATAGCAACAGAAATAGCACTTGAACAGAAATAGCACTTGATTCAGATAGCAATGTTCACAGGCCTCTTCGAGGGGGAAACCTCCAATCGAGCAGTGCTTTGTTACAATAATATCCAAGCTAGGGTTCTCATACGCTCAACTCCTATTTATACTAAAAAGAAGCATCTAGAGGAAGATCCTTCTAGAAGCGAAAGCTTCTATTAGGTCTTCTTACATCCGCCTAATTCTCTTTCATTGAAAGGTCTTATTAATATTGACCTTTATTACATCCGAATACATTAATCTACCCATGTGCGGGTTAGGACCTTAACATAATTGCTTAATATCAATAGTAATCATTTATCAACATATTATCAAAGTATGTCATCAAAGCATCCAAGCTATCAGTCATTACTCCATCTTAGTAAGTAATAACATCATCATTATGTTACACAACTACTTACTTGATAATTAGGAATACATAAAAAAAAACATCCTTAGAAACCATTCCACACATCACAAGTATAGATACGCACCATATCTATATAGTCAAAACCCATTAACACATTAACAAATATAGGGCTAATCTCCTTATTCTATGCCAAATAGAATTAGGAAAGGATGGGCATTACAGGTTGGGGTTTGAAGAATGCTTCCCTACTTGGTCAAGATTTCATTGTAAATATTTTGTGGAGATTGATGAAAAATTAAGGTCTCTGGGAAAAAATTGTATGAAAAATATATATCGCCTATGACTACAGAAGAATGGATTAGAAAGTTGTGAAATATTTTGGAGGAACCTTTGTTATTTGGAAGTCATTGGTGAACAAATTTACCTTGCTAGAAAAGTGGTTGGTGTGGAATATAGGAAGAGGAAGAAAATTAAAATTTAGGAAGGATCCTTGGATGGGATGTAAATGAATTTTAATATTTTTTGAATCCATAGACAATATCTTCAAAATTTGGAGAAATAGTGATGCAACCCCTCTCCCCTTCAGAGTTCTGCGACCTCCCAGTCTCTGGATAATTCCAAATGTCAATTCATATCGACTCTTTGGGCTACCTTTTGAACCTAAATCACTATTACATGGGCCCCTTTTTCCTTCTGCGTGTTGGTCCTGTGATACCCACACCTCTTTGTTCGCATGCTATGGTGCTCTTTAGTTTACGAGTGCTAGCTCCTCTTCACTAGCCCCTTCCATCATATGTCCCTGGGCTTTTCCCTTGTGCTAATCACGTGATTTAGGGTGTGAATACGAACAGTTTAGAATCAAACTGCTTTTGGGCCCGATATTCTCCTACTACCTTCACGTGTCCTTCGGACAAAACCATGGTTTGAATCCCAGTCTGCCCTTGATATTTTAACCTCCTCGCAACTTCTATCCACAATATGCTACGAGATCGTTGATCTCATGATCTTGATGATAACGTCTAAATCAATGGTTCAGAATCTGTTCCCTTCTTATGTACGGACTAGATCAACTCCCCTAGATCAACGACTGTGATCCTTTCTCTATTTCTCCCTTCTTTCCTCGTTCCACACGTCTCCCAACAGATATCTAAGATATGCTAACACGTAGTCTAGTTTGAATCAATGACTATTGTTGACTCCACCTTTCCGACCTCCAGGAGTTTCAACTCTCAAACCCCACTCTCCTCTGTGTGAAAATCTCATGGAGTGGAAGATCTGTTTGCACCTGTCCCCTTGAATCTACATCCAGGGTCTCCTCTGTGAGTCTTCTCTTTGGAGGTCTCAAATATCAAATCCATTTTCTTCTCCTCTGAATCCACAGAATCTTGCCACGTGTCCTCTTAAATCGGATGGCTATAAGTCACTTCGGGGTTCTACTTGCAATGCCCAGATCTTCGCCATGTCTCCTCTCCTGGTCCAATGACTCAGATTCACTTCAGGTGATTTGATGGCTCAGAGATGCTCTGACTCTTTGGACTTCGGCGATTTGAAATCTCAAAATTCTCCTTCACGTTCTCCTAGATCTCCTGACCCGTTACATGTATCCGCTCTGGATCCAACGGTCAATATTCTCCTTTCACGAATCAGGATTTTGTGACTTGCAACTCCCAAGTCACAACTTCCTTCACATCCCCGACTTTCGAAATTTCGATATTTCAGAATGCTCCAAATCAATAGCTCGCGCTTCTCTGTATCTAACGGTCCAGATCTCATCGGTATTTCACGTATCACGAAGTGGAAAAAAATTTCACCTTCGTTCTCTCGATCCTTGAAATGCCAAAATTCTCCCTAGACAATCAACGATCCAGATCTCTCCTCAATCAACGGCTGGGATCTTTTCATGATTTCGTGTTTTGCAAGTTTCATGAATTTACCCTTTGACTTATTTGAGTCGTGATTCAGAAAAATGTCGATCGCTTAACACTCGTCCCTTCCAATGAACGGTTCTAATGATGTCGAGATTTCGTAACTTTGCAAAAACCTCTCTTCTGTGCGCTCTAAAGAGTTTTAAACCCGTGCATGTTCTTCTGGATCCAATGACTATTGATCCACGTGCTCAGATATGATGGATGAAATCTATTTCCCTTGTTCTCTTTTCGCGTCTACCTGGATGGAGACCTAACGGTCCAGGTTATTCTCCACAACCAATTAGACGGTTCTTGTCACTCCTCCTCCCGAGCTTCTATCTTTTCCTGACTTAGAATATTTCCAATGTTCGAAGGTCTCAGCCTTCATTCTATCTCCTGCAAACCTGAATAATTTGGGTCTTTCTTACCCTTTTGAAAGCATTATCTCTTCTGAGCTTATGGACTAAGAATAAGTCTATCTCATACACACTTCTTGCATTATCCCTTTTGAGCTTGATCTCCTCATGGATTTCGACCTCCCACGCACACTTTTCCTTCTGGGATTTCGTCAAACTCAGACCTGAAGTATTTCTTGCAAAGAAATGTTTCTCTCCCTCCCGGCATACTCCTGCTCGATGCACTCTTTGCAGAGATTTTCCTCATAGAATATTTAGTAACTCTAGTTCTTAATGAACTCAACATGGAGTTGTTATGTGCACACTTGCACCGGCTCAATGCCCACCTGGTAGAGCTTCAACAAATTTCTCAACAACTCTACTTCTTTATCCTTCTTTCGCACAGTCATCCCTCAAAGGTGTTCAGTAACCTTGGCATTCCTCTTGAGCTTATGATCGCTCTGGTGCACCCTCCTAGCACTTTCTTTTTCGACTCTGCAGAGATTAAATGCACACTCCTTGTGTTGTCTATAGAACCTTTATTGTTCTAATGTGCACTCCTTGAACATCCTAAAGAATCCAGAACGATATTATAAAACTTCATGAAGATAAAGGAAATCTATCTTCCTACTGTAAATAAAGCTCATCATATATCTACAACATTCATTCATGAAATACATAAACACAAAATATGCAGGAAAAACTGCTTTTCTATTATCTCTGTGTGTCTATACAGATGATTTACAAAAACTGGATTGTAACAGAGTCCCAGTTCTCTCAAGCTCTCCTAAGAAATTCTAAGACCTCCAAAGTCTCTCTACTCAGACCTCTCTATCATTATTTTCCTATCCGCCTTATGAAATATGATACAAGATCTCCTTACAAAAGAGGGGCTCTGCGAGCTCGTCCTCTCTCACCTAACCTCATCTATTACATTGAAGTTTTCATAAATGTTTACCTAGAACTGACCATGATCTGGGCCTGCTACAAGAAACCCTTTAAGGAAATTCAACCACTACTTGTACAAAGGCATGTCCCGACATTTACAACCTTACAACATGAAAATCCATATAGGATTATTTCAAATTTAAAAATGGGAGGATTAATGCCTCTCCCTTTCTGCATTGCGTGTTTGTGTACTGGCGTGATGGCACTTTTGATGAGGTGGAGTTATGCTCCTTCATCATAATCCATTGCAAGGAAAAACATGATCTCTTGATCATGAGCTCCTCTTCTGTAGTGTTGAAATCCTCGTGGATCCCAAATTCTCTTATGGAGTTGTCCTCTTGCTCCTCTCTAGCTATGTTGTTGCTGCTTCTTTTTCTTTTGTTTCTTCCCTGCTGCTATGGTAGGATCTCCTTTGTTTAGCTCTCCTCTACTAACCACTTTTTCTGACTTCAATATCATCTTTTTGATTCCCTCTATCACTCTGTCCAGCTGCTCTAGTGGCTATATCTTCTTATGCAGTCTTCTCTATTGCACTTCCTTCTCCTCAGTGGGTAGATAATATTGATCCACCATATCATTTTCTTCTTCTTTTGTTGCATTATCTTGCCACCCTATTGTAGGATCCAATTCCGCAGTCTCACTATTGAGATATTTCTCAGCTTCTTCCTCTAACAGATTAGCTTATGTCATCTCCCCTTGTGTTGGTTCAAGTCCAACTTCTTCCAGCTGCTCCTGGGGATGGTATACTCCTCCATCTATCTCCAAATTATCCTATTGGATGTGAAATATTTGCACCATGACCATTCTCTCTAGGGATTCCAATTACTCATACAGATTAGCAAGGTTCATGATATCTTCTTATCTTTTTTTTGCAGGCTCCAGTGTTGCAGTCATCTCCATTTCAACTTCCTGGTTGGAAATTTTGAGCCATTTTTCTAAATGCTCTTCTCCTTAGGCACCTTCTGATATATTCTCTTTCATCATGATAGTCAAATCTATTTTTCCTTCTTCTTTTGTTGCATCTGCAACACATGCTCTGGCCTCAACTAGTCTACCTGATAGGAATATTTGAATCCCCCCAATAATCAGAATGCTCCTTTGATCCTCTTCTTGGATGGTGAAAGTTTTTAATTTATCGTCATCTTCATTCACATGGTTTGAAAGCCCACACGAATCTTTATTCATATGCACTCCTTGTTAATATGAACTCTCAATAGAGTCCATGAGACTCTCAGAGAGTCTCATCTCTTTCCCCCTGCTCACCTGGAAATTTGGGACTTCTCTTCTGCCCACCTGGTAGTCTATGAAATCAATCGATCCCATCAATCGATCCCATCTCATTTCCCACCTGAAAATATGAACTTTCGACACCACTCCTATAGAAGTATTCAATACCTTCCACCGATCCCTTCCCATTGCCCACCTAGCAACTCGAAAGTCCATTTCTATGCACCTGGCAGTCTATGAGATCTTCATCTGATCTCTTCTCCTCCTCGTCATTGAGATTTCTCCCAGTTTCTGGTTCACAGATGTGAATCAATTCCTCATTTGCATCACTGAGGTTTTCAACATACCTTAGCCACCACTTTAATGGTTTCTACTTCCCTCTGGCCAAAAATCCCTTGACTTTCCACTTCACCTTATTCTTCATGGGCCACTCATACACCCAATGCACTTTTTCATCTTGGTTCATTTTAAATGTGATCTTTTCCATTTGTGATTTTATCTGATTGAACTCCAGATCCATCTATGGATTTCAATTCTTCTTGCAGCCTTCTCTTCAACCACGTCCATGGAATTCAGTATCCATTTCCACCTCTTTCCTAGTTTCATTTCACCTGGCTATCAAATGTCTATTTCCTACGTGCAAGCAGATCTCCTCGCATGGAATATTTGACTCTGTCTTCTTCTTCTCTTTCGCCTGAAATCTACAGATGAAATTATGGCTCTGATACCACTTGATGCATTCCCCCTCCCCTTCAGGATTCTGTGACCTCCCGATCTCTGGATCGTTCCAAATGTCGAGTCAGATTGACTCCTTGGGCTCCCTTTTGAAACCAAATCACTATTACACAGGCCCCTTTTTCCTTCTACATGCAGGTCTTGTGATACCCACACCTCTTTGTTCATGTGCTCTGGCTCTCTTCATTTTATGAGCGCTAGCTCCTCTTCACTATCCCCTTCCATCATATGTCCCTAGGCTGTGTGCTTGTGCTAATCACGCGATTTCAGGCAAAAATATGAACGATTTGGAGTCAAATTGATTTTGGGCCCGATATGCTCCTACTGCCTCCATGTGTCCTTCGAACGAAACCACGGTTTGGATCCCGGTCTTCCCTTGATATTTTAACTTCCTCGCAACTTCTATCCCGATATGATATGAGATCGTCGATCTCACGATATTGAAGATAACGTCTGAATCGATGGTTCAGAATCTGCGCCCTTCTTATCTACGGCCCAGATCAACGATTGCGATCCTTTCTCTATTTTTCCCTTCTTTCCTCCTTCCATGTGTCTCCCCATAGATCTCTACAATCTTCCAACACGTAGTCCAGTTCGAATCAACGACTATTGTTGACTCCACCTTTCCGGCCTCCGGAAGTTTCAACTCCCCAATCCCACTCTCCTTTGTGTGACAATCTCCTGGAGTGGAAGATCTATTGCCACCTGTCCCCTTGAATCTATGACCAGGGTCTCCTCCATGAGTCCACCCTTTGGGGATCTCAAATATAAAATCCCTTTTCTTCTCCTCTGAATCCACATAATCCTACCATGTGTCCTCTTAAATCAGACGACTATAAGTCACTTCGGGGTTCTACCCAAAATGCTCAAATATTCGCCACGTCTCCTCTCCTGGTCCAACGACTTAGATTCACTTCGGGTGATCGAATGACTCAAAGATGCTTTGACTCTCTGGACTTCGGGGATTTCAAATCTCAAACTTCTCCTTCGTGTTCTCCTGGATCTCCAGACCTGTTGACACGTATCCTTTCTGGATCCAATGGTCCAGATTCTACTTTCGCGAATCAATATTTCGCGACTTGTGATTCCCAAGTCACAACTTCCTTCACATCCCCGAATTTCGAAATTCTAATATTTTGGAATGCTCCAAATCAATGACTCATGCTTCTATGGATCTAATGGTCCATATCTCATTGGGAATTCGAATATCGTGAAGTCAATTTTTTTTTTACCTCCATTCTCCCGATCCTCGAAATGCCAAAATTCTCCCTGGACAATCAATGGTTCAGATCTCTCCTCAATCAACGGCTGGGATTTTTTCATGATTTCACATTTTGAGAGTTTCACCAATTTACCCTTTGACTTCTTTGAGTCACGATTCAGCGAAATGTTTATTTCTTTCCATGCGTCCCTTCCAATGGATGGTTCTGATGATGTTGGGATTTCGCGACTTTGCAAAACCCTCTCTTTTGTGTGCTCCAAAGAGTTTAAAACCTGTGCACATTCTTCTGGATCCAACGACTGTTGATCAACACGCTCAGATCTGATGAGTAAGATCTATTTCCCTTGTGATTGTTTCTCCTCTTCTTGGACGAAGACCTAACGATCCAGGTTCTTCTCCAAAACCAATTAGACGGTTGTTGTCGCTCCTCCTCCCAAGCTTCTATCTTCTCATGACTTAGAATATTTCCAATGTTTGAAGGTCTCAGCCTTCATTCTATCTCCTGTGAACCCGAATCCTTTGGGTCTCTCTTATGCTTCGGAAAGTGTTATCTCTTCTGAGCTTACGGACTAAGAATAAGTCTGTCTCATACGCAATTCTTTCATTATCCCTTTTGAGCTTGATCTCCTCGAAGATTTCGACCTCCCACGCACACCTTGCCTTCTGGGGTTTCATCAAACTCAAACCCGAAATACTTCTTGAAAAGAAATGCTTCTTTCCCTCCTGGCATTCTTCTACTAGATGCACTCCTTGCAAGGATTTTCCTCACATAATATTTAGTAACTCTAGTTCTTACTGAACTCAACACAGATTTCTTATGTTCACACTTGCACCGGCTCAATGCCCACTTGGTAGAGCTTCGATAGAGTTCTCAACAACTCATCGATAGAGTTCTCAACAACTCATCTTCTCTTTCCTTATTTCACATAGTCTTCCCTCAAAGGTGTTCAATAACCTTGGCGTTCCTCTTGAGCTTATGATCGCTCCGGTATGCCCTCCTGGCACTTTCTTTTTCGACTCTGCAGAGATCAGATGCACACTCCTTATGCTGGCTATAGAACCTCGATTGTTCTAATGTGAACTCCCTGCACACCCTAAAGAATCCATAACGATATTATAAAACTTCATGAAGATACAAGAAATCTATCTTCCTACTGTAAATAAATCTCATCATATATCTACAACATTCATTCATGAAATACATAAACACATGATATGCAGGAAAAACTGCTTTTGTATTATCTCTGTGTGTCTATATAGATGATTTGCAAAAACTGGAGTGTAACAGAGTCCCAGTTCTCCTAAGCTCTCCTAATAAATTCTAATACCTCCTAAGGCCTCTCTACCTAGACCTCTCTATCATTCTCTTCCTACCTGCCTTATGAAATCTGATACAAGATCTCCTTACAAAAGAGGGGCTTTGTGAGCTCGTCCTCTCTCACCTAACCTCATCTATACATTGACATTTTCATAAATGTTTACCCAGACCTGACCACGATCTAGGCCTGATACAAGCAACCATTTAAGGAAATTCAACCACTACCTGTACAAAGGCATGGCTAGACATTTACAACCTTACAACATGAATATCCATATAGGATTATTTCAAATTTTAAAATGGGAGGATTAATGCATCTCCCTTTCTGCATTGCGTGTTTGTGTGTTGGCGTGTTGGCACGCTTGCTGAGGTGGAGCGATGCTCCTTCATCAAATAGAGGCTTTCTAATGATGCAAATTAAATTTATACCTCTATATGGAATCAAGGATGGAAAATCACTACTCAATTAAATATCCAATGGGGAAAAAATATGAATGTTAGCAACATATCTTCAATCTAAAAAACAATGCTATATGATCAAAATATGAATATGATTAAATTATATGGTTAAGGAACACATCCTTTGGAAATTACATTGCAAAATACGGATATGAGGTTAAGTGGGATGATGAAAAAGAGGTATACAATAAATTGTGGTGGAAGGTAATTTGGAAATTTTAATGTTGCTTAAAAAATATAATATTTTTATGGTTGTCTTTATCCAATAAATTTCTTACTTTAGATAATTGAAAAAATAGGGCTTGGAAAGACCCTAGTAAGTGTATCCTATGTAAATTTAGTGATGAATCAATAGACCACTTATTTGAGCACTTCCCTTTCTCAAAGCAAGTGTGGTTGAAATATTTGAAACTAACAAATGGAAAAGGGCCTTGGACTAGAGAAAATATTATTCAATGTTATAAAGGGTGGTTTAATGATAAAATAATATTGAATAACATGAATTTTCCCTATCATATAGTATTATATCTATGTCTTGCAAGGAATGACATGAATTTCTATGGAAAATGTATTTTTGGAAGCTTCGAAATCACAACAAATATAGAGTATTAAACAATTTTGAGATAGATCTCTCAAATACTTGGAGTTACTTCGGCGAGGCTTGCTAATAATCCCCCAGAATATGTGATGTTGGACGCATATTATACATGGAAAAAAATAATTTTATGGCATTCAAGTTATCTTGTGGTAGAGGTATAACCAAAAGGGTGGAGTGTGTAGGTTGGGGTTGTTGTTAAAAATAACATCAAATGGAGGTATAACTAGTTTCTAAGTACTTGATAATCTAATATTATAATTGATTGGGCTGATGGAAAGAGAAATATAGAAAAATTAATTTTGCTTTTGTTAAGTTTTGAGCTATTATTATGTTTCTTTTCACTTTACTAGATAACAATAGAATAGGTAGGATCACTGAGAGAAACACAATAACAAGATACATAACATTTATCACGGGGAACCCTCATGGGGAAGAAAACCCATCAAAAACTTCCTTAATATAGATAGCCAATGCAATGGCAAGATAATAAACCAAAACACTAGGGAATATCCAACACTAAGCAATGTGCCTCTCTCTTCCCTCTTCTCCCAATTGGAGCTACCAAACTTGCCCACTGGATGATCAATTGAGTGAGTGAACAAATGAGGCGTTGACTTCCTTTATTTATACAAAATGGAAGGTCCTGAAAAGGTGTCTCTTCACTGGGAAAGGATGACTTGTCATCTTAGTGGTTAAAACCACTTTAATTAGCCTAAGGGCCAACTTCTCAATTTGCATAATATATTTAGGGTTTGACCAATCCGAAAAATGGGATTTGATCAATTACAATGTCCGACATGATAAATCCACAAAAGGGGATTGATCTAATGAGTAATAACTCAATAATAAATAGAATACTCTTTGCATTTACAATATTTCAACACTCCTCCTTAATAATAAGGGTATTCTACAAGCACAGCTCAATACAACATCATCAAGAGAGAGAGAGAGGGAAACAACATCAACAACATCTGGAACACTGACTGGCATATCTATAAATCATCAAAAACAATTCTCATCAACATCATCCACAGCATGGAGATGGAGTGGAATCATCATCCTCATCATCATGAGACTAAAGTGACATCATCATCATCTTTAGCGTGAGTCTAAAGTAACATCATCATCTTCCTTAGCATGAGGCTAAAGTAATATCATCAACATCTTTAGCATGAGGCTAAAATAAAATCATCATCTTCTTTAGCATGAGGATAAAGTAACATCATCATATTCTTTAGCATGAGGCTAAATTAATATCATTAACATCTTTAGCATGAGGCTAAAGTGACATCATCATCTTCAACAAGAAGATGAACTGGCATCATCATCATCATCTTTAGCAAGAAGTTGAAGTGGCATCATCATCATCTGCATCAACATGGATTAGTATAACACTAATACATCATCATCATCAATAACAACACAAGGATGATACAACATCAACAACAATAACATCAAAACACGAAGGGTGGACCATCATCAACAAGAACAACATCACAACACAAAGGCTACAACATCATCATAGCATGAAGGCTGGAGCATCATCAACAACACTAGGCTAGAAATATTCAACACAAAGATGGCATCTCAACAACATCAACACAAAGCTAGAAATCTTCAGCACAAAGATGGAAATCTTCAAGATGAAGCTGGAAATCTTCAGGACGAAGCTTGAAATCTTTAGCACAAAGCTGGAAATATTCATCACTAGAATGACATCTCAACAACATCAACATGAAGCGGTAAATATTTAGCACGAAGCTAGCATCTCAACAACATCAACACGAAGTTGGAAATGTTCAGCACGAGGCTGGCATCACAACAACATCAACATGAAGCTGGAAATATTTATCATGAGGTTGGTATAAACATCTTGTGGTACTCTGATAGATCCAAAGGATCTACCAAGGAATCAAAATATTCGCTAGGATATAAAATCCTAAAGGAGCTACCACTACTGACCAAAGATAGCATATACATGAAAAATTACTCTGAAAGGCCATCCTTTTGGACCTTCGAGATCTTTCCAGGGATGATCAGTCCCCTAGGATATAAAATCCTAAATGAGCTACTTGCTATTGGTCAGGATACCTTAGTATCATCAACACTACTCCCCCTTTCGAGGGAGGTTCTTTCGGACTAAACCAAGATTTTCTCGAAAGTGCTCAAACTTTACATGAGATAGAGGCTTGTTCAACACATCTGCAACCTAATCATATGTGCCAAAATATTGGAGCTTTATAGCTCCTCTCGGCATCATATCATGAATGAATTGATACCTGATCTCTATGTGCTTTGAATCATCATGGAACAAATCATCTTTATACAACACTGGTTATCATATAGGATCACGATGGCTTCCATATCCAGATCAAATAGATCTCTCAACAACATCTGAATCCATATGGCTTCAAAACTGGTGAAACATGCAACAATGTATTCCACTTCTGTTGTGTTGGGAGAAATGATGGATTGCTCCCTACTCTTCCATGGAGTCATGGCTGACCCTAGACTAAAAGAACATCTTGAAGTGCTCTTTCTATTAGAAACACTTCTAGCTCAATCTGAATCAATATATCCATACATTCTCAAGTCATGATCTCTAGTATAACAGAGACCAAAATCCAACATACCCTTAAGATATCTCATCACATGTTTTGTAGCAACGAGATGAACACGTCTAGGCTCTACTAGATACTGACTCAAGGTGTTCATAACAAAACATATATCTGATCCGGATTATTTTCGGCATGAAATGAGAGAAGAGAAATAATAAATAAATGCATAGAGATATCGCAGATATCCAATAATATAACAGAAATGTATTAGAGATGCAACCATAAACACATATATACATTAATACACAATTTCTATTAATGAAAGAAATGTACAGAGACTGCAAAAATATAGAGTGAAAGACTACTCACATTTGCAAGAAGATCATTAGAATGAGGCTCTGAAGACATTTTTAGAATAAACAGGAATTCCAAAAACCCTATACATCCAAAAACCTAACCCTCGGAGATGAAGCGCCAAAAGTCATGTGGGCCACATTTGGGTAAGTTAGTACATCAACTTCATGGGGTCGTAACTTTTGCATACTATCTTTGTTTTAGGTGCATGATAGCCTATTGGAAAGGTATCGTCGAGGAGATTCATTTTGGGGGCTCAATAATTCCTTTGGCCATCATTGAGAAGCTCTATCTCGAAAAACCTTCATTTATGTCCTCAAAATGGCCCCGGAAGTTAAAAACTGCTAAAAATAGTAAATTACCAAAATTGCCAAAAAACTGTATTGAGCCAGTTGGAAAAGGTGGTTGGCCACTGATATCTACCTATATCAATCCTCCCTCCTTAGGAATAAATGGTCCTCATTTCATTCAGTGCCCGAGGGAGAGGGAAAATCATGTGTTGAATCTTCTTCTTGATGAGTTGCTTGCCTTGTTGGAGAAGTTTCTCTGCTTAGCTTGTTGAAGGTTGTCACGCACATGTGGCTGGAAGGATTGGACCTTTTTAGCTAGTTTGGCTACATGAGATGCCTGTGTGCAGAAGGAATTTTTGTTCTTTGATACAACCTTGTCGACCTGCTTCTGTTGGATAGAAGGTGCTTGGGGAGAGGATGTAGTGGTTGCAGTTTCCTTATGTTCCCTTTTTGAAGAGATTGTGAAGAAGATGAATTTTGCAGTATGAGATACTACCTTGCAGAACTATTTAGGTGGAAGAATAGTTGGAACTACCTCTAATATTCCATAGAGATGACCCCCCAAAGTAACAACGACACTATGGGGTCGAGAATCATAAACAACATGGAGTATCCACATATATGGTTGGCCCAAGAGGACATCACAAACATCCAGTGGGGAAACATCACATAATACCTCATCCTTGAAGGGTTGGATGTCGCATGATAATCGACACTGTTGGATGACAAAAATATCTCGTCCTTGGCGAAGCCACCCGATGTTGTATGGTTGCGGGTGTGGTGTTGTCAGTAATCCCAATTGTTTGATGACCTCTGCTGAGATGAGGTTCTTCTGGCTTCCACTATCAACAACAAAATGCAGCGAGGTCCCCTTCACCCACATCTGTGAATGAAAAAGGTGCTCCCCCTCTTCAAGATCTATTGGCTCTTCAGGTTGAATTGTTGTGGTCGCGACAATAGCAGTGGGGTCTGTGTCAATTATATGTCCTTTACCATTATTTTCAGAATCAGATTCTAAATCAAGGTTCAGCTCCTTGTCTTTGATCTCGGCCACTAATGAATGTTTTGAGAAACATTCATTGGTGTTGTTCCAGGGATTTTGTGGAAATCACACCATTTTTCGGTGTCCTTCTTTGTCTTCTCGCGACCCTTATTTTCCTGTGGCTTGGATTGGTTTTCGGGAGACTGTTGTTAGGGTCATCTTTTTCATACTTTGTTTTTTGCGGATTTACAAATCCAAAATCTCATTTGTTCTGGTGCTTAAATTTATTCTTGATGTTAATAGCATATCGATAAGCAGCACTGAGTGATGAGATGCCCATAAAATCCATTTCAGTTTGGATGTATCCGTGTAAGCCCCACAGTATTTCAGAACCAAATGTCATTCAGAGTCTTTGATACCCAACTTGGTGTGCAAGGTATGGAAGGTATCGGTGAACTCTGAAACTACTTGGCCCCTCTCTTGCCACAGTGTGGTCCATCTCATGTACTGGTCCTCATAGTTGCCAACAGGGTAATACTGTTCCTTTACCACATCCACAAAAAAATCTCAAGTGGGCTTGGCCCCATATATTCCAGAATCCTCTATGGAACTTTGTTGCTAGTAAGTTTCCCACCAATGTTTGACATGAGAGAGACCTTTAAGGAGTGTGAAGGTGATATTTTCTCTATCGAAAAAATTGTGAACAAAGAAATAACCTTCTAGCAGGTTTAACCATTTGTCTAGGGCGTTTGCATCTATCTGTCCTTCAAATACAGGAATATCAAAATTAACTTGTACCTTGAAAGGCGAGGTGCCTTTGAAGTGGCCGCTTGATGAATATGCGCCTAATGATATCGATAGGCATTGAAGGATGTGGGAAAAATTATCCATCATTTCGTCCCTCTATCATGTGAGGGCTTTCTCAAGCAATAGATTGATAGGATCATCTGCTCTATCATTTTTATTTTCTTCCTCCATTGGGGGTTTCTTGGGTGTGAGAGAGTGATTCTCCTCAAGAGAGACAAGCTAGAGACCCAAATTTCTATGCTTGGACCTCGTCGGGAACACGCACAGAAAAACGATCAAGAGAAGCCAGCTCTGATACCACTGATCTAGATTATTTTCAGCACGAAACTAGAGCGAAGATATAATAAAGAAATGCACAGAGATATCACAGATATCCAATAATATAACATAAATGTATCAGAGATGCAACCATAAACAAAAATATACAGTAATACATGATTTCCATTAATGAAAGAAATGTACAGAGACTATAAAAGTACAAAGTGAAAGACTCGCTAGAATGGTGGCATCTTATCTCTGAGAAGAGATGTGATGGCTACTCGCATTCACAAGAAGATCATTAAAATGAGGCTCTGAAGACCTTTTGACAATAAACAGTAATGCCAAAAACCCTATTCATCCAAAAACCTAACCCTAGGAGATGAAGCGCCAAAAGTCATATGGGCCCCATTTGGGTAAGTTAGTACATCAACTTCCCGGGGTCGTAACTTTTGCATACGATCTCTGTTTTAGGCGCATGATAGCCCGTTAGAAAGGTATCGTCGAGGATATTCATTTTGGGGGCATCAATCATGACTTTGACTATTTTTGAGAATCTAGATCCTGAAAAACCTTCATTTAGGCCCTCAAAATGGCCCCGGAAGTTAAAAACTGCTAAAAATAGTAAATTACCAAAATTGCCAAAAAACTGTTTTGAGCCAGTTGGAAAAGGTGGGTGGCCACTAATATCCACCTGGATCAATCCTCGCTCCTTATGAAGAAATGGTATCCATTGCGTTGATTTCCCGGGAGAGAGGGAAAATCGTTTGCTGAATCTGCATCTTGATGAGCTGCCTGCCTTGTTGGAGAAGTTGTGCTGCTTAGCTTGTTGAAGGTTGTCACAAACATGTGTTTGGAAGGATTGGATATTTTTATCCAGTCTGGAAACATGAGATTCTTGTGTCAAGAAGGAATCTTTGCACCTTGTTGCAATCTTGTCGACCTTCTTCTGTTGGATAGAAGGTGCTTAGGGAGAGGCTGTAGTGGTTGTAGTGTCCTTCTATTCCCCTTTTGATCAGATTGTGAAGAAGATGAATTTTATAGTATGAGATACTACCTTGAAGCATTGTTTAGGTGGAACAATAGTTGGAAATACCTCTGGTATTCTGTAGAGATGACCCCCCAAAGTAAAAATGACACTACGGGGTCGAGAATCATAAACAACATGGTGTCTCCACATATATGTTTGGCCCAAGAGGACATCATAGAAATCTAGTGGGGAAACATCAAATAATACCTCATCCTTGAAGGGTTGGATGCCATATGATAATCAACATTGTTGGCTGACACAAAGATCTCATCCTTGGCGAAGCCACTTGATGTTATATTGTTGTCGGTGTAGTGTTGTTGACAATCCCAACTATTTGATGACCTTTGCTGAGTTGAGGTTCTTCTGGCTTCCGCTATCAACAATAAAATGCAGTGGGACCCCCTTCACCCACATCTGTGAATGAAAAATTTGCTCCCCCTCTTCAGGATCTGTTGGTTCTTCTGGTTGAATTGTTGCGGTCGTGAGAATAACAATAGGGTTTGCGTCAATGATATTCCCTTTACCAATATTTTTAGACTGAGATTCTGAATCAGGGTTCAACTCCTTGTCTTTGATCTCAGCCACCAATGATTGTTTTGAGCGAAGTTCATCGGTGTTGTGCTAGGGGCTTTTGTGGAAATTGCACCATTTTCTGGTGTCCTTCTTTATCTTCCCATGACCCTTCTTTTCCTGTGGCTTGGACTAGTTTTCGGGAGACTTTTTGTTAGGGTCGTCTTTGTCATACTTTGGTTGTTGCGGATCTGCATACCCAAACTCTTGTTTGTTCTGGTGCTTAAATTTATGCTCGATTTTAACAACATATTGATAAGTAGCACCGAGTGATGAGATGTCCAAAAAATCCATTTCAGTTTGGATGTATTTGTGTAGAGCCCCATGGTATTTCAAAACCAAATGTCATTCAGAGTCTTTGATACCCATCTTGGTGCGCAAGGTATGGAAGGTATTGGTGAAATCCTAAACAACTTGCCCCCTCTCTTGCTGCATTGTGGTCCATCTCATGTACTGGTCCTCATAGTTTCCAACAGGGTAATATTGTTCCTTTATCGCATCCACAAAAAAACCCCAAGTGGGCTCGACCCCATATATTCTAGAGTCCTCTGTGGAACTTTTCTCCCAGTAAGTTTCCCACCAATGTTTTACACGAGGGAGAGATTTAAGGAGTGTGAAGGTGATCTTTTCTCTATTGAAAAAATTGTGAACAGAGAAATAACCTTCTAGCAGTTTTAACCATTTGTCTAGGACTTCTGCATCTATCTGTCCTTCAAATAGAGGAATATCAAAATTAACTTGTACCTTCAAAGGCAAGGTTCCTCCGAAGTGGTTTCTTGATGAATATGCACCTGATTCCATCGACATGCATTGAAGGATGTGGGAAAAAATCTCCATCATTTCGTTTGTCTTTCGCGTGAGAGCTTGCTCAAGTAATAGATTGATATGATTGTTTGCTCTGTCATTTTTCTTTTCTTCTTCTATTGAGGGTTTCTTGGGTGTGTGAGAGATATTTTCCTCAAGAGAGACAATATCAAGACCCAACTTTCTATACTTATACCTCATCAAGGACATGCACTGAAAAACGATCAAGAGCGGCCTGCTCTGATACCACTGATCTGGATTATTTTCGACATGAAATGAGAGCTGAGATATAATAAAGAAATGCACAGAGATATCAAAAATATCCAATAATATAAAAAAAAAAGTATCAGATATGCAACCATAAACACATATATACAATAATACATGATTTATATTAATGAAATAAATGTACAGAGACTGTAAAAATACAGAGTGAAAGACTCACTAGAATGGTGGAAGCTTATATCTGAGAAGAGTTGTGACAGCTACTCGCATTCGAAAGAACATCATTAAAATGAGGCTCTGAAGACCTTTTTACAATAAATAGGAATGCAAAAAACCCTATACATCCAAAAATCCAACCCGAGGAGATGATGCAACAAAAGTCATGTGGGCCCCGTTTCGCTAAGTTAGTACATCAACTTTCCAGGGTCGTAACTTTTGCATACGATCTCTGTTTTAGGTGCATGATAGCCCATTGGAAATGTATTGTCGAGAAAATTAATTTTGGGGGCTCATTCATGCCTTTGGCCATCATTGACCATCTCGATCCCAAAAAACCTTCATCTAGGCCCTCAAAATGGCCCCGGAAGTTAAAAACTGCTAAAAGTAGTAAATTACCAAAATTGCCAGAAAATTGTTTTGAGCCAGTTTGAAAAGGTGGGTGGCCATCGATATCCACCTGGATCAATATATAGTCTGGTATTTGTCAGATACATCAACAATCCAATAATCTCTTTATACAGAGTAACATTGACCAATTCTGACGAGGTATCTACCAGGAGATTCAACTTCATTTCCATGGGTGTGTACATGGATTTGCATTCCAACATGTTAAACCTCTTCATTATTTCAACTGCATACTTCCCTTGGTTAAGGAATATCTTCTCTGGGATTTTCCAAACTTCAAGATCTAAGATATAAAGCATTATGTCTTTCATAGAACTTTGTAATGAGCTTCTTCTGTAATCTATGATGAGATTTTCTTCATCTTGTCAAGAATACATCATCTACATATAGTAGGAACATCATCGTTTCATCATTCATAACCTTGAGGTAAAGGTTAGAATCAACTTTACTCTTGGTAAATCCCAAGCTCTTCAGGAAACTATCAATTCTACCATATCAAGCTCTTGAAGCTTGCTTCATCCTGTACAAATCCTTCTTCAACCTGCAGACATCGATATTTATATATTCAACTTCAAACCAAATTTTCACATTACATTGTATCAATCTGGTACACTTGCTTAGCTGCAACTCAATTTGCACAAACATGTGCTAGCTCTATGTGATCTTTGCAAAGCACTATCTATGTCACTGCCTGAGAGTATGTCCTCTCCTCTTTCTACAACTGTTCCTTCTGGAACTGGGACTCTGCACCTGTAGCTCCTCTAAAGCTGAGAATGGCTTCTCCATTCTCACTATGACTGCTGAAATCTAAGAGTAAATCCTCTACTTCATCACGACAACAACTTCATATGAAACATAGAGTGGCTCAATAACTGATACTGAAGGTAGCTCTTCTTATTTCATGGAGGTAACTCTATATTTTATTGTAGTCAAGTCTCCATGACCCAACTAATGTAATTCGCCAACTTCCACTCAATTTCAAATATGGGGATTTCTCCCCCTGTATCTGATAGTATATATGAATCATGGTTGTTCTAGTTGTCTTCATAAATACTGGAACTATTTCTCCAATTACTGGAGTAAGTGTCTCGTCATAGTATTATCCCTCTTGTTTGGAGAATCTTGTAGACACACATCAAGATTTGTACATATGCAACATGCTTGTTCTTTATAGATCAATATTGGCAGTCAATACTGACTTCTCTTCTAGTCTCATGGAAGAATCCATATCCTAGTCTTTCTGACTGGCTTCCTTCTCTATCACTGAAATACGAGAATCTTCCAGGAGATTTCATATATCCTTTGAAGCTATGATCTAGTCTTATCATGGCATCTATCTCCCAGTCCTGGAAGATGCCTCTTCATCTAATCCTTTTTGAGATCAAGATTACTCTCGATTTCTTCTGATTCTACAAGGACTTCATCATCTCTTACATGGTATACTTGGTGTTGAATACCAAGTCTAAATATGAAAGGTCGAGTCATACCTCAAACGAGTTCTACTTCACATCAAGGTGGATTCATTGTCCTTTGACCAAGTCTTCTGTGAATTCTAATGTTTGGTCATATTTGGAGCCTTATGCAGTCAATCTCCATATGAGATACTTTGGATCTCAAAAATATCTTCTTATTCATCTTCTATGGTACATGAATGCATATGGTCATGTACATAGTATTTTTCATGTCTCATCTCCTCTGTTGTCGTCTGTAACCTTCACTATAGCTTCCTTAGGGTTATCACTAGTGACCTGAAACAAGGTCAAGAAAACAACAAGCAATAATAATACTCTTTTGATATTAGTAACAAAACAATAGCATGAATAATCGTCACAGTAGCTCCTTTAAATCTATCACTTGTGACATGGATGAAACACGATGAAAAGTAAGAAATACAATACGAAATGAGATCAACATGCTTCTAGTGTTGTGATCAAACATTCGCCCATGATATCCTGAATCCAACACAAGAATCTTCTCCTAGAGGATATGTTAGTTGTATATGTTAAATGATTACATTAATCATTTATCTCAATATTCTCACATGCTACCAAGTATAATACTTTTCCAAGGTTGCTACCTCAACTATAATGTTTACTTGTAAAGGGGTACTTATCAACTTTGTCATGTGCAACTTTTAATCTTTTTAACTTAATTAATCAAACCCAGAACTTGGAGTCTTGTCCTCAAGAATGAGTGTGTTTCTTTTCTTCCAAGTCTCCTTCACTCAAGATTACAAGTGCTCTCTTCAACCTGTCTTTTGTACTAAGACAATATTCTATCTTGACAGAAAGTTGGGTTAGAGAATAAACTCTATGATCTCAATTTTAATCAATCTAATACTTTGACTTAAATTATGACCAAAAGTTAGAATGATGGTCATGGATTGAACATGAAACCTAGATCAAAATAAATTCATAACAAATAGATGCATATCAAAATAATCAAACATGGTTTGCATTATTCCTCTAAATGTGTTGGATCTTGAGATCCTTTTGGATCTATGGAAAGAGATCCCTTCTACTGCAAATACCCTTTAAATATTAACAATTTAAACATATGTGAATACATACTTCTGATAGTATTTGTAGGTAGTGGCACCATTTGGAAGAAATGGTAATAATTACCAACTCTTAAAAACTTAAAGGGTGACTGCAATTGGTAGTACATGATCAAAATCTGGGCCAGGGGTCAAAATTTAGCTCAAAAATCAAAGTTCTTGGAATTGCCTCAAAACAAACGGGTGTGTAGCCCTCGTTGGAATGAACCCAACGCAACTTGTTTGGGTCCAAACGGACGTCAGATGAGAGAGATATTGCGATATGTTCGAATCGCCAAATAGGTAAAAAAATTATGCTGACGGTACAGTCCGTACGGACGCTGATGTGGCAGGGCCATACACTGATGTGGCATGTCTGTACGCTGAGTTGGCATATGCTAACGTGGCAAGTTTTGGTTTGACAGATATGGGTGAATGATATTGAGACACGTGGCATTATTTTTGCAAATGGTATGGTGCCACGTGGTACGCTGTTATTGGTTTGGGTGTTAAAAGTCTATAGAGTCCATGGGAGTCGAACCCTGGACCTCCCACCATAGGAAAAGCTTTGGAAACGACCATCAACCAACGCGCCGCCATATGTTACTTAACATATATATGTTTTTAAATATATTAAAGTTTGAATTAGTGTTGAGTTGGGTGCGGACAGGGCTGGGGCTAAGCCCCAGTCCCCAGTCACATAAACTGCCATATAACCATTGAAACCCCGTGCGTGGTTTGAAATGAATTTGGGCCCACGTGCTTGGCCACTTGGCGTGTTTCCATAATTTTAAAACCATGGCCTTTTTGTATGTGCGGGTGCGGTCACATGATGACCCATATGTCCACGGGCTTGGTGGTTAGGGGCTAGACGCGCCCTAACCGTCCTACAGTTTGCACAGTTATGCAGTTGTGCCTGGTGCTAGTTTTAAGAACGTAAAAACACGCATGAGCTAGGTTGGGGACACAGAGGTGCGTTTTGGCCAACCAGAGACAACAAGCTTGAAGGAAGAGAATGGCAGGAGGCCTATCTTCTTCATTTTTTGGCCAAATGAGGTGCCGAAAAAGCCCAGCTAGGGGTCTTTGGATGTTTAGAATCCATTGGCACTATTTTAAAATCCATTTGAAGACTTATTTTGCAGGTTTTTAACCATTGAAGTTTCAGGAAGCTCCAGGGAGCTTGAAGCCCTCATTGTTTGAGGTCATGCTCATATGAACATATGTTTGTTTTCTGTGATTGAATAATCATTTTTGGCTAATTATTATGCTCTGAACACTTTGGGATATGTTTCAGATCCATTTGAGGACTCTTACAAGTATTTTTTCCAAAGAGAATCTCAAAGAAGATTAAGGCCACATGTAGAAGAGGTCATGCCCGGATGAGCCATGATCCGTTTTCAGAGTTTTATTAGTCATTTTTGGGGTTTTTATGTATTCTGATCCCAATGGTATAGTTAGTATTTCCATTGGAGTTGATAAGTAGCTTGTAAAAGAATATTTGACAAATTAATCCCAGAGAGCCAAGTCCATTGAAGGAGGCTCAAGGAGATGTAGCCCAGAGAGTTGTGAACTCCTTTATCATCTTGTTATTGTTGTGAGTTTGATGGTTTATTTTCTGCAAGTTGTGTTGCTGTGTATTTATTTAAAGTACATATTTAACCATTTAAAAGAACATTTTCTCACACATGAACATTTAAAAGAAGATGCATAAACTTGGCACATAATTTATCTTGCATATTTTAACACATGGAGCAAGGTCCTGTAAAGTTTTATTTTAATGAAGTAGAGGGTGCTTGCATAGGATAACAAGTCAGCCTTCTATTTTCAGATCAGTACAGATGATACTTCAATTGATACTGCAACTGTAATTGATACTGCAACTAATTCTGAAACTGTAACTACAATTGCAACTTAGGTTTTTATGAGGAAACCCTAATTTTTCAAACTTCAAATTTTGAAATTTGGATCCAGGGATTAGATGCGTTGATCTGAGGCGAGTAAGTTGGTGTAGTCAGATTTCTGAAAATCCAAAATTTACCCCTTCAAAATGAGCTTGTGGAAATCTGGACTGGTACTTCTGGTACTGGTTCTCGTTTCCTGGTTTTTTGGTACTTCTGGTTTTATGGTTTTCTGGTACTTCCGGTTTTTTGGTACTTATGGTTTTTTGGTTTTCTAATACCATTCAAAACTAGGGTTTGAATTTCCGGAGGCTCTGTCCACTGAAAAGGTGTGCTCAAGGTGCCAAAGAGTTCCCTAGGCTACATAGCACTTAGATGGTATTTAGGCTGATATTCCTCCTCAACAAAAATCCCTAATTTTCTTGTACGACAAAAATGGCGTTTTTCTTTATCCAGTGAAAGATTCTGTCTTTAGCTTAGCTTTGAAACCATGTTAATTTTTGAGCTATTATTAGGTTTCTTTTCACTTTACTAGATAACAATAGCATAGGTAGGATCACTGAGAGAAAAAAAATCACATGATACATAACATTTATCTTGGGAAACCCTCATGGGGAGGAAAACCTAGCAAAAACTTCCTTAATATATATAGCCAATACAATGCCAAGACAATAAATCAAAACACTATAGAATATCCAACACTGAGAAATGTGCCTCTCTCTTCCCTCTTTTCCCAACTGCATCTACCAAACTTGCGCACTGGATGATCAAATGAGTGAGTGAACAAATGAGTCATTGGCTTCTTTTAGTTATACAAACTGGCAGGTGCTAAAAAGGTGTCTCTTCACTAGGTAGGGCCGACTTGTCTTCTTAGTGGTTAAAACCACTTTAATTAGCTTGGGGGACGACTTCTCAATTTTCATAATATATTTAGGGTTTGACCAATCCACAAAAAGGTATTTGGTCAATTACAATGCCCGACATGATCAATCCACAAAAGGTGTTTCATATAATGAATAATAACTCAATAATAAATAGAATACTCTTTCCATTTACAATATTTCAACATATTTTGATTATGAATAAAATCAATGAGGTAAAAAACATGTTCACCATGATTTTTTTCAACATGTTTAGAGTTGAATGAGAAAGAAAACAATTTGTTGAAGGAAATTTTGTGCTTTTAAGAAGTGGGGAAAATTTTAGGGAATAAATTTCACCCATTCATTAATTTGACATGCTTTTTTCCAGAAAAAAGTATTAATCAATTTCCATTTTTTTCTAAAATGATTTGGTCAAATTATACAGGATAAAAGTATTTTACAATAAAAAACACCATTTTTTTCTAGAAACTATATAAATTCCTTAGAAATACGAATATGGTTATAAAATTATTGTCAAACATCTTATGGTTGGCATTTTAAGAATTAGTAAGATTCACCAATGTTTCTACAATGTTTAATAAGTGTGTATCCTTAAAAAAATTATTGATAAGGAGGTCTGTTTCTTGCTTTAGGGATAGTGGGATACATAACCTATTCTAAAGAAATTATTAATCTATTTTGGTCTTTTTTTGGTTACTAAAGAAACATCGAGACTTTATACTCTGCAATTCTAGAAAGGCACATAGCTACATATATTATGATTTCTCCTTGAAATATTATTTGTAAACTACTAGAACAATTTGTCATAATAGATCTTTCAATATTATGAAATATTAGAATTATTATCTCTAAGTTATGTCTTGAATTTAAGAAATAATTGAAATAGAAAAATGAAAGAACATGCACAAAATACACACCATCCACGCAAATGAACACAGTATTTGACTTGTGAGACCCAATATGGGAGAAAACCCAGCTAGAAGGTGAGGCCTGTGCTTTTTTCTATTTTCGTCATGTATTAAATATAAATACAAAGGAATGAGAACTCAATATAGAGTTACATTTTGACATTGCAGCCTAAATCACTGCTAAAAAATCCTCCTCCTCCTCTATTATGCTCACAAAATATCACTCAAAAAAATTTCTCATCTATGGAACAAAACACAATGAAAAATAATGAAGCCCCCTTCTCCTAGCATCTCGGTATTTAACATAGCTTGATAACCATCTGGGGGTAGGTTTTGACTTCCTCAACCCTCAATTGTGATAAGGTTTTGGAAATTATAGAATATTCTTAAAATTACACACATGGATAGCCCCATATGCATGAGTTACAGGGTCTAACATGGAATCCTCCCGTACCATGGTGGTAACACGGTTGGTAAACTTGCGAGAGACATAAATTTTTTGTATGAGCTCCAATTCACACGATTTTTGCGTCATTGGAAAGGTCTCTAAGTGTAGATCAACATCAAGTTGTATGAGCTAAAGCTCAAAAATGTATTCAAATGATTTTTGTGTCATTGGAAAGGTCTCTAAGTGTAGATCGACATCAAGTGCTATGAGCTAAAGCTCAAAAAATTTCGACCCTAGAAAATATCATTTGATGCCTCAAAATGGTTTTGGAAGGATTCAAACCCCAATTTTCCAAACTAGGACCTACGATTAAAATAATCCTACAAGATTATTCCTCCATTTTTTTCCACTCTCAAAGCATTGAAATAGATGGCAAATAATATATCATATTTTTTTTTCTTGGAAAAAATAAATATCGACATGAAAAACATATCAAGAATAAATTCTTTTAAAAGAGGGATATGGTCCTATTATATTATGGTAAGTACTTGAAGCATCTAAGTAGGCTTCAAATCCACTATATGGTCCCTTTTATAGTTGAAAAAATCAGAGTGAGAATCCGTCAAGTTGCCTTATCTATATCGTATATTATGGCTAGGGTGGGTCAATGTGTGCATGGATAAGGAAAATTTATAGATTGGACAACTTATGTTCATGGATTTTTCAATGTCCTCATCAATATATATCTTAATTATAAGTGAATACGTCAAGTAAAAAATTTTCATTTTTTTTTTTATTCTAAATACTAACAAGGTTGCACATTATCTATACGACAATTTCATGAGTGGACAACTAAGGTACAATGATAATACTAGGTAAATGATATATTCTTAACAAAACAACCATTTTCTAAATCATCTTACCTTCAAAAAAAATCTAAGATACACTTATCAATCATATTTTAAGGGATATAGCAAGGACATTCACAATCATTTGAACACACGAAATAAACAAGGACAGACAAGGTCTAGACTAAAATAAAAATATGTTTTATTGGAACATCCCTCCTTAAATGTGAAAATTATATTAAAGCCAAAATTATTTTTCTTGTTCCCCCTTTTCTTTTTCTTCAAAAGATAAAATTATATTTTCATAGAAAAACAATCTTGCAAATCACCTAAGTAAAATAGAAATAATATGATCAACAAAATTGACTAGTAAAGTAATTTATTTACACACAATCCACCAATTTCTTTAGCAACATTAATTAATTTAACATTGATTACATTGTTGATGAAAACTAAATTTGACAAGTAATAAAACTTATCCTTACCCTATTTTCACATTTAATTCATAATATCCAAGTGTTATAACCCTAATTTGCACCAGATATGCTTACCTGGCATCAGACCATCTCATGTTACATCTTTTTCCAAGCCACTACTAAACAACTTCTTAAAAAACACCCTTTTTGAAGGCATACGCACTCTGCTCCACTATTGCACGCGTGTATACACTGGCTATCCCACTACAACCCGCGTATACCTACAAACGCACGAAAAATAGAAAGTTGGAGATAGAACTCATAGTTTTGGGTAAGTTACCTAAACCGTTTGACCGCCCATAGCCGGTCACTCGTCCAAATACCTAGTCTTTTCTAGCCTATAAAAGAAGGGGCAGGGGTCCCATTTGAGAGAGAAAAATAAGAGTAAAGAAACTCTACCCGATTTTTCATTCCCCTTGTCCCAACCTTTTTCAACCATTGTGTGAAGAGAAGCATATATGAAAGTAGTTGGATTACAGTTGAAGAGGAGCCCAGGACCAGATTCGAGGAGCAGTGGCCGATCTCACTATTGTAAGGTATTCTTGTGAGATTAATAAAAGAAGTACTTTTCCCATCCCGCCATATGAGGTGTTTAATGTTTAATATTGATCATATTTTGATAGAATCTCTAACCCATTAGTTCATAGATCAAATGCATGCTTGGAGTTATTTGTTTACCTGTTTGTGAATGTAGGTCAGCTTTGGGAGGAAACTTGCAGTCAAGGAGCAACCGAAAGTGAAAGGATCTACATCAAACATGGAAGTCAAGGTATAGTGAATTGATCCTTTTATCTTTGTATTTACATATGAATAATGGGGTTTAGGATTGGGATGTTGGTAAAAAGTAGGAGACTTTAGGTCATTTCTGCATGCATTATAGAAACCTTAATGCTAGTCTATAGGGGGATTTCCCACCCACAACAGAATTGGCGACCATACTGGGGATTCTCCAGGGTTTTCTAGGGATACTTTTTGGGTATTTTAGAATTGGTTTCATTACCTTTTTTTTGAGTTTTTGCAAGAGTCTGAGTTTGTAGGGATTCTGGTCTTCCATACCAGTATTCCCTGCATGATTGCTTGACTTTTTGATTTTCTTTCAGGAAATTTACAGAGGTATATGCGACCTGCAGAAGCCCTTCCCATGTATACATGTGCCTTAACTTTAAACAACCCGCATATATCCACTGGGTTGCTGAAGTGTCAGTTGCATGCTTAAGTCCAGAATTTTTTTTTAAAGAGAGGTAGTCATCCTCTTTCCCTGTCAGAAGTGATCCTTCTTATGGGTTTACTAGATTTGTTCATGGTCTCTGTGTTGCAGTCTATAGCCTAGGATAACCTCATATTATATTTTTTCTATCAAATTTTCCTTGCATTTTTCTTTGTCAAAGTATTTTTCTCTGTGTCTAGGGATTCTGGTTTTTCAATACCAACACTCCCTCCCTGTGCTGGACTATGTTTTTTATTTTTTTGAGCATTTAAAAATCTATACGCGCCCTGTAGTATCTTTTCATGTGTGCATATGCTCTCTTCCTTTGGACAACCCACGTATATGTTGTTGAGGTGACAATCACATATCTGAGTTGGGGAAATATTTTGATAGAGAGTGGCAGTCATCCTCTTACCTGTCAGAAGCCAGTCTTTTCAGGGGTATTTTTGGTTTCTTCCCTGGTCTCTGTGATCACAGTTTATAGCCTAGGTTTGACCGTAGCATAGTTTTCTTTTCATCAAAAAGATTTCTTGAGTTTTCTGTAATAGAGTTTTAGACAAATCTGTGAGTCTTTTCCAATCATCCTTTTGAGGTTTGGTCAAGCAACTCCCTGTGATCTGCAGGAGGGCCATAAGTTATTTTGGTTTCTCTTTTGTCTTCACTTTATCTTTTTTCTTGCTTTAGAAGAAATAAAAGGAATCCATTTTTCAATTCTCTTTTTTTAAAGCATGTTGAAAATTTTCATTTCTTTGTTTGATTGAGTAGTTGGTTGTTTTCATTAATAATCAAGGAAAAGTTTTTCTTTCATAATTTTTTGGCTGTTTACTTAGGATAATAAGTAGCTCGTAGTCGAGCAAAATCCTGTGTTGAGTTTGTTGTTCAAAGATCTTAGAAACAATAGTTTGAAAAGTTGGTTAAGGAATTTAAAAGAGCAAATCTGAATTTGTCAAGAAGAAGTTATTTTGTTTCCAGCTTTTTGTTTATCTTCTCTTTCGTCTCTCAAAACATCACTAGTTTCACTTTCATAACCTTTGACTTAAGACTAGCCAAAAAATTAACGATTAATTAAAATCAACTAGACTTTATGTTTTTTAGGGTCCATCAACTAGTCTAGGCTAGAGCCTTGATTTAGGTTGGAGAGGAAACTCTTCAAGGCTACAAAACATACATAAGAGTCTGTGTTATGGAGTGTTAAAATTCTAGTATCGTGAAAGTTATTTGGGACCCCCCTCTAACACAGGGGCTAAACATGAGGTCGCGTGCAGAAAGGTAGCGGAGATAACCCCTCCAATGTTAGACCAAGCATAGTAGGGAACGCATATAGAGGGCTTGTCTTGGGATTCCATCGATATCTTTTTCCATGGAGCTTTGTGGGTCTTGAATACGTTCAAGGTCCTTAGTTTGCTTCCAAACCACTTTCTTTCAATACCCTTGATAGGTTTCAGGCTTGATACCCTAGTCATTGCGGTCCACTCGACTGTCGACTGTACCCGCCTGGTGATTGTTCACGTGTTGGCAACCTAGTTGCCATTATTTTAGGGACTTACACAGGTGACTGCGGGAGTAGACCGCGGTACCTAGGATAGACATTGAACCACACTTTGCAGAGTATACCCAAAGGGTGCTTCCATATTCAAGTTGCACTTGCACCGGTAAGTTTCTCTAGTGTTGGTTGTTGTAACTGTTCTTCCAACTAGTTAGTGATTGCTTGTCTTATCTCATAGGGACTTTTTCTAGTGTGTGTTGTTCTTGAATGAATAGAAATCCCTAGTGTGTCATTGATCTTCTCACACAGTGGAGGATCAGGAGCTCCGCCGATCATGAAGGCTTCTTGGCCTGCCACCGGGTACACTAGAGCCACCCCCGCCATCGCTAAGGAGAAAACTAGACCAGTAAGGGTCTTTTGAGGCGACCGGATCATAGGAAATTGTTCCCAACCAACCTCCGAGAGAATAAATTTCAATTTCGTAGGAACCAACCATTTCAGACCTTAGAGTGGAAGCTCTTGGTCCATCCAAAACTCCGACCACTGATCTTTCGACGCCCATCATTGTACATATTTATCCTTACGAGCGCCAGATAGTGTTACAACCAGAAATGGAGATAAATGCTGCCACTTCTTCCGGGAATTATCCTATTCTCACTACAGCTGCCACCACAGGTGGTGTTCCACCTCCCAACCCACCGTCATCGGTCCGGGCCACCATGGTCTTGACTTCCTCTACTTCGAGCAATGGTCTTATCCCGTCTATGGTGGCAGCCACTACTCCTTTCACACAGAGTGCGATAGGCCCTCTATTCTCATACGAGATGCCTAGCTTAGGTACAAGCCCTATACTTTCCTACTCCACTCTACAGACTTCAGGTCTGGGGGTAGGGAGCTCTAATGATCTTATGCAAGGATCCATGGGGGGCACTTCAGCTTCCTTTAATGATTTCCCTTATGGAGGAGGTCATATACCTCCATCGTCCCCTTCACTCGGTGGTGTTCACCAACATTCCTCCAAATAAAACACACACCATAGTTCATTTGGAGCAGGGAGTCAAGGACTACCTTCTCATAGCATGCCGGTAGGTTCAACATCGTTCTCTTTGTTTGGAACGTTTGGTAACAACTCTTTCTCGTTAAATTCTTTCCTGACCGGGGGAAATCCTGGTTATGGACAACCAAATCCTATGCAGGGTACTATTCTTGCATAGGGGGCAAACCCAGGAATTCCTTCTGCACAAGGATCTTGGAATTATTGGAAGGGATCAGTTCCCTTGTCAGGGATGTCGATCAGGGGCAACCCCTTTCACAACCAATGGAACCCCAGGAAAGGTGCAGGACCTATGCCCATGGGATCGACATGGGGAAACCCTTCCCAAAGTCCTTCGAATGCAATGCACGCCAAATCGTTTACATCCTATTTCAGGAATCAGCCGATGATGTCTCCACAAATGTAGAATCTGTACGTTGGTCATGGCCATGGTTTTTACCAGAACCCTGGCCAACAACCCAAATTTTCCTAGCAACCTGGTGCCAGTCAAACTCTAGGGCCCCTTTTCCATGGTTATAACCAACAACCCAAACTACCGTTTCTTGCAACGTTGCATTTTCCAGACTTGACAAGGTTGTTTAATGACCCTATCTATCACGATCTGCATTGGCCTCCTATGCCAACCAAGTTTCCTTCAGACATTCCAAAGTTCGAAGCCAAGCCTAACGAATATCTAGGAGATCATGTGACGACTTTTCACCTTTGGTGCTTGTCTAATTTGTTGAAAGACGACTCCGTATAGTTGTGTTTGTTTCAACGAACTCTCATTGGGAGTGCTACGAAATGGTACATTGAGCTCGACCGCTCAAGATACTCTTCCTTCATTGAATTTGCAATGGATTTCTTAAACCATTTCCAATTACCTCTGAGATACGATGCCGACACAAAATTTTTGGCTAATTTCGAATAGACAAAAGCAGATCATATCTCTAATCACATCTGAGAATGGAGGCGTCAGAAGAGTTTGATTAAAGTACCATCCCCTCCATCATTCATGCTTGAGTGGTTCCTTAAGTCTTTGGTCCCACAGTTATCCAAAGATCTCACAATGTCAGGAGTGTTTTCCAAAGAATATGCAATCATGAGAGCTCAACAACTAGAGCTGATTTACTCTCAGTCTGGTTTACTATATGAAATTTTGCCGGATGCGCCACGGTCAATACTTGATAAAACTAGACAGAGAGATGGACCACATGCCGATGGTATTGTTGGTTTAGAAAATACAAATCCCATTGATGAACTGACAAAAAAATTGCAACAATTGTTGATACAACACACAGCGGCCAGCCTAACCACTGGTCCGGCTACTCCCCCTACCCAAATGTCGGATGTACACAGTGTGCAATCAACAAATCTGAAGGCCACCCAATAGCCTGATGGAAAGAAGAAACAATGAAAGAAGGGTAAGGGGGATAAGAAACCCACTAATAATTTTGGTGGGGGAAATACCAAAAAGAGTAAGTCGACGTATCCATGTAACATGTGTGCAGAAGACCACCCAACTTACCAATGCCCTCAACTTGCAAAGGCCCAACAATTATTGTCATAGCAGCAGCCTGCTGTGTTAATGAACCCATTTCAACATGGGAAAAATATAACTCAAGCCTGTACAAGAATGGAAGGGGGTAGTCAAGGAACCCCTCCATCTTCAAGTAATCCTTCATCTGTGAATGTGTATATGAAGAAAGGTGATGCCTATATATCAACTAGAGAACATGACTAGGGAAAGCCAAGTACCTTTGAGAAAGGTATAGAAGCTGAAATCCCACCTCTTCCTGTCCATATCGAGAAGACGTTGGGTGAAACAATGATGCGGATCCCAAAAGGTGCATTCAAGAAAGATTCTCACAATCCAAACACAAGGTCCACCCAGAAATACTCTGTGGTGGAGGATTTTTCTCAAACCTCTTGTGCGATGTCTACTTTGGAGGTCCTCCAAAGCTTCCCTTCCTAGAGAAAGGCTCTGTTAGCTGCCTTAGGATCTGTCAAGACTTGTAATTCGGGTACAATCATGCTTGATACGACCGACTTAAAACCTCGTCTCCCTTACCAAGTAGCATTCTAGATAGTAGTGGCTTACACCATGAAAACTTTTACTCGAAAAATTTTCCACACGGTGGTTGAAGAGGGTGCCTTGACATGTGTAATGTCTTTGGCGTGTTGGAATGCCATTAGCTAGTCCGCTTTGTCTTCATCACCTACTCTTCTTACCTCTTTCAATGGTCATTCGTTCCAATGACATGGCATCATTTCCTCTTTCCCCGTGCAGTTAGGAGGGAAGACCATGTGTGTCGAGGTTGAATTCGTCGATGCGTCTCTCGACTACAATATCTTTTTAGAACCTATTCCATGCAAGCAGTGGTCGCTAAAGTTTTCCGTGTCTTGTTGTTTCCACATGAGGGTGGGATCGAGACCATTGATCAGTTGTATTTCTCTCGTCCTGACCCTTCATTGGGGGCATTCGTGGTCCCAATGATTGATAACCCTCAACCTCACATCGTCAACATAGGGGTTGGTTTGTGCCCACCTTTGATGGGTACTTTTGATTACCCGCCTCCTCAAGGTGATGTTAAGTTCATATCAAACCACTATAAGGTTGATATGTTTTAGGTCTCATCGTTTCATACGACTTACTTCAACGATCCGTGGATTATTCCTTTCCCATCGACCATGATGGAAGGGATAGTGCACCATGGTATGGCCATGCCCTTGTCCGCAATAGAAGTTGTGTACTCTATAGTCCAGCAAGCTTCCGCCAACCCCAATCTGACTCCCGCACAAGAGTTAGATCCGATTCTAGATCCTATTTGGGCTCAATTTTCCCTTGCCGATACCAATTCTTTAGACTTAGTCTTGCCCTTAGACAAAGTGATTATTGAAGCAATGACTAGTCTGGACAAACCCTGGGACGATCTCCATCACAGATCTTATTTCCTCCCAGAGTTAAGAAGAATTGAAGCAGGGGAATTCACTTTGACTATGTCTGGAGATAGGTCTTGTCCTATCAATACCTTGGCGATGCATGATGTTTATGCCGAGGGTAATATGGAAACCATTGTTGAAACTATACCTATTAATATCTCCAGAACCCCTGGCATCATGGAGAATGTTTTCGTCGGAGATGACTGTTCCCCCAAGGAGAGTCGAATCTACATGGATTTATTTAAAGAATTCCATGACGTATGAAGAGTATTCTCATGTATGATTTTAACCCTTTTTTGGGCCTGAGGAACTAAGTTTATGAAAAAGGAACCCCCACAGAGTCCATAGTTAAGCTCTTTTCAGACTCTCTAAAATTGAAAAGATTGTTGAGTGACCTTATTCTCTCACACTCGTTAAAATGGTCCAAAAGAACATTCTTAACGGAGTCCATAGTTAATCTTTTTTCATACTCCTTAAAAATGAAAAAATTGCCGAGTGATCTTGTCTTTATCACACTCGTTAAAATTGTTTTGAATAGGTGTCTGGTCGGTGCTAGTTTACCCCTTTTTCAAACTGACTAGGCTATCTTTGAAAAAGGTACCCCAGTGGAGTCTTCTTTTACACTTTTTCAGACTCTCTAAATATGAAAAACCGTTGAGCTTACGTTCTTTGCGCTTGTTAAACTTACATCAAAGGACGTTACCATTGTGTGTATTATTAATCGCATTTGCATACATGCGTCTTTGGCCTAATGCCGGCTCCATTTTTCTCTTGACTGAACCATATGAAGCATGCCTTATACTCAAGCCCTGTAGAACTTTGCCTTTGTGTCTTGACACCTTGGCCCACAGAGGATTTTTCCCGAGTGTTATTTTCCTACATATATCCCTTTGCTCTGAGCATCCATGTGTTCCTTGCGCTTGGAACTAGTATGTCTGGGGCACTCAATCCTCCTTTGTAACATAGCATTCTTTTATTCTTTTTTAAGCTTTCCAAAATTATTGAAAAAGACAAAAGAAAATCAAATATACCCCAAAAAGAGGAAGGGAAAAGTACTTTATTTTTTTTGGCAGCACAATGAGTCGCCCTTGGACAAACCACATCCTTTTGTCTGTTCATCAAACCATGGGATTTAATATGACCTTATGAAGTGGTTCTCGCTACATAGAGATGTGTCCTCCATTTGGTTATTCTTCCAAACATATGGAGAGTTTGTGTTGCCTCCTACATCGTGAACTTATGTTAACATCCTTTTGCCTGAGTCTCATCATTTGTAGTGCTATTGTCCAAGGAAAGTTTTTACCAAGATTGAGATGAACCCTTGGCGATTGTCTCTTTCTCTCATGCCTGACCATCCCGAAAGACCAATCAAGTCTTTGTTAGAAGTCCATGAAGCCCTGAGCCTAATCATCAAAATCCTCTAGTCCTTTCCCGACAAGCCATTGAAGAACTCTGGGTAGTAGAGTCGTACACTCATAGTACACTCCTACCCGAGTTGTGAAGATGTTGAAGATTTTGCTCGAGCTCCGAAGGCCTCATCTCTAGCCATCAAGCCTTATTCACTTTATGAAGATGGATACTATACATGTATATATTTTTTATTTTGAGATGTAGATCCATTGTGTATTGCTCGCAGCTACACTTTATATAGTTATATGACATGGATCTACAATGTATTTGATTGGTAGCCATGATTTTATTTCATTCCGAGCATAGGTGTGCTTGTCTTGGTGAGACAATTGTTATTTTGCAGATGGCACCTCCCAAACTCTAGTCCCTGGGCTCACTTGTTTCGTATGATTGGTGAAGATTGATAATGTATTTCGGACATCAGATGCTCTTCTGACCTCACACATTAGGGAACATCTCTTATAACCCTAATTTGAACCAGATATTCTTACCTGGCATCAAGCCATCTCATGTTACATCTTTTTCCAAGCCACTACTGAACAAGTTCTTAAAAAACACCCTTTTTGAAGGCATACGCGCCCTGCTCCACAACTGCACGCGTGTATACACTGGCTATCCCACTAAAGCCCATGTATACCTACAAAAGCATGAAAAATGGAAAGTTGCAGATGGAAATCACAGTTTTGGGTAAGTTACCTAAACCGTTTGACCACCCATAGCCGGTCACTCATCCAAATACCTAGCCTTTTCTAGCCTATAAAAGAAGGGGTAGGGGTCCCATTTGGGAGAGAAAAATAAGAGTAAAGAATCTCTACCCGATTTTTCATTCCCCTTGTCCCAACCTTTTACAACAATTGTGTGAAGATAAGCATATATGAAAGTAGTTAGAGTACAGTTGAAGAGGAGCCTGGGACCAAATTCGAGAAGCAGTGGCCGATCTCACTATTGTAAGGTATTCTTGTGAGATTAATAAAAGAAGTACTTTTCCCATCCCACCATATGAGGTGTTTAATGCTTAATATTGATCATATTTTGATAGAATCTCTAACCCATTAGTTCATAGATCAAATGCATGCTTGGAGTTATTTGTTTTTTTGTTTGTGAATGCAAGTCGACTTTGGGAGGAAACTTGCAGTCAAGGAGCAACCGAAAGAGAAAGGATCTACATCAAACGTGGAAGTCAAGGTATAGTGAATTGATTCTTTTATCTTTGTATTTACATATGAATAATGGGGTTTAGGATTGGGATGTTGGTAAAAAGGAGGAGACTTTAGGTCATTTCTGCATGCATTACAAAACCCTTAATGCTAGTCCGTAGGGGGATTTCCCACCCACAATAGAATTGGTGACCATACTGGGGATTCTCTAGGGTTTTCTGGGGATACTTTTGGGGTATTTTAGAATTGGTTTCACTACCTTTTTTCTGAGTTTTTTGCAAGAGTTTGAGTTTGTAGGGATTCTGTTTTTCCATACCAGTATTCCCTACATGATTTCTTAACTGTTTGATTTTATTTCCAGAAATTTACATAGGTATATGTGGCCTGCAGAAGCCATGCCCATGTATACACATGCCTTACCTTTAGACAGCCCGCGTATATCCACTGGGTTGTTGAAGTGTCAGTTGCATGCTTAAGTCCAGAATTTGTCTTTAAAGAGAGGTAGTCATCCTCTTTCCTTGTCAGAAGTGATCCTTCTCAAGGGTTTACTGGATTTTTTCATGGTCTCTATGTTGCAGTCTATAGCATAGGATAACCTCAAATTAGATTTGTTCTATCAAAGTTTCCTTTTATTTTTCTTTGTCAAAGTATTTTTCTCTGTCTCTAGGGATTCTAGTTTTTCAATACCAACACTCCCTCCCTATGTTGGACTATCTTTTTTACTTTTTTGATCATTTACAAAGCTAAACGCACCCTGCAGTAGCTCTACACATGTGCATACATGCTCTTCCTTTGGATAACCATGTATATGCTACTGAGGTGACAGTCGCGTATCTGAGTCGGGGAAATATTTTGACAGAGAGAGGCAGTCATCCTCTTACCTGTTAGAAGCCAGTATTTTCAAGGGTATTTTTGGTCTCTTCCCTCGTCTCTGTGATCATAGTCTATAGCCTAGGTTTGACCGTAGCATAGTTTTCTTTTCATCAAAAATATTACATGAGTTTTTTGTAATAGAGTTTTAGACAAATCTGTGAGTCTTTTCCGATCATCCTTTTGAAGTTTGGTCAAGTGACTCCTTGCGATCCGCAGGAGGGCCATAAGTTATTTTGGTTGTTTTTTTTTCTTCACTTTATCTTTTTTCTTGCTTTAGAATAAAGAAAAGGAATCCATTTTTCAATTCTCTTATTTTAAGGCATGTTGAAAATTTTCATTTCTCTGTTTGATTGAGTAGTTGATTGTTTGCATTAATAATCAAGGAAAATTTTTTCTTTCATAAGTTCTTGGCTGTTTACTTAGGAAAATAAGTAGCTCGTAGTTGAGCGAAATCCTATGTTGAGTTTTCTGTTCAAAGATCTTAGAAAAAATAGTTTGAAAAGTTGGTTAAAGAATTTAAAAGAGCAAATTTGAATTTGTCAAGAAGAAGTTATTTTGTTTCCATCTTTCTGTTTATCTTCTCTTTCATCTCTGACAACATCACTAGTTTCACTTTCATAACCTTTGAATTAAGACAAGCCAAAAAATTAATGATTAATTAAAATCAACTAGACTTTATGTTTTGTAGGTTCCATCAACTAGTTTAGGCTAGAGCCTTGATTTAAGTTGGAGAGGAAACTCTTCAAGGCTACAAAACATACATAAGAGTTTGTGCTAGAGAGTGTTAAAAGTCCAGTATCGTGAAATTTATCTGGGACCCCCCTCTAATACTGGGGCTAAACACGAGGTCACGTGTGGAAAGGTAGCAGAGATAACCCCTCCAAAGTCGAACCAAGCGTAGTGGGGAACGCATATAGAGATCTTGTCTTGGGATTCCGTCGATAGCAGTTTCCATGGAGCTTCATGGGTCTTGAATCCCTTTGAGGTCCTCAGTTGTCTTCCTGACCACTTGCTTTCAATACCCTCGACAAGTTTCAGGCTTGATACCCTGCTCATTGCGGTCCACCCGACTGTCGACTGTACCCGCCTGGTGACTATTCACACACTGGCAACCTAGTTGCCTTTATGTTAGGGACTTACACAGGTGACTATGGGGGTAGAATGCAGTACCTAGGATAGACATCGGGCCACACTTTGCAGAGTATACCCAAAGGGTGCTTCCGTATTTGAGTTTCACTTGCACCGGTAAGTTGCTCTAGTGTTGGTTGTTGTAACTGTTCTTCCAACTAGTTAGTGTTTACTTGTCTTATCTCATAGGGACTTTTTCTAGTGTGTGTTGTTCTTGAACAAATAGAAAGCCCGAGTGTGTCATTGATATTCTCACATAGTGGAGGATCAGGAGCTCCATCGGTCACGAAGGTTTCTTGGCCTTCCACCGAGTACACTGGAGCCACCCCCACCACCGCTAAGGAGAAAACTAGACCAGCAATGGTCTTTTGAGGTGACTGGGTCACAGGAAACTATGCTCGACCAACCTCTAAGAGAAGAACTTCGATTCTGGAGGAACCAACCATTTCAAAACTTAGAGCGAAAGCTCCTGGTTCATCTGAAACTCTGACCACTGATATTTCGGCGCCAATCATCGTACAGATTTATCCTTATGAGTGCTAGACAATGTTAAAATAAGCAATGGAAACAAATGTTGCCACTTCTTCTAGGAATTCTCCTATTCTCGCTACGGCTATCACCATAGGGGGTGTTCCACCTCCTAACCCACCATTGTTAGTCTGGGACACCATGGTCTTGACTGCCTCTACTTCGAGCAATGGTCTGATCCCTTCTATGGTGGCAACCACTGTTCCTTTCACACAGAGTGCGACAGACCCTCCATTCTCATACGTGATGCCTAGCTTAGGTACAAGACTTGTACTTTCCTACTCCACTCTATAGAATTTAGGTCTCAGGGTAGGAAGCTCTAACGCTCCTCTGTAAGGATCCATGGGGGGCACTTCAACTTCCTTTAACACTTTCCCTTATGGAGGAGGTCTTATACCTCCTTCATCCCCTTCACTCGACGATGCTCACCAGCATTTCGCTGGACCAAACACACACCATAGTTTGTTTGGAGCAGGGAGTCAAGGACTACCTTCTCATAGCATGCCGGTAGGTTCGACACCATTCTCTTTGTTTGACGCATTTAGTAACAACGCTTTCTCGTCAGTTGCTTTCCCGACCAGGGGAAATCCTGGTTATGGACAACCAAATCCTATGCAAGGTACTATTCCTACACATGGGGAAAACCCATGAATTATTTCCACACAAGGACCTTGGAATTATTAGTAGGGATCATTCCCTCGTCAGGGATGTCGATTGGGGGAAACCCCTTTCACAACCAATGGAACCCCAGGTAAGGAGCATGACCTAAGCCCATGGGATCGACATGGGGAAACCCTTCCCAAATTCCTTCGAATGCAATGCACACCCAACTGTCTACATCCTATTTCAGGAATCAGCTGATGATGTCTCCACAAATACAAAATCTGTATGCTGATCATTACCATGGTTTTTACCAGAACCCTGGCCAACAACCCAAATTTTCCTGGCAACTTGCTGCCTATCAAACTCCAGGCCTCTTTTTCCATGGTTATAACCAACAACCCAAACTATCGTTTCTGGCAACATTGCATTTGCTAGACTTGACAAGGTTGTTGAATGACCCTATCTGTCACGATCCATGCTAGCCTCCTATGCCGACCAAGTTGCCTTCAGACATACCAAAGTTTGAAGCCAATCTTAATGAAGATCTAGGAGATCATGTGATGACTTTTCACCTTTGGTGCTCGTCTAATTCATTGCAAGATGACTTTGTATAGTTGCATTTGTTTCAGCGTACTCTCATTGGGAGTGTTGTGAAATGGTACATTGAGCTCGACCGCTCAAGATACTCGTCCTTCAGAAAACTGGCAATGGTTTTATTAAACCATTTCCAATTACCTGTGAGATACGACGGCGACACAGAATTGCTGGCCAATTTCGAAAAGACAAAAGAGAACCATGTATTTGATCACATTCGAGAATGGAGACGTCGGAAGAGTTTGATTAAAGTGTCAGTCCCACCAAAATTCTTTCTTGAGTGGTTCCTTAATTCTTTGGTCCCACAATTATCCAAAGATGTCGCAATGTAGGGAGTGTTTTCCAAAGAAGATGAAACCATGAGAGCTCAACAACTAGAGCTGATTTACTCTCAGTCTGGTTTACTATATGAAATTTTTCCAGATGCGCCATGGTCAATACTTGATAAAACCAGACAGAGAGTTGGAACACATGTCGATGGTATTTTTGGTTCATCATAAACAAAGCTCACTGATTAGCTGAAAAAATAATTGTAGCAATTTTTGATACCACATACAACAACCAGTCCGACCACTGGTCTGGATGCTCCCCCTACCCAAACATTGGATGTACATAGTGTGCAATCGACAAATCCGAAGGCCACCCAGCAGCCTGACGGAAAGAAGAAACAATGAAATAAGGGTAATGGGGATACAAAACCCACTAATAATGCTGGCGGGCAAGACCGAAAAGAGGAAGTCGAAGTATCCATGTAACCTGTGCACAGAAGACCACCCGACTCACCAATGCCCTCAGCTTGCGGAGGTCCAAAATTTATTTTCACAGCAACAACCTGCTGTGTTAAGGAACCCATTTCAACATGCTAAAAATATAACTCAAGCCTCTACCAGCACGGAAGGGGGCAGTCAAGGACCCCCTCCGTCTTGAAGTAATCTTTCGTCCGTGAATGTGTATATGGTGAAAGTTGATGCCTATATATAAACTAGAGCACATGACTAAAGAAAGACAAGTACCTATAAGAAAGGTAAAGAAGCCAAAATCCCACCTCTTCCTCTCTAGATCGAGAAGATGTTGGGTGAAACAATGAAATGCATCCCAAAAGGTGCGTTCAAGAAATCTTCTCACAATCCAAACGTAAGGGCCACCTAGAACTACTCTATGGTGGAGGATTTGTCTCAAACCCTTTGTGCGATGTCTGCTTTGGAGGTCCTCCAGAGCTGCCCTTCCCAGAGAAAGGATTTGTTAGCCACCTTAGGATCTGTCAAGACTTGTAATCCGGGTACAATCATGCTTGATACGACTAACTTAAAACCTCATCTCCCTTACCACGTAGAATTCCAGATAGTAGTGGCTTACACCATGAAAAAATTTACTCGAAACATCTTTCGCACGGTGGTTGATGAGGGTGCCTCAACATGCATAATGTCTTTGGTGTGTTGGAAGGCCATTGGCCAGTCTTCTTTGTCTCCATCACCTACTCTTCTTACCACTTTCGAAGGTCATTTGTTCTGACCACATGGCATCATCCCCTCTTTCCCTGTGCAGTTAGGACAGAAGACTGTGTGTGTCGAGGTTGAAGTGGTCAATGTGTCTCTCGACTACAATATCTTGTTAGGAAGGAGTTGGACCTATGCCATGCAAGCAGTGGCCGCTACAGTTTTCTAGGTCTTATTGTTTCCACACGAGGGTCGGATCGTGACCATTGATCAGTTGTCTTTCTCCTGTCCAAACCCTTCATTGGGGGAATCCATGGTCCCGATGATTGATAACCCTCAACCTGGCATCATCAACATAGGGGTTGGTTTGTGCCCATCTTTGATGGGTACTTTCGATTACCCGCCTCCTCAAAGCGATGTTAAGGTCATATCAGACCACCATAAGGTTGATATTTTTCAGGTCTTGTCATTTCGTACGACTTACTTCAATGATTTGTGGATTCTTCCTTTCCCATTAGCTATGATTGAAGGGATAGGGCACCATGGTATGGCTATGCCCTTGTTTGTGGCAGAAGTTCCGTACTCTATAGTCTAGAAAGCTTCCGCCAACCCCAATCTGACTCCCGCACAAGAGTTAGATTCGATTCGAGAGCCTATTTGGGCTCAGGGTTCCCTTGCCGATACTGATTCTTTAGACTTAGTCTTTCCCTCAGACGAAGTGATTATTGAAGCAATGACTAGTCTGAAAAAAACCTGGGACGATCTCCATCACAAATCGTATTTCCTCCCAGATTTAAGAAGAATTGAAGCACCCCCGAATGGGGTGCTAGTGACGACCACCTGGTGCATAGAGGAAGAGTGGAGGAGACAACTAGGAAACAAGCCATGTGACCAGCTCGTGCCAACAACCGCCGACTCCATCCTGCATTAAATGGCATTTACGTCGATTGCAGGGGCATTTACTTGGGCTCTTCCAACCTCTATTATGCATGGTGCAATGGCCTCTCCGTCTGTTTGTGTTACTATCCCTCTCCCGGGTTCCCACTCCAGTACTCCTTAGCCCTGGCCTGGTTCTACTTGCTTGCTCATGGTGTCCACGACTTCCAGCCTGCTCCAGGTTCTCCCCTTTGGCCTGAAACATCATTCCTACTTACTGTGCCAAACCATGCCGTGAAAATGAAGAAGACTGTGAAGGGGTTCTCCTTGGCATCCTCCTTGGCCTCTCACTTCGACTTCTCCTCCTAGTTCGCCTTCTACACTCTCCTCACCGCTCTTGCTGTTTGAGGTAGCTTTTCTCAATTCCTCCACCGCACTTGTCCCTCGCTTTGAGTGTTTAGCCTTAATTGAAACCATGTCGAGACCGTTCCTGCGCCACCCCACCGCTCCTTCAACCTCCAAGAACTCCATTCCTCCCCTCGCGTCGGTTACTCGTTCTTCAAAATCGCCTATGGGGATGCCATCTCATGTTCGGGCCGCCCGAAACAAGGCGTCGACGTCCTCCAATTCCAAGCCAGATTTGTAGTGGCAAGAAAACTTCGCCATCCTCTACGACTTGGTTTTTGAACTCCGTCAGGGAGTGGAGGACATTCACTTTAGGTTACATCTTGTGGATGGGAAAATCTCAAGCCTCCTCCATCTTTTTTCGACCTTCCAAGATTCCTCTCCCACCTACCCAGCAGGCGTGGCTTCAGAAGGAGCGCCATCCTCAGCAAGTGACAATGGGAATCTCAGGATGCAGGGTGTGGCAGAGGTCGTTGCGGAGCCGGCTCTGCAGGAGGTCATGGAAGCGGTCATAGCCACCGGTCAGTAGGTGCACATTCCTTCGGGGGATGCCGAGACAACTGCCAACAAGGAGGAGTGCACTGTGGGCGACGACATGCATTGGGAAAACCAAGGGACACCTATTGAAGAGGATCCATGGCCAGGTTATCTGCCAGAGTATGTGCTAGACTATTTGCCAGTTGTCTAACCCCTCAAGGGGTCTTCTATTTCTTAATAGTTTCTCCTCTAGTAGCATCTTAGTCAGCTCAGCTTTGTGTTTTTTAAGACTGGTACAGAACTCAGTTGCTAGACTTACCCGGTTGGCTGAACTGGTTTCTCCCTTTGGAGCAGTTCAGTAATTACAATCCAGATGTTATCAATTTTTGTACTTATGGTCTGGTTTTTTGAAGGCCCTCTTATATAATATTACTTACTTACAAAAAAAAAGAAAAAAAAGAATTGAAGCAGGGGAATTCACTTTGACTATGACTGGAGATAGTTCTTGTCCTATCAATCCCTTGGCGATGCATGATGTTTATGCCGAGGGTAATATGGAAACCATTTTTTAAACTATACCTATTAATATCTCCAGGACCCCTGGTGTCGTGGAGAATGTTTTCATTGGATATGAATGTTCCCCTGAGGAGATTTGAATCTACACTGATTTATTTAAATAATTCTGTGACGTTTTTGCCTGGTCTTATGAGGAAATGCCAAGCATTGATCCAAAAAAATTTGAACACAAAATCACGACTTATCCTGACACTAAGCCGGTCCGGCAGAAGATTCATCCAGTTAATCCTAAGAAGGCAACAACTATTAAAGTTGAAGTAGAGAAACTATTTAAAGCAAGTTTTATCTACCCCTTCAATTTAACCCAATGGGTGTCAAATCCCATCCCGATTGACAAAAAACATGGTACGTTTCGTGTATGTATGAACTTCCATGATTTGAACAAAGTCTGTCCAAAAGATAATTTCCTCACATCATTTATTGACCAGATCATCGATGACTGCATAGGTTGCGAGGACTTTTCTTTCATGGATGGTTTTTCAGGATACAATCAAATACAAATCAAACCCGAAGACCAACACAAAACCTCTTTCATTTTTCCATGGGGTACATTCTCTTATCGTAATATGCCTTTTGGTTTGAAAAATGTTGGAGCTACCTTTCAGCAGGCCATGTCTTTTTCTTTCCATGACCTCAAACATATAGTCGAGGCCTACCTAGATGATTTAGAATCATGATGTTGTAAGAGAATTGATCATCCCACACACCTCCGACTTATCTTTGAGCGATGTTGCTACTTCTGGATTCGCTTGAATCAAAACAAATGCAGTTTTTGCATGATGTCGGGTCGTCTGCTAGGCTTCATAGTTTTGACAACAAGGATCATGGTCGATCCTATCAAGGTTGAGGCAATAGTTTAGTTTCCTCCCCCGCGTACAATCCTTCATCTTTAGAGTTTACAGGGAAAAATAAAATTTTTACGGCGTTTCATCGCAAATTTTGCCGAGATCACAAAGGGCTTTATGCATTTACTGAAGAAGGATGTTCTTTTTCATTGGGACGAATCCACTCAACATTCATTCGATGCATTGAAACGTGCCCTCATGATTTCCCCTCTGTTGTGGCCACACAATTATAATAAATATTTCTTATTATACTTGGTTGCAGTAGAGTCATCCATTAGTATGGTCTTAGTTCAGGAAGATGATTTTCTCTCAGAATATGTGATTTATTACCTGAGCCAAGGACTGGTTGGACCGGAACTCAATTATTCCCACATTGAAAAACTTGTGTTGGCAGTAGTTCATGTTGTCCAACAGTTCCATCATTATATATTGTTTCGCAAGACCACCACCATTTCCATTGTGAATCTATTTCAATATGTGTTGACATGACGGGTAATTGGCCGAAAGATCAATAGATGGATAGTTTTCCTCCAAGAATTTGACTTAGATTTTGTTTCGGCGAAATCCAAAAAGTGATTTGTCTTTGCAGAACTCATCTTGAAACTTTCGATCGAGTCAGGTGATGTTATGCCCAAAGAGTTGCCTATTCAAGGAGACATGTTTTTTATCACATATTCAGATCCATGGTATGGAGATATACTAGTCTATCTCCAAACTTTGAAGTGCCCCATCTCTGCTTCTCATGATGAGCATTTCCGCATACGCCATCAGGCTAAGAACTATCTCATACTCGAAGATACTTTGTATCGTCGAGGTGTAGATTAAATCCTTCATCGGTGCCTCACTCATGAAGAAGAAAAAATCATGCTTAACGATTTCCATACTGGAGCATGTGGTGGTCATTTTTCTGGGTTGGAAACAACCCAAAATATTCTACGAGCTAGTTACTTCTGGTCGACATTAATCAAAGATTGTATTGAATCAGTCATGAGGTGCCACCTGTGTCAGATATTCTCTCAGAAGATGAGGGCGCACCCCGCTCCCATGTTTTCCATCATCACCATGGGTCCCTTCACCAAGTGGGGGATTGATTACACTACATGCAACCCTCCTCCAACAAGGGGGCACCATTATATCATCGTAGCCATAGACTAGTTCACAAAGTGGGTCGAATCTATGCCAACATTCAAGGATGATGGAGAGACTGCATCTCTCTTTTTGTTTAACCAGATCAAAGCAAGGTTCGACGTCCCAAGAGAGATTGTCACTAACCATGGCAGTCACTTTTAGAACACAATGATGTCTGAGTTAACATCAAAGCTTGGGTTGAATCAAGAACATTCGTCACCCTACTACCCATAAGAGAATGGTCAGGTGGAAGCTGTAAATAAATCTCTTAAAACCATCCTACATCAAACGATCAATTCGGCCAAGTCAAATTGGCATTTAATGTTATACTCGACATTATGGCCCTACCGAACGTCTGTTAAGATTGTAACCAATTTCTCACTGTTACAACTCGTTTATGGGCTCGAAGCAATCTTGCCTATTAAGTGCCACATCCCATCTCTAAAGTTGACAGTACATTTATTGCCAGACACTTCACCGCTTGAAGAGCGTATATTATACCTCGAGCAACTCAATGAGCAATGTCATGATGCGGCCTTGGCCAATGAGGATCACAAACAAAAATTCAAGTGTTAGTATGATCGTTCCGTTCATCCTCGGATTTTCTTTGAAGGAAACCTTGTCCTGGTCTATGACCAAGATAAGGACCCCCTAGGGGCAGGAAAGTTCAAACCCATGTGGTTCAGACCTTTCATCGTAAAAGAGGTTCTTAAAAAGGGCACTTATCGTTTGGTATATTTTGAGGGAAATGCTTTGGCAGAGCCTACAAATGGGCTCTACCTCAAAAAGTATTACTCACAGGTGGGTCACCATGGGTAACTTTTTGTAACATATGTATAGTTCGTGTACATTTGTGTTTTGTAGTTTTTGTTGTTTTTGATGTCATCTTTTTCATTGTGATAGATGTCAAGTGAATCAGAGGTGTTCATTGGGTTTGTGGATGACGCTAGCGGAAACACTCGGAGGCTTGCTTCCGCATCTTGGGTGATTTTCACACCTCAAGGCTAGCTTCTATCTTTAGTAGGTATCTGTTTAGGTGACACCACAAACAATGTCGCCAAATACAGTGCATTTCTAAAGTTGCTTCGTGACGCTTTGTCACATGGTATCTCTCGCCTCCAGGTATATTTAGATGCTCAGATGGTTGTGTCTCAATTAAATGGAGTTTACCGTGTTTACAATCCTACTCTACACTGACGATTCCTTAGGGTACGTCTCTTATAACTAAGCTTTGATTACATTACGTATATCCATGTTCCTAGGAGTTTGAATCAAGTTACAAACACTCTAGCTAATCATGTATTAGATTGGCATATTGCACACATATGAGAAAAATATACACATGGACATGAAAATACATTTCTAATATAGATGTAATCCATAAGACATAAAAAAGACATAAAAATCTATATATAATATCAAAAATATCAGAGTACATGGGTGGGTGCAAGCGCCTCTAAAATACGTCCAGTAAAGAGTCATGAGGCTTATGCCCTAAAAAATATACAAATTGTTCCCTCGTCACATAAGCAGTCCATCCTAACTAAGGACGGATCCTGTTGGCCCTGTTATAATGATCAAAGGCATTTGTCAAACGCCAAAAAATCTGGACCCACATCCGTGGTGTCCCCACTACATGAGGTTGCATAGATGGCGGTAGATCCACGATCTCTGCCATGGGGACTATATGAGTGAGTGAGGTAAAATTCCACTCTACCTGTATCAATACTATCTCAGCCTCTCTGGTTGGAGGTCCCACTACTGCTACTGGTCCGCTAGCTGCAACTGGTCCGTCCTCTAGTTGAGGACGTCGCCTCTTCCTCATGAAGCTCGCTAGACGCACTATCCCCACATTTGCATGTATCACATACTTAATTGTCAGATACTCTGATATATAAAAAAAATGATATATACAAAAAACATAAAAATTAAATCAATTTGAAAAAGAAAGAAAATACAAAGCTTACCTAGCTCTCCTTGTACCACTCCGAGAGGTATTCCCATGTCAGGGTCCCTGGAAAAGTCGATTCCGACATAGGGAGAGTCCTCTATCACCGAAATCTGTCGAGACCACCAATCGAAAAACTTGTCATCAAAGGCCTCGATAGTCCTCCCTCCTCTCTGTCGCGGCAACAATGTCGCCCATTTGTTTACTGTTGGAGAAGAGGCTATGTGCCCTCATATAATCTCCCTCGAACTTAGACTAGGTACCCTCTCGAAGAATAAAGCACAAAGGATAGTACCAAACCCAAAGTTTATGTTCCTCTGCATCCGACACTCTGTCAACTGCCTTTTCATGCAGTCTAGTAAAGTAGTACTCCAGTCAAAAACTTGTGCATTCAAGCATTGAACCACACAATTCATGTGCTCCCAGGAAGCTTGGTGTAAAGCTGTGGATCCAGTAATCCACCCAATGATAAGAACTATCACTTTCAACGATAGGTTGCTGATCTTATGAACCGGCACCTGAGTGCCCACCATGTCAATACCTGCCTCGCAATGGAGGTTAATCAACTCCGCTATGTTGTGAGGCCCGGAAGGAAAAGTGAGAAGGTTGACTGGTTCCCCTCTCCTTGAGAGGCCAGTCAGAAAATAGATATCTTTAGTCATTGGAGTCAACGACTGTCCCTCAAGCATGAACGCCTCCGCATCGGGGTGCCAGTAATCGATCAAGGCATTCAACAACATAGGTTGTGCTCTCATAAATGCACTCTGGAAGAACTTAAATAAGCCACATTGAGCTAGTGCAGCTACAACATTAGGGTCATCTGAGACCACAACATCAAATCCCTCGTGCTCTCTCTTCTTCCAGTGAACATCCATCCTGCAATTGACAAGTCTAGGGGGGATTAGCCCTTGTATTTTTTATTTTTTTCCTATATTGGAGGGTATACTAGGGCTGTGATGTAGACAATCACGTATGCCTGCATGCAATATTTTCTTTGCACGCGAGAATACATTGGTTGTCATAAGATATCCTGCGTATACGTAGGGACGACCATTTTAGAGGCCAACACCCCCCAAAAAAACAAAAATAAATGCTTAAATGAAGTATTGAGATGCAAGGGGGGTTAGTATGTACTTACTTGGTCCAATCGGAAGTTCGTTCCATCCACCGAAGCTCCTAGAATAAACTCTTTTGTCAAAGGGGTGTTTTTGGATCCACTGTCAATTTCTCAATTAACAATGGTGATAATGAGCTCCCAACTTCTATTTATAGACTTTTTGGCCCTTTTTGTCATTTTTTGGACCCTTTTTGTCATTTTCTCTAAATTGAAAATCATTTAGTATGGTTCGGTTGTTTTTTATGGATTGTTACGATAAGTGTTAGTTTGGGTATTGGGAAATTTTTTGGAGATTTGGGTCTTTTTAAAGGTCCTTTGGTAAAAAGTCATTTTTTCAACATGTTGCATTTAAGTTAGATTTCCACCTCCACTTTCTGCATCTCGTTGTCTTTATCACTATGCCATAGGATCGACCCCACCAAGTTGCAACACAGAACCCTCATTTCTTCTTTAAAACTATCGTAATTTAGTGGTAGAGCCTACGTTAACATGGATGACCTAGGTAGATCCTGGTTGCATTTTAGTGTCCATGCTGTCACTAGTGACTATAGGCTCGTGAGTCCTTATTAGTTTTTCTTGATTACAAGTTTGAGCCTCATTTTCATGATTCATTATTACACTTGACCTCACCCTCAGGACTCCCACAACATAATGGGTCTTCTTTTGATCCCTTTTCAGACCCTCTAAAAATGAAAAGATTGTCGAGCAACCTTGTTGACCTTCACGCTCGCTAAACTGAAATTTGAAGGCAGGTCTATCCGGCAGTAGTTTACCCCTTTTTTGGTCCGAATGGTCAACTGTATGAACAAAGGTATACTCTAGGAGCTTCGGTTCCCTATAAGATTATTCTCAGGTATGATTTTAACCCTTTTTTTGGCTTGAGGAACTAAATTTATGAAAAGGGAACCCCCACGGACTCCATAGTTAAGCTCTTTTCAGACTCTCTAAAATTGAAAAAGATCGTTGAGTGACCTTATTCTTTCACACTCGTTAAAATGGTCCAGAAGAACATTCCTGACGGAGTCCATAGTTAATCTTTTTTCAGACTCCTTAAAAATGAAAAAAATGCCGAGTGATCTTGTCTTTATCACACTCGTTAAAATGGTTTTGAATAGAGGTTTGGTCAGTGCTAGTTTACCCCTTTTTAGAACCGAATAGATCATCTTCGAAAAAGGTACCCCAATGGAGTCTTCTTTTACTCTTTTTAAGACTCTCTAAATATGAAAAACCATTGAGCTTACCTTCTCTGGGCTCGTTAAACTTACATCGAAGGACGTTACCATTGTGTGTCTTATTAATCACATTTGCACACTCGCATATTTGGCCTAATTCCGACTCCATGTTTCTCTTGAATGAACCATCTGAAGCATGCCTTATATGCAAGCCTTGTAGCACTTTGCCTCTGCGTCTTGACACCTTAGCCCACGGAGGATTTTTCTCGAGTGTCCTTTTCCTACATATATCCCTTTGCTCTGAGCATCCATGTGTTCCTTGCTTGGAACTAGTATGTCTGCGACACTCGATCCTCCTTTGTAATGTAGCATTCTTTTATTCTTTTTCAAGATTTCCAAAATTATTGAAAAAGACAAAAAAAAAATCAAATATACCCCAAAAAGAGGAAGAGAAAAGTATTTTCTTTTTGTTGGCAGCACAACCGGTCACCCTTGGACAAAGCACATCCTTCAGTTTGTTCATCAAACCTTGGGATTTAATATGACCTTAGGAAGCAGTTCTCACTACATAGAGATGTGTCCTCCTATGTTTGGTTATTCTACCAAACATATGGAGAGTTTGAGTTGCCTCCTGCATCGTGAACTTATGTCAACATCATGCTACATGAGTCTCATCATTTGTAGTGCTATTGTCCAAGGGAAGTTTTTAGCAAGCTTGAGTAGGCCCCTCTGTGATTGTCTCTTTCCCTCATGCCTGGCCATCCTGAAATCCCAATCAAGTCTTTGTTCGAATTCCATGAAGGCCTCATCGTCATCATCAAAATCCTCTAGTCCGTTCCTGACAAGTCGTCGAAGACCTCTGGGTAGTGAAGTCGTACACTCATATTACACTCCTACCTGAGTTGTGAATATTTTGAAGCTGTTGCTCGAGCTTTGAAGGACTCATCTCTAGCGATCAGGCCTTATTCACTTCTTGAAGATGGATACTATACATGTATATTTTTTTTATTTCGAGATGTAGATCCACTGAGTATTTCTCGCGGCTACACTTTATATAGATATATGACATGGATCTACAGTGTATTTGATTGGTAACCATGATTTTATTTCATTCTGAGCATGGGTATGCCCGCCTCGGTGAGACAATTGTTATTTTGTAGATGGAACCTCCCGAACTCTGGTCCCTGGGCCCACTTGTTTCATATGATTGGTGAAGATTGATAATGTATTTCAGCCATCAGATGCTCTTATGACCTCACACATTAGGGGGCATCTGTTATAACCCTAATTTTCACTATATATGCTTACCTAGTATTAATCCATCTCATGTTACATATTTTGCCAAGCCACTACTGAACAACTTCTAAAAAAACACCCTTTTTGAAGGCATACGTACCCTGCTCAACTACTGCACACGTGTATAGATTGGTTGTCCCACTATAGCCCGCGTATACCTACAAAAGCATGAAAAATGGAAAGTTGTAGATGGAACTCACACTTTTGGGTAAGTTACCTAAACCATTTGACCGCCCATAGCTGGTCACTCGTCTAAATACCTAGCCTTTTCTAGCCTATAAAAGAAGGAGTAGGGGTCCCATTTGGGAGAGAAAAATAAGAGTAAAGAAACTCTACCTGATTTTGCATTCCCCTTGTCCCAACCTTTTGCAACCATTGTGTGAAGAGAAGCATATATGAAAGCAGTTGGAGTACAGTTGAAGAGGAGCCCAGGACCAGATTCGAGGAGCAGTGGCCAATCTCACTATTGTAAGGTATTCTTGTGAGATTAATAAAAGAAGTACTTTTCCCGTCCCGCTATATGAGGTATTTAATGTTTAATATTGATCATATTTTGATAGAATTTCTAACCCATTAGTTCATAGATAAAATGCATGTTTGGAGTTCTTTGTTTGTTTGTTTGTGAATGCAGGTCATATTTGGGAGGAAACTTGCAGTCAAGGAGCAACCGAAAGCGAAAGGATCTACATCAAACATGGAAGTCAAGGTATCGTGAATTGATCCTTTTATCTTTGTATTTACATATGAATAATGGGGTTTAGGATTGGGATGTTGGTAAAAAGTAGGAGACTTTAGGTCATTTCTGCATGCATTACAGAGCCCTTAATGCTAGTCCATAGGGGGATTTCCCACCCATAACACCAAGTCCTTTCCATGACAATGATTTTAGTTATCTCATAAAAATCATGAGGTAGAGGCTAGAGAATAACGCTCAATTAAAAATGTATTAACTCTTATTAATGCATATAGTAATTATTAAGTCCTCTATCATTTATTTTTATTATTATTAACAAATCAATCAATCCAAGGGCTCCATACAATCACGTGGATAATTTAATCACATATTTCAATTAATGATTAAAGTTCCTAAATTCATTATTACAATGCTAACTAAGGACACAAATTACAATATAATCTTAAAGTAACATTGTTTAAGTAAAAATTTCCATTATAAGAGTAGCAGGAACAACTATTTAATTAGTTACCTAGGTCAAAGATTAACTAAAAGTTGGTTGTGTGATAGGAATGCAATAGTCTAAAGAAATTCGAGTTCTAAAAGTTAACTGTGCTCGAATGCTTAGAATGGACGATTCTTCGCTAAACATCCAGCTTAAAGTTCAGTAAGAACCGAGGTGGATTAAATATAAGTGTAGAGAATCACATTAATAATAAAGTAGTTGAAATAAGAAAACTCCAGAAAACAAACCCTTAAATGAAGAAAGATACGAAGGATTCTTGAAATTACATGCAATAAGGAAAAAAGGAAAATACC
>ML785442.1:418884-452599 GCA_009831015.1 Picea engelmannii
AGGGGGAGGATTGAGGGATGGATAGAGAGAGAGAGAGAGGTGGGGGGAGGGGCAAGAGGGGGGAGAGAGAGATGGGGTATATATAGTATTTCATGTTAATAGGAATGTGTGTGTGTTCTTGTTCCTAAAAATGAATTTTCACTTTCAGAACATTTGCACATTCCTAAAGGACCCACACATTATTTTTATTTCAATTTTTTTAAGAACGCTCACATATTCTTCTACACGTGTTTCTCAGAAACACGTGCACATTCTTGAGAATGAACATGCGTTATTGAGAACATGCCTATGTGGATTTTCGAGTGGAGGTTGATGGTTTTTAAAACATGTCACATCAGAAACACATGCACATTCTTAGAAATGCTCACACGTTCTTTTGATTGCGTGTTCCTTCTCACCCCGTTTCCACTTTATCATCCACCAACTTCATGCACTCACCCTTGAACTAGAAATAAATGGTCATTGATTGGGGATCATAGAGAAAATTCCCATGAAGAGGTTATTGATTTATTTTCGTCTCTTTGAATTATAGAGGATTGGCCAAATCCTCAAAAAAAATGGCCATAAAAAATTCGGTGGACACTCATAATTCCTCAATCTTACAATTACAAGAAACAATGAATGATAGAGACGAAGTTGTGAAAGGTATGTCCTCTATTTTTAAATTTTGAGACTTCTCCTCAATTGATTCCCAAGGTAGATTAGGTGGGTTGATATATGGTTGGAGGAAGGGTTCCTTGTTCTCATGCGTTCCCCTCTATATTAGGAATTACTCTATATTCAATAGCCCTGGAAAATGAGATCGCATGCATAAGTATCTACGACCCTTACTCAAACAATGGTTTTTTCTACGAATCCCTATTTCAAAATTCTTAGCATCAAAATGGATTGGTGGTGCTAGGGGTATTTAAATTTATCCTTAAGAACCTAAAAAAATTGGGGTCTAGCATCCTAGGTGGATCCTCTAGAAAATCACCAAACTAGAGTTTGATATCCTGCTAGACATTCATCCTAAAAAAATCTCACCCACTTGGAGAAATATGAGAACGGGGGAGGCTCGAGTTGAAAAATGGCTGGATCTCTTATTGATATCTTAATCCTTTCTTGAAGAAAATATCCATGTCCAACAATGGATTTCTATGGGCATATATTCATACCACATTCCTTGTAATGACCCCAATACGTTACAACTACAAGCGAAGCAAAGAGTGCAATTTTTTTTTGTTTTTAGGAGGAAGGTAACTACGACAACAGTTGAACCAAAAAACTAATGATGAACACCATGCCAACAGATTAGGCAATATATAAAAACAAATTAACAATAACACATCAAGAAACTGGGTGAAACAAATGGAAATCCAGGACAGACAGAAACGACTACCCACCCGACACAACACGATGATGCCTACAGGCTAAGGGACACATCCACATGGGAAGCACCGAATTCGGCCAAGTTATCATTCGCCTCCATCCAATAGGGCACGCCATGATCCCCTCATTAGGAATCATGTCGTCCGTAGGTGATGGGTGCGAAAATAACCCTGACACAACACAACCTATCTAGACCAAGGGCTCAAGATAAAACCAACGCGGTAGGAGCCCAAATGACAGGCCAATAGATGCAAGGTGGAAATCAACCATTAAATAAATTGTGCAACTAGCCAACGCGTTCTTGCTTCTTAAGAGACACTATTTGTCAATGAACTCTCTCGGACGACAAAACATAGATGATTGAGTAATAATTATAAACTGTGTGTGCAGGGATTTTCAAAATTTAAATCTCTATATAATGAACACAATAATCGGGTGTTTTCTTAACCATACATATATAGAGAGAGAAAGGGTTTAAATAAAGATAACAGAGTTAGACACTAGTGAAGGGTCAAAGGAAAACTTGTATCTCGTGAACTCTAGAAATAAATGAAGAACTCAAGGTCATATCTCACAATAGGCTCATCTACTTGTGCACACACTTATCAACATCCATCCAAAGAATTTTTTTGTTTTATAAATAAGGTTAAACCTTTTAAAAGTGAAAAGAAAAGAAGGCAAAGAATTCTCACATTACGCTATTTAAGGGCTGGTTCAAAAGAGGATACTTGGGCAGATAAGACACTACACAAAATTAAATGTTTATATAAGAAGGATATAAATGCATGACTGATCCAAAAACTTCAATTTACTTCTAGAACTTACGACGCTAATGTAATGGTTGAAATAAAAAGTTGATATATTTAAGTGGTAGAATAAAAACATGGATAGAGTTAACGTGACATGATTAAACTTTGACATAGATACTGAATGATATAATAGAAGAATTGTTTTCTATAGAATAATATAATAGCATAATTGCTATCAAGTTGGCAGCCGATAAAACCGTTGATGTACAGGAACGCTGCATGCAAATACCCAAAAGTTATTCACCTACAAAATGTTGTCGATGGATGCCAAGCTATCTGTCCTTAATGTTGTCAGCAATGATGTAAATTAAGCTATCTGTTATTGAATGCTACAGTATCCCTATAGTTTCTGCCAACCAACCCTATTGCTATACATGGAAGGCATTACAAAATCCGAGTAGGCTGTCAACAATGCGTAAGAAGTCTACATAAAGTGACGGTATTTATGGTGTGGAACCTTAGTGAAAGGACTGGTAAAATAAATGTAAAACGCTACCACTTTAACACGCTACGCTATTTATCTGTTAGGTAACAAGATAATCGTGATTTATGTACTGGCTATTCACAACCTGGAATCATTATCCACATAAAATGAATTCGGTAATCCATAATATGGAACACATAATCGCTAATATCATACACTAAGATTGTCATCTGATTGTTATGCAAATAAACCCTAACAAGGTGCAGTCAAACGCTGTCATCAACCATATATTTGTTGTCAAGTTTAATTGCAATAACAAAACAACAATAACCATAATACCACAGTAAAATGTAATAAATATTTCGGTCCATTATGTTCGCGGTCATAACAATTAAATTTGTTGTCAAGTTTATATAGAATAACACAACAACAATAACCATAATACCACAATAAAATGTTATAAATATTTTGGTCCATTATGTTCACGGTCATAACAATTAAAATTGTTGTCAAGTTTAAATAGAATAACACAAGAGAATGAAAATATATAAGGTCATTGTCATGCACAACGTTCCACCCAATCGCAGTAAATATATATCACCGTCATCAAAGGGTATGTAAATTCACCGTAATACATTCGCAACAATTTAAAATTATTTAATTTAAATTCGCAATAATACAAATCATTTAAATTCATAGTAATGTATATCACAGTCATCACAGGGTGTGTAAATTCACAATAATACATTCGTAGTAATGTAAAATTATCTAATTTAAATTTACAGTAATTAGCCGATAAAGCTATCATTTAAATCTACAAGATCACAGAGGCCATTTCATAAAAAAAAATGCAGAGGTCCTTTCATAAAAACGCAGAGGACAATTCATTAAAAACAAAATGGATAATTTATCAAATGGTGAGGGAATTTCATTAAACGTAGAGGGTAATAAGTGGATCGCGAAAGGAAAGGATAAAAATCATAGAAGTACTGAATCACAAAAGGTGCAAGGCAATCCATCAACCAGGAAAAATCAACAGGGGTTAACGGATGGGAAAAAACATCCTTCGCTCATCATCCATGCATAGAAAAGAATGGCATTAGAATCTATAAGTCGCTATGCACCGAAGTGACTATCGTTGATTCGTCTCTTGGTCGACTACTCAGGCGTGGACTAATGAACTAGGGATGAGGATGAAGTAAAAAGCACAAATCTTAGCAATAAATCAATACAACCAATAGGACGGTCACAATATCCAGGGATCAAATGGCAAGGGAACCAAATCAAGTAGCGAACGTAAGGCTATGGGGAAATTTAAATTCTCAATTAAAATGCTAAGTTAACATCTTCCTTACACAGTCTAATCTACAAAAATGAAAGAGTAAGGTAAATAATAATCTACTATGCAGAATAAATCCAGCATACCATAGACCAAGTCGCCCACTCCAAGTCATTGTCCTGCGCGCTCCTTGTAGCTCCCGCTTGCCGACCGATGCGACTTCACTGGTACCTCCTAGCCAACACTAGGGGTACTATTCTTCCCCATTATCCCCCCAAGCCGCAAAGGGGCCACACACACTAAACCAAAGAACAACTAGCTCCCAACTCACCTCGCAAGGCCAAGCTACCACTCCTCACTGAGTTGAGTATCCCAACTCCCACAAGCTAAGTCAGTCAAGTCTAAAATTTTGCAGCGTAATGTTATGCATAACAGAAGAGATCTATCATCCTCCTCCTCACTCCTTTATATAGAGTTTCTAAGTCCTCTCTTTCCCAATTTCCCATTTAATTTATTGTTCAAAAATTGAATTCAGATAAATCCTCCCCATACATGTCTCATCCATCCCCTTCAATGCACCAGAAATTAATTCCATTCATTACTTAATTACTCCTATTTCCCTCACCCACCTAAAAGCATTCCTAGAATTGCTCCTAGGTTTCCCCATATTCCCTCACACAATTTAATGACTTACCCCCTTACTAATTTACTAGTTGAGTTCAATTTAGAAAGTTCTTAAAGGCAAGATTCCTTGCAAAGTTAGTCATTTTTCTTTTTCCTTATGTTTCCCTTTTTTCTTTATGTTTCTCCCTTTTTCCCTTAGTTTCCTAAATCTTTTAAATTTCCCTCTTTCCCTTTTTATCTAAAACTCAAATTAGTAAGTGTAGACTTTACCTTTTTCCCCTTTTTATTTTTTATTAATAAATTCTTAATTAGCATATGTAACAAAACAATTATTTCCCCTTTCCCCCCTCTTTTAATTTTTTCCCGCAAAAGATTTTTTTATAAATTAATTGAATTGCTTACCCCCTTCTCGTCACATGTTTAATGATTATTATTATTATTATTTATTTCTTTTTATCTTTATTATATATATATATATATATATATTTATTTATTTATCACAAGTATCACTTAGACCTAGATTTTTTTTTTGTAAATAAGTAGTAAATATTATATTAAGGGCCTGCTGAGCAGAAAAAGTGTCAAAGAAAACAATGTACGGGCTTCAGTTACTGGACTACCCCAACAGAGGGGAAACCAGTCCAGCCAACTCCCAATTCACAAGTCTAAAAAGGTCACTGGTCCAGTAAAGAAACAAAATTTAGACTGTCTGTCATCTATACTATAAGCCTAAGAAAACTTGACAACCAACACTAGATAGCTAGACACCTCTCTCATAGCCTATCCACGCGGATCGGAGGTCTTGTGTCCATGGTTCTTCTTCGATGAATGTCGGCTGGTCATCCCAATGCTTTTCCTTTATTTCGCCTTGCCCAGTGTCCTCAGCTTGGCCTTGTCGTTCCGCTTCCTCTTGCGTTGCCTCGGTTGGTCGCTGCGCTCCTTCCCTTCCTACACTCGAAACTGTAGCAGGTACCTCCCCCGGAGCAGAGACAACCTGGTCCGAGGATAGATCCATGTGCATGGTCGAGAGGATGTGGAGGAGAGTCACGGTGTTTTCTTCTATAGCCTGCAGCTGATACTTAAGGTCCGCCACCTACTTCCTAAGCTCAAAAACTAAATCAAACAAGATGCCCAAACGATCCCTGAAGTGCTCGTAGTCGAGGTGGCCCGTGGGGTGGAGGCACGGTAGTTTAGATGTGCTATGCGCCTGTGGTGCACTACCCAAACTGCTCGAAGGTCCAGGGAAAGACATTGTTGCTATGAATTGCATCTGGGGGTCCTGTGGCCGGCTCAGAATCGGGCTCGACCTTCGTGGAATAGTGGCCATGGAATGAGGAAGCCGAGACTGTGGAGGTGACTGAGCGGCCGTGGAGTGAGGGGGAAAAGACTGCGAGGGAGGCAGAGTGGTGGCCATGGATGGGGTTTGAGGACGGGAGGATGAGAAGGTCAACGGTGAGACTGTAGGCGAGACCGGGGGTCGACGGGGCTTCCAGGGGGAGCTCCTCTTCGGCCTCCCTCGAAGCCGTTCTTTCATGTGAGCAGGCGGACGGGTCTGGACTAGACTGAACCAGAGATGCAAAAAAACAACAGAGACAACAGCTATGTGAACCTGGTCCTGTTTGCGCTGTGAAGGAAGGAGCCCTTCAGACCGCAAACAGGAAACAATGACCATCGCGACGAGCCAAGCCATAGAACTAGCTGCAGAGGGACGTAGGGTGGCATAAATTTCCATTACCACTGCCATTAATCCTGAGTTGAGTGCAATTTAATCGCCTCGGATGGCTCCAGCCTGTAGCACGAGCCCATCACGTGGCTGCACGTCGTCGTGGACTGTGTCCGCTCCCATCTGCCGCCACGAGGAATCCACTGACACCCCATCCGGGGAAGTATCAACTGATCCATATTTTCGAATACATTGTTGGAGGATAGGATGATCTGGATTATGGGCTGAATAGCACCGGAGGTCTGGTCCTCTCCAATCTATGCCCACGTTAGCCAAGTCATCTGTAACCTGGTTCGCCTTCCTTCTGATGTGTGCAGGAATGATCACCTGTTGAGAATGCAACAGACTTACAATGATCTGCAAGCCATGGGAGAGCCTCCAGCTGGGCAAGATGCTGTCCAGGTTGGCCCCGTGTAAGATTCGGCGCAACAAGCCAATGATGACCTTAGAGTCCCCTTCAACGATGAGCTTTGTATAATTATTCTGGAAAGTCATTTGTAGACCTTTAATAAGGCCCCAAAGTTCTGTTGCATTATTCATGGAGTGTCCAAGGGGGCCTACTCCTATGGCTAGAATGTGTCCAAGATGATTATGGAAGACCACTCCATAGCCATCATCTCCCGGGTTGCCTTTAGACGCTCCGTCGAAATTGAGTTTGAGGAAATCCTTTGGGGGAGGAGACCAAAGGGACGGGCTACGTAGCAAGGGGGTTGGAGGGGGAGAGGAGGGCTACTGAGAGGGGGGGAGAGGAGTCCAGTGCCATAGGACGGGGAGCTTGGAAGGAGAGCAAGCTAAGTCTACATCTGACCAAGGTCTAAGACGAAGAGTTTCCATGAGGTTGTGTTGGCATTGTCTCCAGCAGTGATCCCAAGGGTGAGCCTTATTTCTAAAGATTCTTCTATTTCGTTCTTTCCAAGTTTGCCAGAGGATAAAGCCAGGTAAGAGCTGCCAAACCCTGTTGAGGTAGGGAGAACTAAAATCCTGATCTCTCCAATTTAAGAGCGTTTCAATGACACTGTCTCTGAGGCGGTCCAAGGTTCGCATGGTTAATGCGACTTGATCCCAGATTTGTGCTGTGTAAGGGAAAGTATTGAGTAGATGGTTCAATGTTTCCTCTATTTCTCCACAAAGAGTGAAAATAGAGGGTCCAACAAACCCCCTCTTCCGGATATTGTCCCAAGTGAGAATGCTTGAGTGTGAGACTGTGATTTTCGGCCAATGCTTCAGATTCCAATTTTTTCCCCAAATCTTCGTATCTATGGGTTGGTATGACTTGGTCTTAATGTGATAATATTCCTGCGTGGTGAAGGAGCCCTGCGATATGTAACCCCATCTAAGTATGTCTTCACCGGTGCGTATAGGTATTTTCCGCTTTTCCAGCGCTTCTTGGAGATGTGCCAAATCACAATGCAGAGCCAAGTTAATGCGCTCCCTGTCCAGGTGCCAACAGTGCCAAGTGTCCCCTATAGGGTTGTTCTGCTAGTAATCTGCTACCTTTGTCATGCCCATTCCTGTAGCCTGGGCACAAATATCATAGGCCCATTCTTCAGCGTTTAAGGCCAGCCATTGTTGCCAGGAATCCTGCCAGAACAAAGTCGTTTCCCCATTGCCTACCTCCCAGAAAGCATGCTGAGTGACTATCTGCCTATTCTGCTTTACCGCCGTCCATATTAAGGAGCCCGTGTGATCCCCATTCCATCTAATCAAGTTATTCTCTGCTGTGTTAGAGGCGTATTTCTTTCTCCATAATTTAGCACAAAGATCTGTGGGATTTTTTAACCAGCGCCACCAAATTTTGGTGCTAAGGACCTTGTTCATTATAGATGGATCTCTTATTCCCAGTCCCCCCTGTTCCTTAGGCCTACAGATCTTTTCCCAGCTGACTAGAGAAACCTTCTTTTCTTTGTTAAGGACTTGCCAAAGGAAATTTCTTTGCAAACTTTTGATGGTGTTGAGAACAAATCTAGGGGTAGCCAGCACAGAGAAAGCATAGATCGGGAGGGATTGAAGGATGGCTTTGAGCAGAATGAGGCGGCTGGGCAGATTTAAATCTCTAAAGGTCCAGGAGGAAAGCCACTTGGAGAAGGAAGAGAGAAGGTTTTCCCAAGAGGAGTTCCTAAGGGCACTGTCAATCAGGGGTATGCCTAGATATTTGGACAGAAGGGAGCTTCTATTGAAACCAAGGATCTCCAAGATGTGACACTGAATCGGAGGGGTCGTGTTGAAAAAGAAGATTTGAGATTTATCCTTGTTGCATTCCAGACCTGAAGCATCAGAAAAGGTTTGGAGAATCTCCTTGAGAGAGATTTCTTCCCGAGCGGTCGGGCTGCCCATCAAGAGGGTGTCATCCACGAATTGGCTATGAGAGATAGGCAGGGAAATGCCATGCAGGGGTAGACCAGTCAGAAGGTTGTTTTCCAGGGCTACATGGATAGTTCTACTGAGCCCTTTCGCCATGATGATGAAGAGGAAAGGGGACAGGGGGTCTCCCTATATGATTCCTCTTGAAGGGGAGAAAGGTTTCAAGGGTACCCCATTGATGAGTAGGGAAAAGAAGGCCGAGGAGGTTAGATTTAGAATCCAAGTAACCTAGGTTTGATCAAAGCCAAAAGCTAAAAGCATTGCTTTCATATATTCCCAGCTGAGCTTATCAAAGGCTTTGGAAAGGTCCAGCTTCAGAAGCATCCCTGGGGTTTTTGTTTTCTGCAGGGAGTGGATTACCTCATGCGCCAAAATGATGCTATCCAAGATCTGTCGGCCTTCGACATAACCAGATTGCTCTGGGGATATGATTGTTGGAAGGAGCGGCTTGAGTCTTCGAGCGATGACTTTTGTGAGGAGTTTGTAGATGACATTGCAGAGGGCTATAGTCCTGTATTGCTTGGGTCTATTTGCTTGCCCTTCTTTGGGGATAAGGGCAAGAAAAGTTTCATTAAAAGCTCGAAGGACCTTGCTCGTGATCCTTGAGTCTTCCAAGATTTCCTAGACCTCTGTGTGAATCATCGACCAACAATAGTGGAAGAAATCGCTGGTGAAGCCATCTGGGCCTAGGGCCTTGCATTTGGGGGTATCCTGGAGCGCTTGATCTACTTCCTCGATGGTAAAGGGTCTAAGGAGGGCTGCATTTTGTTCCAGGGTAACCAGGGTAGGCACGTGCCTTGTAATTTTGTTGATTGCTTCATGTCTATCAGTTATGGGTTCCGTGAGAAGGTCTTGGAAGTATTCAACCAAATTTGTCTCCAGGTCCTCATGGGAATGAAGAGTCTCCCCCCCTCTGTTATGAGATGTGTGATCTTATTGGATTGCCTTCTCTGAATAGTAGTTCGGTGGAATAATTTAGTGTTGCGTTCCCCCTCCTTGAGCCATTGTATATGCGACTTCTGTTTCCACAGTATCTCTTCCTGTCTCTTCCTTTCTGCGATCTGTTGGTTTACTTTGAGTTCCTGGCTTCTGAGCTCCTCTGTGAGTCCTTGCTCTCTAATTCTGCACTGAATCTCGTCCATTTTCTCCATGAGATGTTTTTGCGAGTCAAAGATGCTGCCAAAAGTGTGCTTGTTCCAGAACTTCAGCTTTTGTTTGAGATTTTTCAGCTTTTGCTGGAATCGATACATCTCAGATCCATAGGAGATTTCTACCTCCTTCCACCAATCTTGAATGTTTGCCTGGAAATTCGGATGGTCGAGCCAAAATTGTTCAAAGCGGAAGGGTTTCTTTCCTGGAGTGGCCGGGACATCCAACCATAGTTGTATGGGCTAGTGGTCTGATCCAATGCAATTTAAGATACTGGATTCCATTGCAGTGTCATCCATCATGAGTGGCTCCGACACAAGGAAGCAGTCTAGTTTGCAGGCGATCTGGTGCAGTCCTGTTCTTCTATTGGACCATGTGTGAATGCCATTGTTGGTCTCTAAGTCAATCAGCCTAAGGTCATATATTAAACTGTTGAAGTCGTTAGAATCCTAGTCCAGTCGTCGTGATCCTCCTTTTTTTTCCTCCAGGCTGCAGATGATATTGAAGTCACTTAGACCTAGATTTTATTTTCCTAAGTTGGGTGACATTTTATTAGGGAATTTTTTTAAATATTTGTTATCACGTTATTCATTCTAAGGCCATGTAGGTTTATTCATTTATTATTTAAAAATGTGACGTTCCCTTCAGAACGCACTAGGTGCTCCAAGCTTGCCACTCGCCTCATTCGGTTTCCCTTGCGCGGCATGCCCTTCAGGATGCACTACGTGCTCCAAGGGTGCCACTTGCATCTTTCCATTTTTCTTGCGCGGCATGTTTTTCAGGATGGACTACATGCTCCAAGGGTGCCACTCGCCTCTTGAATGACTTGGTAGACATCAAAAACCCCTGGAGTCAATAATTTGTAAGGTGACCTTGTGGGAGACTAAGGGCCTCTAAGGAATAAGGCCCCTTCCTTATTGCGCGCCTCTTAGAAACATCGTGAGCGACTATCACAGTTGGCCCTCACGACATCGTGGGTTCTCTCGAGCTAGGTAATTGTTAACCTATAGTTTGAGCCATGGCGATAGTGCTAGTAGGTTGTGGCAGGGATGTTGTCCACACCTCTCCCTCAACGTCTTTGGTTATCATGTGTGACGCCTCTACTCCACATGTGAGTCTGGTCAGCAAGCTATCGTCGGCCTGCATCATCAATGAATCATGTCAGAAATAATATCCATAATCATATCATCTAATCAAATGCACAAATTTCATATATACAACAATAAAACCCCCAATAGTCCACTCCCCGAAGCGATCCAGAGTCCAAGGGGTTTCATCGATGCCTCTTCATCCTCGATGTCCAAAATCCCACATACTCAGGAAAACCGAGTCAATAGCACATGTCTATGTCAATACAGAAAAATAACATGTCATCAATCCATAATGCCTCATAATCATAATCAAATGCCCAATAGTATAATAATCTGGATCACTTGCAAGAAAGTGTCCTCAAAGAATAAATTCACTTAGTGCGTGCAAGAGCGGGATGTTACATACACCCCCTCTTGGTCTAAACTTCATCGTGAAGTTTCACAGTAGATAAGTTCCGAAATAATGTGTATCACAGTATCATAAGTCTATCTATCAAACATAAATGGAAATTGTTGGCGCATATCATGTCCATCCTCCTAGGTCGCCGAGTGTGGACTATAGTTGTCCCACTTGACCTTGACCTGATCTACTATTCGACACTGTAGCTTTTGAATGTGATGATCTAAGATGTGGATTGGCTCAGCTGTGAATTCCCCCTCGTCTGATACCTGCAAGGAACTCATGTCAATAACATGTGTAGGATCACTAATATAATGCCTCAAAAGGGATACGTGAAAAACATTGTGCATACGCTTCAAAGAATCAGGCAAGGCTAGTCGATAGTCCACATGCCCCTTCCTCTCCGTAATATTGAAAGGTCCCATGAACCTAGGAGAGAGTTTATCTCCCTTTCCAAACTTGATCAAAATATTATTCAGTTTTACCCACAAGACAACTTGATCTCCAACTTGGTAACTATGGTAGACACGGTGCGCATCAACATAACTCTTCTGCCGATACTTCTCTTCTTTGATCCTTTGTCTTATTGTTTTCATTTTCTCTTCCATTTCTTGGATTGATTCTGGTCCCACTAGGACCCTATCCTCAAGCTGATCCCAACTCAAAGGCATCCAACATGGTCACCCATAAAGGAACTCGAAAGGTGCCATCTTAATGGTGCTTTGGTAGCTATTGTTATATGTGTATTCTATCAGTGGAAAGAATTATTCCCAACACTTGTGTTGGTCCATAACATACATGCACAACATGCCTTTCAATATTTGTTTCATTTGTTCGGTCTTCCCGTCATTCTATGGGTTATACACAGTACTAAAGTTAATTTGGGTTCCCAAGGCCTCTTGGAAACTAGTCCAAAATCGTCCAGTAAACACTAATCCTCGATCGGATATAATCCTCTTAGGAATGCCATGCAACCTCACAACCTCACTCATGAAAACTCTAGCTATTTCAGGTTCCTGACATGTCATACACATAGGAATAAAATGAGCACTCTTCGTCAGAGCGTCAACTACCACAAAAATCAAGTCATGTCTCCTTGCCGTCAGCGGAAATCCAACAATGAAATCCATTGAAATGACCTCCCATTTCGATTTCAGAATAACGTGTGGCTATAGTAATCTTGTTGGATGTCTATGTTCAACCTTTACCTAATGAAATTCTAGACATCTGGCCACATAGTTAACTTCTTCATTCCTTTCCATAAGAATAAGGGTTTAAGGTCCACCCTCATATTCGTAACTCTTGGGTGAGCCTCATTTAGGATCAAACTCCTCAACTCGTCATTTGGTGGTACGTAAATCCGATTTTTAAACCACAATAATCCATCGTCGTCAAACGTAAATCCTTCAAATCTTGGTACCATCATTGTGTTTTGTTTGATAAAGTCCTTGACCTCTTTGTACCAGTCATCATCGCACTATAAAGTTAGGATCTTTCCACGTAGATTCATTTGAAGAGGCAACACCAAAAACATGTGTGGTCTCCGACTTAATGCATCTTCCACTCGATTCATTGTTCCCTTTATGTAAGTAATCTCAAAATCATACTCACTAAGAAATTCTGTTATAACCCTAAATTGCACCATCCATGCTTACCTGGCATCAGGCCAACTCATTGCCCTTCATTGCCAAAGCCATGCTGAACAGACTCTTCAAAAACCTCCTAAATTAATTAACCCGTGCCCTAACCTATCACTGGGCACGTTGGAACGCTGGCAGGCCTTATACTGCACACGTTGGAATGCTGGTTGGCCCACTACAGCCCGCGTTTACCTAACAAAGCAAAAAATCAGGAAAGTTTCCAACGGAACGAAAAGCTTTGGGTCAGTTAACTGGAACTCCCAGCCATGCATGGCCAAGAGTTCATCTAAAACCCTAGCTCCTTCTAGCCTATAAAAAAAGGGGTAGGGGTACTATTCAAAGGAGAAAAATCATAGCAAAGAAACTCTGCCCAATTGCCGAATCCGTTTTGTCCCAACCCTTTAGCCTTTCCTCAAGCTTTAGGAGAATTCAAGCAAAGCAGTTGGAGGACAAAGAAGAGGAGGAGCCTAGGATCAGGATCAAGGAACGATGGTCGGTCTCTATAATCACTGTAAGTTGATTCATCTTGAGATTAATAAAAAGATACTTTTCCCGTCCCAAATGCACGAGTCTTATGTGTTTCATTTGATTTATGTTTAATCTCTAACCCTATAGTAGAACAATAGCATGCATGCGTAGTTTTGTCTTGATTGCAGGATCGCTTTTTGAAGGAGCAGTAGAAGCAAGGGGATAAAGCGCAATGGAGGATCTACACCAAACGACGATAAAAAGGTTAGTTGGTTCCTCCCATGTTTGCATGTGAAAAAGGGTTTTAGGTTTGGGGTAGAAGGTTAAAAGTAATTTCTGAAGGGTCATGATCTGCATGCAAGTTTAAGCCCTAGCTTGTTAGTCTGTAGGGTATAATTTCCCAACAACAGAATTGGCGACTCCGCTGGGGAGATTTTACTCTTAGGGTTTCCGGATTCAAGAGAGGTTTTTGGGTAGTTTAAAGGAATAAATTTTTTGTTTCTTTGTTGTTTTGTTTTCTGTTAGGTCAAAAACTAGCAGGGAACCTGGTTATCAATACTAGTTTTTCTTTGACTGTTGCTTGACAATTTTTATCGAGACACACAGAGGTACACGCGGCCTGCAGAAGGCCTGCACGCGTGTAACCCGCGCCCTAACGTTCTACAGCCTGCGTGTGAACGCCTGCTGTAGTGGTTTCAGTAGCGTGTAGAGCCCAGGAATCTTAAGAGGCAGTCTCCTCTTCCCTGTCAGAAGTTTACCTTCTCAGGGAGCTTTCTGAATCCTGTCTGGGTCTTGTTGGTTTACTGTCTTTCTTTCAGTCTGCCTTAGTGTGTTGGTTTTTCTTTGCATTTGTTTTCTTTTTTCCAAAATTTTCCTTTTCTGTGAAAGCAAAAGCATCCAAGCCTTTTAGAGACCCTGGTTGTCAATACCAATGGCCTTTCTCAGGTCTGGGTTGCCTGTGTGTTGTTTTATCTTAGCTTTTATACAGACCCGCGGCCTGCTCAAGGTTAGCCCACGGGTACTCGCGTGCTATTATAGCTCAGCACGCGTTTGCACGTGTGCTATTTTGGTGACAGTCGCGGGCTTGATTGGTATCTTTTCAGCTTGGGTGGGGTAGTCATCCCCTCCTGTGGTGAGAAGAGATCCTCTCAGGGGTTTAGAGTCTGGGGCTGCACAGTCAGTAGGTTAGGGCATCTTTTCCTTAGCCTGTTTTTTTTAGTTGATGTTTTGGTAGAAAAGACAAAAGATAAAAAATTGGTTTTATGGTTTTTAGGCAAGTGTTAGAATTGGTGCTTTCTTGATTGCTTTTCCGCATTGTTGCTCTGATTCTTTTGCGATCTGCGCTTTCAGCCAGAGTTTTATTTTTGTTCTCTTGGTTTTGTTCTTGTTAGCATTTTCCCTTGTTGCGTCATTTTGCAATTAAATAAAAAAAAAAAAAAATCTTGTTTCATTTTCTTCTTGATTTGAAGGTTGTGTTGTTGCATCAGTAGCTAGGAAGAAGTCTTTTTGCATAAGTTTTTGCACTGCATTTAGAGTATAAGTAGCTCGCAGATTTGAGTGAAATTACTTGGTGTTTGTTGCATGAGATCTTAGGAAAGTTGAAAGGAAAATAAGTCTTTCTTGTTGAAAAGTTGTTGGTTTTGCATTTTTTGTAAAAGTTTTTGTTTCCAAGCATTTCTTGTTCGTTTTGATTTGAGTCTTTTTACACACCATAAATTTCACTTTCATACCTTGTGACTTAAAAAGCCCATTAAAAGCAACGCTAATTAAAATCAAGTAGACTTTTTGTTTGTAGGGTGCATACACTAGCTCAGGACTAGGCCCTTGGAATAGATTGGAGAGTAAATTCTCCAAGGCCACCCAAACTAAACATTGGAGTCTGTCAATAGGGAGTGTAGAAGTCCATTTACGGAAAGTTATCTGGGACCCTCCTCTAACACAGGGGCTAAACACGAGGTCGCGTAAGGAAAGGTAGTGGAGATAACCCCTCCAAAGTTGGACCGAGCGTAGTGGAGAACACATATCGGGGATTTGTTGAGGGATTCCGTCGTTTGCATTTGCCACGGAGCTTCGTGGGTCTCGAATCCGTACGAGGTCCTCAGTTGTCTTCCAGACCATTTTCTCTTGATACCCTTGACAGGTTTCAGGCTTGATACCCTGCTCATTGTGGTCTACCCGACTATCGACTATACCCACCTGGTGATTGTTCACGTGCTGTCAAACTAGTTGCCTATATTTTCTAGGGACATACACGGGTGACTGCGGGGGTATACCGCGGTACCTAGGATAGACATCGGGCCACACTTTGTAGAGTATACCCGGAGGGTGTTTCCGTATTCGAGTTGCACTTGCACCGGTAAGTTGCTCTAGTGTTGGTTGTTGTAACTGTTCTTCTAAATAATTAGTGATTGCTTGTCTTATCTCTTAGGGGCTTCTTTTAGTGTGTGTTACTGTTTGTTCGTATAGAATACCTTAGCTTGTCGTGAATCTTCTCACACAGTGGAGGATTCAGAGCTCCACTGGTCACGAAGGCTTCTCGACCTGCCGCTGGTTATACTGGAGCCACCCCCACCACCGTTGAGGCGGAAGCTAGACCAACAAGGGTCTTTCAAAGCAACCAGGGATTTTGAGCCCGAACAACTTCCCGAGGAATCGACCGCCAATATTGGATTGGTTGAAACCTCCAACACTGATATTTGGACACTGGTTATTGTACCAGTCCAATTTACCGAACTCATGTCAGTGCCTCATACAGCTATGGCAACAGACGCTGCTACTTCCTCTGGGAATTCTTCCATTCCCATCACCGTTGTTACCACAGGAGAAGCTTCTCCTAACTTGCCGTTGTCAACGGTCTGGACCACCATGGTCTCGGCCGCAACTACGTCGCACAGTGGACCAACCCCATCTATCGCGGCGACCACACCTCCTTACACACCTAGTGCGACAGGCCCTCCGTTTTCATACGGTATGCCTAGTTCAGGTACCAGTCCTGCACTCACTTACTCCACTTTACAGACTTTGGGTCTGGGGGCAGGGAGCTCTAACGCTCCTCTGCAAGGTCAACTTGGGGGCATTCCTGTCCCTTTCAACGCTTTTCCTTACGCTGGAGTTCATATCCCTCCTTCGTCCCCTTCGCTCGGTGGTATGCATCAGTAGTCCACCGGGTAGCCTACACACACAAGTTCACTTGGAGCCGGGAGTCAAAGTACACCTGCGCAAACTCAGCCGGTAGGTTCATCACCGTTTGTTTGGAATGGGACGTTTGGTAATAACATGTTCGCATCCGATGCTTTCCCATCTGGGGGCACACCCATTTTTGGATAGTCTACTCCGGCACAGGGTACTATTCCTGCGTTGGGGGCACATATCCCTGGACCTTGGAAGTCAGGACAAGGATCCGTTCCTTCATCTGGAATGTCATTCTGGGGTAATTCTTTCCACAGTCAATGGAACCGCAGACAGACTTCTATGCCTCTCCCCTCGGGACCGCATGGGTTAATCCTTCCCAAAGTCCATCAAACACGATGAATGCCCAACATCCTATGTCCTTTATGGGGAATCATCCATTGATGTCTCCTCAGATGCAAAACCCTTACACTGGTCAGGGCCATGGTTTCTACCAAAACTCGGGCCAGTAGCCCAACTTTTCCTGGCAACTTGGTTCCAGTCAAACTCCAGGACCTCTTTATCCAGGCTATCAGCAGCAACCAAAACTACCTTTCTTGGCGACATTACACTTGCCAGATTTGACACGGTTGTTAAATGATCCTATCTGTCACGATCCACGTTGGCCTCCTATGCCAACAAAGTTGCCTTCGGACATTCCAAAGTTCGAGGCCAAGCCTAACGAAGACCCAGGTGATCACGTGACTACTTTCCATCTTTGGTGTTCATTGAACTCTCTGAAAGATGACTTTGTCCAGTTGCGATTGTTTCAATGCACTCTTATTGGGAGTACCGTGAAATGGTACATAGAACTTGATCGTTCACGATACTCTTCTTTTGGCAAACTGGCGATGGTCTTCCTTAACCATTTCGAGTTACCTGTGAGATACGACGCCGGCGCAGAGTTGCTAGCCAATTTCGAGCAGACGACAATAGACCATATCTCGGATCACATTTGAGAGTGGCGACGCCGAAAGAGTCTTATCAAAGTACTAGTCCCACCAGCATTCCTGCTGGAGTGGTTCATTAAGTCCTTGGTCCCACAGTTGTCCAAATACGTCGCAACGTCCAGAGTTTTCTCTGAAGAAGACGCCATTATGTGGGCTCAATAGTTTGAGCTCATCTATTCTCAGTCCGATTTGTTATACGGCATCTTACCAGATGCACCACATTCGATACTGGAGAAAACCAGACAGAGAGCCGAACCACATGCCGATGGTATCGTCGGTTCGGCATAAACCAAGCCCACTGAGCAATTGACAAAACAATTGCAATAGTTATCTATACAACACTCAACGGCCAGCCAAACTACTGCTTTGGCTACTCCTCCTACCCAAACGTCAGAAGTACACTCAGTGCAGACGACTAACCCAAAGGCCAACCAGCAGCCTTAAGGGAAGAAAAAACAATGCAAGAGGGGTAAGGGGGATAAAAAACCAACTGATAATGCTGGAGAGGGCACCACGGAAAAGAGGAAGGTGAGGTATCCATGCAACTTGTGTGCGGAAGACCATCCGACCCATCTATGCCCTCGACTTGCGGAGGCCCAGAAGTTTGTCACACAACAACAACAATCCGTGTTGACTAATCCCTTTCAGCATGGGCAAAATTTAACTCAAGCCTCTGCAAGTGGCGAAGGGGGCAGCCATGAAAACTTCCCTCCTCCAAATAATCCCTCTTCTGCGAACGTATACATGGTTAGAAGTGATTCTTTAATAACAACTAGAGCGCATGATTATAGCAAACCAAGTGCCTCTGAGAAGGGAAAAGAAGCCGATATTACCTCTCTTCCGCTACAGATCGAGAAGACATTGGGTGAAACTATGACATGCATTCTAAAGGGTGCGTTTAAGAGGGCTTCTCATAATCCAAATGCAAGGGCCGCCCAGAACTACTCTATGGTGGAAGATTTATCGCAAACCCCTTGTGCTATGTCTTCTTTGGAGGTCCTCCAAAGTTTCCCTGCCCATAGGAAAGCCTTGTTGACTACTTTAGGCTCTACTGAGACTTGTAACCCAGGTACCATCATGTTAGATACGACTGACTTGAAACCTCGTTTGCCTTACCACATCGCATTTCAGATAGTAGTGGCTCACCCCACGAAATTTTTTACATGAAACATCTATCGTACGGTGGTAGACGAGGGCGCTTCGACTTGCATTATGTCATTAGCATGTTGGAAAGCCATTGGTAAACCTGAGTTGTCTCCGTCACCTACTCTGCTCACTGCGTTCGATGGTCGTTCTTTCCGACCACATGGCATCATTCCTTCTTTCCCTGTGCAGTTAGGGGGAAAGACCGTGTGCGTCGAAGTAGAGGTAGTCGATGCACCCATCGACTACAATCTCTTGTTAGGTCGTAGTTGGACTTATGCCATGCAAGCGGTGGTCGCTACAATTTTTCGAGTCCTATTGTTTCCACATGAAGGCCGGATAGTGACCATTGATCAATTGTCTTTCTCTCAGCCTGACCCAACCTTAGGGGCATCCACAGTTCCCATGGTGGATAATCCTCAAGCCAGTGTCATTAACATAGGAGTTGGTCTGTGCCCATCTTTGATGGGCACTTTCGATTACCCACCTCCTCAAGGCGATGTCAAGTTTATATCGACTCACCACAAGGCTGAGATTTTCCACGTTTCGTCGTTCTGCATGACTTACTTTGAGGATCTGTGGACTCTTCCTTCCCCATCAGCCACGATGGATGAGACAGGGCATGCTGGCATGGCCACGCCCTTGTCGGCCGCTGAAGTAGCGTACTCTTTGGTCCAGCAAGCTTCAGCTACTCCTGATCCAACTCCCGCACAAGAGTTGGATCCAGTTCTTGAGCCTATCTGGGCTCAGGATTCTCTTGCCAACACCGATTCGTTAGATTTAGTCTTGCCTTCTGACGAAGCAATAATCGAAGCAATGACTGGTCTGGACAAACCTTGGGAAGATCTTCATCACAGATCATATTTCCTCCCAGAGTTACATCGAATCGAGGCATGAGAATTCACTGTCACCATGACGGGAGATCAACCATGTCCCATTAGCCTCTTAGCTACTCAGGAAATTTACGCTGAGGGAAATATGGCGACTATCACTGCAACCATACCTATCAATATCTCTCGGAACCCTGGCATCATGGAGAATGTCTTCTTCGGAGCATATTTCTCCCCCGAAGAGATTCAGATTTACACGGATCTTTTCAAAGAATTTCGCGACGTTTTTGCCTGGTCTTATGAGGAAATTCCAGGCATCGATCCGAAAATAGTTGAACATGAGATCACTACGTATCCTGATGCTAAGTTTGTTGGACAAAAACTTCATCCAGTTAATCCTAGGAAAGTAGCAGCCATCAAAGCTGAGGTTGAGAAATTGCTTAAGGCAGGGTTCATATACCCTATTCACTTGACTCAATGGGTGTCAAACCCCGTGCCGGTCGATAAAAAATAAGGCACGATTCGCGTTTGTACCGATTTCCGTGATTTGAACAAAGCATGTCGAAAAGAAAATTATCCAACCCCCTTCATTGACCAAATCATTGATGAATGCACCGGTTGTGAAGCCTTTTCATTCATGGATGGTTTCTCAGGCTATAATCAGATCCAAATCAAACCTGAGGACCAACACAAAACGACATTCATTTTTCCATGGGGTACATTCACCTATCAAAAAATGCCTTTTGGTCTCAAGAATGTTGGAGCCACTTTCCAGCAGGCCATGTCTTTTGCGTTTCACGACCTCAAAGATATAGTCGAGGCCTATCTAGATGATTTATCATCACGCTCTCGCAAGCAAAAAGATCATCCTACACACCTCAGACTCATCCTCGAACGCTGCCGCTACTTTCGGATTCGCTTGAATCCCAACAAGTGCAGCTTTTGCGTCACGTCAGGACGTCTGTTAGGTTTCATCGTTTCAACAACGGGGATCATGGTCGATCCTCTTAAGGTGGAGGCAATAGTCCAGTTTCCCCCCCCCATGCACCATCTTACAACTTCAGAGTCTTCAAGGCAAGGCAACTTCTTACGAAGCTTCATCACCAACTATGCCGAAATCACCAAGGGCTTCATGCGTTTATTGAAGAAAGATGTTCCCTTTCTCTGGGATGAATCCGCGCAGCGCTCTTTCGATGCATTGAAACACGCCCTTACAACCGCACCTCTGCTACGACCACCGAATTATAACAAGGATTTCCTCTTATATCTGGCTGCCGCAGAGTCAACCATAGGCATGGTTTTAGTTTAGGAAGATGATTCATTTTCTGAATACGTGATCTATTACCTGAGCCGATGCCTCGTAGGACCGGAACTTAATTATACCCATCTCGAAAATATTGCATTGGTGGCAGTCCATGCTGTTCAACAGTTCCTCCACTATGTTCTATTTTGCAAGACCACCATCGTAGCTATCGTGAATCCATTCCAGTACATGTTGACACGACAATTTATCAGCGGCAAAATCAGTATATGGATGGTAATTCTCCAAGAATTCGACTTGGACTTCGTTTCAGCCAAGTCCAAAAAGTTGATGGTCTTCGTAGAACTTATCTCAGAACTTCCGATTGAGTCAGGTGACGTTGTGCCTGAGGAATCGCCTATCTGGGGGGATATGCTTTTGATTGAATTGTCAGACCCCTGATACGGAGATATACTGATCTATCTCCAGACTTTGAAGTGTCCTACCTCTTCTTCTCGTGATGAGCGTCGGCGGATACGCCATCAGGCCAAGAACTATCTTATACTCAATGATACTTTGTATCGGAGAGGTGTAGATTGTATATTACGTCGATGTCTCACCCATGAGGAGGCCGTCATAGTGCTCAACGATTTTCATACAGGAGCTTGTGGCAGTCACTTGTCCGGGTTGGAAACAACCCAAAAAATCTTACGAGCAAGTTACTTCTGGCCCACGCTTATCAAAGATTGTATCGAGTCGGTCAAGAAGTGCCATCCGTGCCAAATATTTTCACAGAAGATGAGGGCACATCCAGCTCCTATGTTTCCTGTTATCACCGTCGGTCCCTTCACTAAGTGGGGGATTGATTACACTACTTGCAACCCCTCGTCAGCCAGGGGGCACCGCTATATCATTATAGCTGTCGACTACTTCACTAAGTGGGTCGAAGCTATGCCGACGTTCAAAGATGATGGAGAGACTGCAGCTCTCTTCTTATTTAACCAAATTATAGCACGGGTTCAGCGTCCCGAGAGAGATTGTCACTGACCATGGCAGTCACTTTCAAAACCAAATGATGTCCGAGTTAACATCAAAGCTTGGGTTACGGTAAGAAAACTCATCACCTTAGTACCCCCAAGCCAATGGGCAGGTGGAAGCTGTTAACAAAACACTTAAGACAAATTCTGACCAACATCGTTGTCATGCGTTCAAGTTTCTTTGCGTAAAGATGTGTTGTAGTCCAGAGTGGTCCATATTTAGTTCAAATATTCGTCCAACAAGGTAGTGTCTCCACATCTTCAAGGCATATACAATGGTTAACAACTCCATATCCTGCATCACATAATTCTACTCATGCCTTCTTAGTTTCCTCGAGATGTAAGCGATCACTCGAATGCCTCACACAAAGACTTTGCCTAAGCCTTCCTTGGATGCGTCAGTGCATACCAAGAAGTCCACGTCCATTTTAGGGACATTTAGTATCCGTGTCTTCGACAACAGATCCTTGATCCTCCAAAATTCTTCCGTGAATTTCATGGTCCAAACAAACTTCTTTTTGTTCTTCTGCAATTCCTTGATCAGATTTGCTATCTTCGAAAATTCCTCGACGAACTGCCAATAGTATCCTGTTAAACCCATGAAGGTACGCACTTCTGGGACACTCATCGGTGTAGGCCATTCCATAATAGCCTCAAACTTTGCTAGATCCACGATGATACCTTTGTCGGAGATGACATGCCCTAAGTAGTGAATCCTCGATTGATAAAATGAGAATTTGGACAAATTCCCATATAATTTATTCTCTTGAAGACACTGTATTACCAATCACAAGTGCTCGTCATGCTCCGCCTTCGTTCGAGAGTAAATCAAAATATTGTCAATGAATACTTGGACAAACTTGTCCAATTACTCACAGAACACCTCATTCATCAAAATCATAAATATCCCTGGGGAATTTGTCAGTCCAAACGGTAAAACAGTAAACTCGTAATGCCCAAACCTTGTCTTAAAGGCGGTCTTAGGGATGTCATCCTCCTTGATTCGTAACTAGTGATACCCTGATCACAAATCGATCTTTAAGAACACTGTCGTACTCTTCATTTGATCAAATAGATCATCAATCCTCGACAACGGATACTGATTCTTGATCGTTTCCTTGTTCATTTGATGATAGTCAATGCAGAGCCTCCACAACCCATCCTTATTTCTTATGAAGAAAAAAGGTGCACCCCATGGTAACACACTTGGACGTATGAGTCTTAGGTCCAACAATTCCTTGAGTTGCAGTCTCAACTCCTGTGACTCTGGGGTCGACATCCGATAAGGAATTCTAGCTATCGATTCAGTCCCCTATTTTAGGTCTACGATAAACTCCAATTCCCTCTCTGGTGGCATCCCAAGTAACTCCTCTGAGAAGAAGTTCGCAAACTCTCTCACCACAAGAAGGTGTTCTAGACCTTTAGTTAATACCTTCTTGTGTAATGCAAGGATCACATAAATCTTACATCCCTTGCGCATGCTCTTCCATAGTTTCAAGGAAGAGATGAACCTCATGGAAAATCCCTGGTTTCGTCCTACAATCACTCATCTTTGTCCCACATCATCGACCATGCTCAAACATTTTGTCTTGCAGTTGAGTATCGCCTCATGTGATTCCAACCAGTCCATATCGATCATGACATCATAATATCCTAAGATTGTGGCGTACAGGTTGGCCCTGGTGAAAAAATATCCCAGGTTAAGGGTACAAATCATAACCTTTCCTCCAACCTTCTATTTGGCTCTCAAATCCATATCTACAAAGATAAACTCATCTTGTTCGACTTCCTTTACCTTAATCCTTTTTAGCACTGCACCAGAAATGAAACTCTTAATAGCACCGAGATATATCAAAATACTAAGGTTCTGGTCAACGATGGTACTTGACGTCTCGAGCACAGTTGACTGGTGTTCTTCTTGGCGATTATTCACCGTTGCATGAATCTGATGGGCCTTTTCCAAATCTCCTATGGTAGTGGATTCGACTAATCGAGACCCTCTAGTCCTCTCCATTGGATAGTCATGCTGGTAGTGTGGCTCCCCACATGTACAACACCCCTTCTTCGGTCCAGTACTCCTGGTACCCTAAGTAGAAGTTGATGGCCCATCGACCTGGAATCCTGGTCTTTTCTGCTGAACAGGCCTAAACTTCTATTGTTGCAGTCGAGGTTGCTGCTAAAGCAGTGGTCCTCAGTAAGGAGTTCGCTACTAAGGTGTTGGTCACCAAGGTGTAGTGAAAGTGGATCCCCTCTGGAAGCCAAAATATCCTGGTGTATGTCTGACTGGTGTCTAATGCTGCTACACACCAGACGACACCTGCCCTACTGGTCTCATTGGAGTCCTTCTCTGACCCCCATTGATAAGCTCTTCCTCTGCTATGAGGGCATTATGGATAGCATCATGCAAGTTCTAAGGCATCATAATCCTAACCTTTGCACATATGTTTCCATTAAGGAGAAACATGAACCCGTTGACCTTAAATTTCTTAGTATTAATATGCTGAGCATATCAAAGAAACTCCATAAAATGGACCTCGTACTCGGGCACGATATGACCACCCTGTCGTAAGGTGTTAAACTTGTTGAGTTGATTCTCAATGAATTCCTTTGATAGGTACCTCTCACGAAACCATTCCTCAAACAGTTCCCATGACACGTCCTCGACGGTCATGTTCAATTGTGGCAGGAGCGTCTTCCACCATAGAAGAGCGCTCCCCTTCAGTTGAGATATTTCCATGCAGACCTTCGTGTTGGAGGTATAGTCATGAAGTGCAAATCACATCTCCATATTCTCCAACCATGCCTCAATGGATTTGTCGTCTGAGGCACCAAAGAACTCGAGAAATTTGACCTTCTCGAGTTCGTGATGAATGCTACCAGTACCAACTGGAGTGCATGGTGGACCCTCAGGGGGTGTCGATGCCCTGGCCTCATCTCTATCCAAATGGTTGATCAGTGCCTCAAACATCCACTGAAAAGATCTCATCAGCCCAACCACATCACCCACTGCTATCTTCTCCTGCCCGACAACCTGTTTTTCTCCCTGGGGGTTAGACCCCTCAGGCATGGATGTTGTTGGACGCGTCACACCTCCTCCCCTAACACCTCGTCGTCTGCCTCTGTGACGTCCTCTAACCATTATTACCTGCACGAATACAAGTCAACTTAATTAGCAACATTATAATCAAATACCATATCAAATAAAGCCGTAGTGATCCCAAGTTGCAGTTTGAACCTGCTCTCGTACCATATGTAATGACCCCAATACATTACAATTACAAGCAAAGAAAAGAGTGATTTTTTTTTGTTTTTAGGAGGAAGGTAAGTACGACAATAGTTGAACCATAAAACTGACAATGAACACCATGCCAGCAGATCAGGCAACAAATAACAACAACTTAACAATAACACATCAAGCAACTAGGTGAAACAAACGGAAATCCAAGACAGACAGAAACGACTACCCGCCTGACACAACACATTGACGCCTACAGGCTAAGGGACACATCCACATGGGAAGCACCGACTTTGGCTAAGTTATCATTAACCTCCATCCAATAGGGCATACCATGATGCCCTCATCATGAATCATGTCGTCCCCAGGTGATGGGTGCAACAATAACCCTGACACAACACAACCTATCTAGACCAACGACTCAAGATAAAACCAACATGTTAGGAGACCAACAACTGAGAAGAAGACTAAACCCACACCCAAATGACAGGCCAATGGACGCAAGGTGGAAATCAAGCATTAAATAAATTGTGCAACTAACCGATGAGCTCTTGCTTCTTAAGAGACACTATTTGTCAACGAAGTCTCTTAGGCAGTGAAACATAGATGATTGAGTAATAATTATAAACTGTGTGTGCATGGATTTTCAAAATTTAAATCTCTATATAATGAATGCAATAATCGGGTGGTTTCTTAACCATACATATATATAGAGAGATAGAGAGAGAGAGAACGGGTTTAAATAAAGAGAATAGAGTTAGACACTAGTCAAGGGTCAAAGGAAAACTTGTATCTCGCAAACTCTAGAAATAAATGAAGAATTCAAGGTCATATCTCATAATAGGTTCATCTACTTGTGCGCACAATTATCAACATCTATCCCAATAAATGTTTAGTTTTATAAATAAGGTTAAACCTTTTAAAAGTGAAAAGAAAAGAAGGCAAAGAATTATCACATTACACTATTTAAGGGTTGGTCCAAAAGAGGATACTTGGGCAGATAAGACACTAAATGAAATTAAATGTTTATATAAGAAGGATATAAATGCTCTACTGATCCAAAAACTTCGATTTACTTCCAGAACTTATGACGTTGATGTAATGGTTGAAATAAAACGTTGATATATTTAAGTGGTAGAATAAAAACATGGATAGAGTTAGCATGACATGATTAAACTTTGACATAGATACCAAATGATATAATAGCAAAACTTCTTTCTACAGAATAATATAATAGAATAATTTCTATCAAGTTGGCAGCTGATAAAACCGTTGATGTACATGAATGCTTCATGCAAATACCCAACGGTTATTCACCCACAAAATGTTGTCGATGCATGCCAAGTATATGTCCTTAATGCTGTCAACAATGATGTAAATTAAGTTGTCTGTTATTGAATGTTACGGTATCCCTGCAGTCACTGCCAACCAACCCTATTTCTATACATGGAAGGCATTACGGAATCCAAGTAGTTCGTTGTCAACAATGCGTAAGGTAGTTTACATAAAGTTACGTTATTTATGGTGTGTAATCTGGGTGAAAGGCATGGTAAAAGAAATGTAAAATGCCACCACTTTAACGCGCTACACTATTTAGCTTCTAGGTAATAAGATAATCGTGATTCATGTACTAGTTATTCATAGCCTAGAATCGTTATTCACATAAAATAAATTCGCTAATCCATAATTTGGAACACATAATCACTAATCTCATACACTAACATTGTTGTCTGATTGTTACGTAGAGAACCCCTAAGAAGGTGCAGTCAAACACTGTCATCAACCATATATTTGTTGTCAAGTTTAATTGCAATAACACAACAACAATAACCATAATATCACAATAAAATGTAATAAATATTTCGGTCCATTATGTTTGCGGTCATAACAATTAAAATTGATGTCAAGTTTAAATAAAATAACACAACAGAATGAAAATATATAAGGTCGCTATCGTGCACAATGTTCCACCCAACCGCAGTAAATATATATCACAGTCATCACAGGGTATGTAAATTCACCGTAATACATTCGCAACAATATAACATTATTTAATTTAAATCCACATTAATACAGATCATTTAAATTCGCAGTAATGTATATCAGATTCATCACATGGTGTGTAAATTTGCAGTAATGTAAAATTATCTAATTTAAATTCACAGTAATTAGCCGATAAAGATGTCATTTAAATCTATGAGATCGCAGAGGCCATTTCATAAAAAAAAACTCAGAGGTCCTTTCATAAAAATGCAGAGGACAATTCATTAAAAACGCAGAGGATAGTCACAACATTAAGGGATCAAATGCCAAGGGAACCAAATCAAGCAACGAACTTAAGGCTATGGGGAAATTTAATTTCTCAATTAAAATGCTAAGTTAACATATTCCTTACACAGTCTAATGTACAGAAATGAAAGTGTAAGGTAAATAATAATCTACTATGAAAAATAAAGCCAACGTACCATAGCCCAAGTAGCCCAATCTGAGACGTTGTCGTGCGCACTCCATGCAACTCCCACGTGCCGACCAATGAGACTTCACCGATACCTCCCAACCAACGCTAGGGGTACTCTTCTCCCCCCTTAGCCCCCCGAGCCGCAAAGGGGCCACACGCACTAAACCAGAGAACAACTAGCTACCTCCCAAGTTAGTCATTCTTCTTTTTCCTTATGTTTCCCTTTTCTCTTTATGTTTCTCCCTTTTCCCCTTAGTTTCCTAAATATTTTAAATTTCACTCTTTCCCTTTTTATCTAAAACTCAAATTAGTAAGTGTAGACTTTTCCTTTTTCCCCTTTTTCTTTTTTATTAATAAATTTTTAATTAGCATATGTAACAAAAAAATTATTTCCCCTTTTCCCTCTTTTTTAATTTTATCCCCCAAAAGATTTTTTTATAAATTAATTGAATTTCTTACCCCCTTCTTGTCACATGTTTAATGATTATTATTATTATTATTTATTTATTTTTATCTTTATTATATATATATATATATTATCACAAGTATCACTTAGACCTAGATTTTATTTTCCTAGGTTGGGCGACATTTTATTAGGGAAATTTTTTTAAATCTTTCTTATCACATTATTTGTTCTAAGGCCATCTAGGTTTATTGATTTATTGTTTAACAACATGATGTGCCCTTTTGGACGCACTAGTGCTCCAAGGGTGCCACTCGCCTCATTTTGTTTCCCTTGCGCGACGTGCCCTTCAGGATGCACTACATTCTCCAAGGGTGCCACTCACCTCTTGACTGACTTGGTGGACGTCAAAAACCCATGGAGTCAATAATCCATCAAGTGATCCTATGGGAGACTAAGGGCCTCTAAGGAATAAGGCCCCTTCCTTATTGCATGCCCCTTAGAATCATCTTGAGCGACTGTCCCAGTCTACCCTCACGATATCGTGGGTGTTCTCGAGCTAGGTAATCATTAACCTACAGTTTTGGCCACGGAGGGAGTGATAGTAGGCTTTGGAAGGGCTACTGTCCACACCTCTTCCTCAACGTCTCTGGTTATCGTGCGTGATCCCTCTACTCCACATGTGAGTTTGGTTGACAAAATATTGTCAGCCTGCATCATCAATGAATCATGTCAGAAATAATATCCATAATCATATCATCTAATCAAATTCCCAAATTTCATATATACAACAATCAAACCCCCAATAGTCCACTCCTTGACTCGATCTGGAGTACAAGGGGTTTCATCAATGCCTCTGCATCCTCAATGTCCAAAATTTTTCACACTCAGGAAAAAGGAGTCAATAGCACTTGTCTATGTCAATACAACAAAATAACATGTCATCAATCCATAATGCTTCATAATCCTAATCAAATTCCCATAAGTATAATAATTCGGATCACTTGCAAGAAAGTGTCCTCAAAGAATACATTCACTTAGTGCGCATAAGAGAGGAATGTTACATACACCTCCTCTTGGTCTAAACTTCGTCCCGAAGTTTCACAATATATAAGTGCCGAAATAATGTGTATCACAGTGTCATAAGTCTATCTATCAAACAAAAATGGAAACTATTGGTGCATATCATATGCATTCTCCCAGGTCATCGAGTGAAAACTATAGTTGTCCCATCAGACCTTGACCTGATCTACTATTCGATGCCATAGCTGTCAAATGCGATGATCCATGATATGGATCGGCTCAGCCATGAGCACCCCCTCATCCGATAACTGGAAGGAACTCATTTCAATAACATGTGTAGGATCACTAATATAATGCCTCAAAATGGATACGTGAAAAACACCATGCATACGCCTCAAAGAATCAGGAAAGGCTAGTCGATAGGCCATGGACCCCTTCCTCTCCTCAATCTCGAAAGGTCCCACGAACCTAGGAGAGAGTTTATCTCCCTTTCCAAACTTGATCAAACTCTTATGCGGTTTTACTTGCAAGAAGACTCGATCGCGAACTTCATAACTACGATCGACACGGTGTGCAACAACATAACTCTTCTGTCGATCCTGCGCTTCTTTGATCCTTTGTCTTATTGTTTTCATTTTCTCTTCCATTTCTTTTATTTCTTCTGGTCCCATTAGTACCCTATCCTCAAGCTGATCCCAACTCAAATGCGTTTGACACGATTGCCCATAAAGAAACTCAAAAGGTGCCATATTAATGGTGCTTTGGTAGATGTTGTTATATGTAAATTCTACCAATGGAAATAATTCCTCCCAATGCTTTTTTTGGTCCATAACGTACATGAGAAACATGTCCTCCAAGATTTTGGTCGTTCATTCAGTCTACCCGTCAGTTTCCAGGTGATGTGCAGTACTGAAGTTAAGTTTGGTTCCCAAGGCGTCTTGGAAACTAGTCCAAAATCATCCAGTAAACATCGATCCTTGATAGAATATACTCCTCTTAGGAACACCATGCAAACTCACAATCTCACTAATGAAAAATATAGCTATTTCAGGTGCTTGATACGTCGTATGCACATGAATAAAATGAGCACTCTTCGTTAGAGTGTTGACTATCACAAAAATCGAGTCATGTCTCCTTGCCATCAGTGGAAATCCAACAATGAAATCCATTGAAATGACCTCCCATTTCAATTCCAGAACAACATGTTGCTATAATAGTCCTGCTAGATGTCTATGTTCAACCTTTACCTGCTGACATTCTAGACATCTGGCCACATAGTTAACTATGTCTACCTTCATTCCTTTCTAGAAGAATAAGGGTTTAAGGTCCATCCTCATCTTCGTAACTCCCAGGTGAGCCATGTACACTACTCTGTGAGCCTCATTTAGGATTAAAGTCCTCAACTCATCATTCAGTGGTACGTAAATTCAATTTTTAAACCGCAATATTTTATCATTGTCAAACATAAATCCTTCAAATCTTGGTACCATCATTGTGTTTTTTTCGATAAAGTCCTTAACCTCTTTGTACCATTCATCATTGCACTGTAAAGTTAGGATCTTTCCATGTAGATTCGTCTGAAGAGGAAACACCGAAAAGATGCATGGTCTCCGACTCAATGCATCTGCCACTCAAATCATTGTTCCCTTTATGTAATTAATCTCGAAATAGTACTCGCTAAGAAATTCCGACCAATGTCATTGTTGCGCATTCAGGTTTCTTTGTGTAAATATGTGTTGTAGTCCACATTGGTCCGTCTTTAGTTCAAATTTTCGTCCAACAAGGTAGTGTCTCCACACCTTCAAGGCATATGCAATTTCTAACAACTCCATATTGTGCGTTGCATAGTTCTCCTCATGCCTTCTCAGTTTCCTCGATATGTAAGCGATCACTCGACCGTCTTGCATCATGACTCCGCATAATCCTTCCTTGGATGCATCGGTGCATACCAATAAGTCTACGTCCATGCCAGGGACCGTTAGTATCGGTGTCATTGTCAACAACTCCTCGAGCCTCCAAAATTCTTTTGAACATTTCTCGGTCCAAACAAACTTCTTGTTCTTCTTATGAAATTTCATGATCAGATTTGCTATCTTCAAAAATCCCTTGATGAACCATCGATAGTATCATGCTAAACCCATGAAGCTACGCACTTCCAGGACATTCGTCAGTGTAGGCCATTCCATAATAGCCTTGACCTTTGCTAGATCCACGATGATACCTTTGTTAGAGATGACATGCCCTAAGTAGTGAATCCTCGATTGATAAAACGAGCATTTGGACAACTTCCCATACAATGTATTCTCTCGCAGACACTATAATACTAAGCGCAATTGCTCGTCATGCTTCTTCATTGTCTGAGAGTAAATCAAAATATCGTCAATGAATACTTGGATGAACTTTTCCAAGTACACACGGAACACCCCACTCATCAAAATCATAAATACCCTTGGGGTGTTTTCCAATCCAAACGGTAAAAGAGTAAAATCGTAATGCCCAAACCTCATCTTAAAGGAAGTCTTAGGAAAGTCATCCTCCTTGATTCGTAACTGGTGATACCCTGATCGCAAATCGATCTTTGAGAACACCATCGCACCCTTCATTTGATCGAACAGATCATCAATCTTCTACAATGGATACTGATTCTTGATTGCTGCCTTGTTTAATTAACAATATTCAATGTAGAGCCTCCACAACCCATCCTTCTTTCTTATGAAGATAACATGAATACCCCACGGTGACACACTTGGACATATCAGTCCCAGGTCTAGCAATTCCTTCAGTTGCATTCTCAACTCCTATAATTCCTAGGTCGACATCCGATAAGGCATTCTAGCTATCGATTTAGTCCCCGGTTTTAGGTCTATGGTAAACTCCAATTCCCTCTTTGGCGGAATCCCAGGTAAATCCTCTGGGAAGACGTCCGCAAACTCTCTCACCACAGGAAGATTTTCTATAGCTTCTGCTACTCCCTTTTCATTTAACACAAGGATCACATAAATCTTACATCCCTTGCACATGCTCTTCCATAGCTGCAAGGAAGAGATTAACCTCAGGGAAACTCCCTGGTTTCATCCTACAATCATGTGTCTTTGTCCCTCATCATCGACTAAGATCTACCATTTTCTCTTACAGTTGAGTATCGCCTCATGTGATTCCAACCAGTCCATATCGATCATGACATCAGAAGATCCTAATATTGTGATGTACAGTTTGGCCCTGGTGACAAACTCTCCCAGGTTAAGGGTACAACCTGTAACCTTTCCTCCAACCCCAACCTTTTGTTTGGCTCCCCAAGCCATCTCTACAAAGCTAAACTCATCCTGTTCGACTGCCTTTACCTTAATCCCTTTTAGCATTGCACCATAAATGAAACTCTCGATAGCACCGAGATCTATCAAAGTAATAAGGGTCTGGTCAGTGACGGTACCTGACGTCTCGAGCACAATCGACTGGTGTTCTTCCTGGCAGTTATTCACCACTACATGAATCCGATGGGCCTTGCCTAAATCTCCCATGGTAGTGGGTCTGACTGATCCATATGCTCTAGTCCTCTCCACTAGGCAATAGCACTGGTAGTGTGGCTCCCCACATGTCCAACACCCCTTCTTTGGTCTAGTACTCTTGGTACCCAAAGTAGAAGCTTACGGCCCACCGGCCTGGAATCCTAGTTTGTTCTGCTAAACAAGCCTAAATTACTATTTTTGTGGTCGATGCTGCTACTGAAGCGGTGATCCTCTATAAGGAGTCCATTGCTAAGGCACTGGTCATCGAGGTGTAGTGAAAGTGGATCCCCTCTGGAAGCCACGATATCTTGGCGTATGTCTGGTTAGTGACTGATATTGTTGTGCACCAGATGACACATTCCCTATTGGTCTCACTGGAGTCCTTCTCTCACTCCCCGTTGCCGAACACTACGCATAACTAGGGGGGGACATACCTGCCCCCCCCTAGGAAATCACCCGACGCACACAACAAATCTCTAGGTGAAGGGATCGTCAGATGCAGTTGTCATATCTGACATGCCCACACACACACACATGCAAAGAATATAACACATACCCAACATTCTCCCACTTGTTTTTTTCTTTTCATCCAGGGTTCTAGGGGATTATATAGTCAACAATCTAGGGCAGCAATGCCCATTGTTACTCTACACTAGGAGAAATTTTCTATTCTCATGGACTTTGTCAAGGAATCTGCAGCATTCTTCAAAGTGTCAACCTTTTCCAGCAACACCTTCTTTTCCTCAACCATGTCTCTCACAAAGTGATACTGAACATCAACATGCTTTGTCTTCGAATGATAAATTGGGTTCTTTGCTAGGAATATTGCACTCTGACTGTCACAATCTAATATCACTGCTTGTTGTACCAACCCAATACCTGAACATAATCTTTGTAACCATACTGCTTCCTTTCTTGCATGAGTGGCTGCCATGTATTCAACTTCTGTAGTTGAGAGTGCCACTACAACCTGTCTTTTTCTCATCCAACTGATTGCTCCTCCAAATAGGTTAAACACATACCCACTTGTATATATTTTGCGATCCAAATCTCCAACCCAGTATGCATCAACAAAGCCATGTATGTCCACCACTCTGTCCAATCCCGGTCTTCCTTGGTAGCACAATCCATAACTGGTGGTGCCACAAAGATACCTGAAGACCCTCTTTATTGTTGTCCAATGCTCCTTCCCTGGTTTTGACATATACCTGCTCAAAACTCCCACTGCATGTGCAATGTCCAGTCTACTACAAACCATTGCATACATCAAACTACCAACTGCACTGGCATATGGAACATGGGACATGTCCTCTTCTTCTTCCTGTGTCTTGGGACACTGATCTGCAGATAACTTTACACCTATAGGAATAGGAACCTTGACCG
>ML785442.1:457117-574237 GCA_009831015.1 Picea engelmannii
TCAAAGGAAAACTTGTATCTCATAAACTCTAGAGATAAACAAAGAAATCAAGGTCATATCTCACAATAGGTTCATCTACTTGTGCACACACTTATCAACATCTATCCTAAGAAATTGTTAGCTTTATAAATAAGGTTAAAACTTTTAAAAGTGAAAAGAAAAGAAGGCAAAGAATTATCACATTACATTATTTAAGGGTTGTTCCAAAAGTTGATACTTGGGCAGATAAAACACTACATGAAATTAAATGTTTATATAAGAAGGATATAAATGCACAACTGATCCAAAAAATTTGATTTACTTCCAGAACTTACGACGTTGATGTAATGGTTGAAATAAAACGTTGATATATTTAAGTGGTAGAATAAAAACATGGATAGAGTTAACGTGACATGATTAAACTTTGACATAGATACCGAATGATATAATAGCAAAATTGATTTCTACAGAATAATATAATAGCAAAATTGCTATCAAGTTGGTAGCCGATAAAATTGTTGATGTACAGGAACGTTGCATGCGAATACCCAACGATTATTCACCTACAAAACGTTGTCGATGCATGTCGAGCTAATTTTCCTTAATGATGTTAGAAAGGATGTAAATTAATCTATCTGTTATTGAATGCTACAGTATCCCTGCAGTTGTTGCCAGCCAACCCTATTTCTATACATGGAAGGCATTACAGAATCCGAGTAGTTCATTGTCAAAAATGCGTAAGGAAGTCTACATAAAGTTACGGTATTTATGGTGTGAAATCTGGGTGAAAGGCCTAGTAAAAGAAATGTAAAACGCCACCACTTTAACACACTATGCTATTTAGCTACTAGGTAACAAGATAATCACAATTCATGTACTGGCTATTCACAGCTTAGAATCGCTATTCACATAAACTGAATTCGCTAATCCATAATGTGGAACACATAATCGCTAATATCATACACTAAGATTGACATCTGATTGCTACACAGAGAAGCCCTAATAAGGTGCAGTCAAACGTTGCCATCAACCATATATTTGATGTCAAGTTTAATTGCAATAACACAACAACAATAACCATAATACCATAGTAAAATGTAAAAAATAATTCGTCCCATTATGGTCGCGGTCATAACAATTAAAATTGTTGTCAAGTTTAAATAAAATAACACAACAAAATGAAAATATATAAGGTCATTGTCATGCACAACATTCCACCAAACCAAAGTAAATGTATATCACAGTCATCACAGGGTATGTAAATTCATCGTAATACATTCGCAGCAATATAAAATTATTTAATTTAAATTCATAGTAATACAGATCATTTAAATTTGCAATAATATAATTTGCAGTAATGTATATCACAATCATCATAGGGTGTGTAAATTCACAGCAATACATTCACAGTAATGTAAAATTATCTAATTTAAATCTGTCATTTAAAAATATGAGATCACAGAGGTCCTTTCATAAAAAAAAATGTAGAGGTCCTTTCATAAAAATGCAGAGGACAATTCATTAAAAACACAGAGGAAAATTCATCAAACACAGAGGTTAATAAGCGGATTGTGGAAGGAAAGGATAAAAATCACAGAAGTACTCACTCGCAAAAGGCACAAGGCAATCCATCAACCAGGAACAATCAACAGTGGTAGAAGACTAGGCAAAAACATCCTTCTCTCATCATCCACACACAGAAAAGCAGGGAATTAGAATCTATAGGTCGCTATGCACCGAAGTGATGACCGTCAATTTGGCTCCTAGACGACTGCTCAAGCATGGACTGACGAACTAGGGATGAGGATGAAGTAAAAAGAACAACTCTTAGCAACAAATCAATACAATTAATATGACAGTTACAACATTCAGGGATCAAGTACCAAGGGAACAAAATCAACTTGTGAACTTAAGGCTATTGGGAAATTTAAGTTCTCAATTAAAATGCAGAATTAACATCTTCCTTACACAATATAATGTACAGAAATGAAAGCGTAAGGTAAATAATAATCTACTATGTAGAATAAAGACAATGTAATGTAGCCTAAGTCTCCCACTCTGAGTCGTTGTTCCGCGCGCTCCATGCATCTCCCGCTTTCCGACTAATGAGACTTCACCGGTACCTCCCAGCCAACACTATAGGTACTCTTCTTCCCCCTTAGCCCCTTGAGCCACAAAAGGGCCATGCGCACTAAAACTGAGAATAGTTATCTCCCAGCTCGCCTCACAAGACCAAGCTACCACTCCTCACCGATATAGGTATTTGAACTCCTACAAGCTAAGTCAGTCAAGTCTAAAATTCTGTAGCATAACATTACGCATAGCAGAAGAGATCCATCATCCTCCTCCTCACTCCTTTATATAGAGTTTCTAAGTCGTCTCTTTCCCAATTTCCCATTTAATTTATTGTTAAAAAATTTAATTCAGATAAATCCTCCCCGTACATGTGTCACCCATCTCTTCAATGCACCAAAAATTTATTTCATTAATTACTTAATTACTCCTATTTCCCTCACCCACCTAAAAGCATTCCTAGAATCGCTCCTAGGTGTCCTCATATTCCCTCACATAATTTCATGACTTACCCCCTTACTAATTTACTAGTTGAGTTCAATTTAGAAAGTTCTTAAAGGCAAGATTCCTTGCCAAGTTAGTCATTCTATTTTTCCTTACGTTTCCCTTTCCTCTTTATGTTTCCCCCTTTTTCCCTTAGTTTCCTAAATCTTTTAAATTTCCCTCTTTCCCTTTTTATCTAAAACTCAAATTAGTAAGTGCAGAATTTACCTTTTTCCCCTTTTTCTTTTTGATTAATAAATTTTTAATTAGCATATGTAACAAAAACATTATTTCCCCTTTTCCCCCTTTTTTATTTCCCCTTTTACCCATATGTAACAATTAATGTTATGAACATGAATAATACATATAAATAGATATTCATAACATAATAATGAATTAGTAATAGTAATTATTAATGATGAAAGGACATGTTCTCAAAAGACATGTCTTTTGTTTAAGGGAACCCCTGCTTGGGTATATAAACAAGCCCTCATTCTCAATTGTACTCATCTTATTTTTTATCAATCATTCATATTTTATCAATATATAATATTATTGAAATTACATACTTGGTTATATCTTACAGTAGTATCAGAACAGATCGGTCCTCCCCAAAACCCCACAACCCATATCGTAAAAACACACCCATTCACGCCTAGCCTTCCACCATCTCCCTCACACCCCTGGCCGTCCCCCTTTCCATATCCCATAACCCTTCTCCCCAAATTATTCCCCTTCACACAACCCGTACCCTGTTCCCTACCCTCCCCGTCTTTTTTAATCCCCTGTAACCTGTTCCTCCCCTCTCGTCCCCTTTGTATAAATTTCAATACACTTAATGTATTTCCTGTGATTCTCCTGACTTAAAAATTATATGCCACTGTTAAATACAGAATCACTTCTACTATTATTCTTGCGGAAAATTAAACCACGTTCACAACCACAATCACAAAGTGAAATATCAAGAACACATAACACATAAGTTTTACCGGGAAAGTGTAAAGCTAAAAAACCCCACTATCATATATTATGTATATCATGAATCATGAAACAATATCATACAAAACTCTAATCCAAGAGCTCTCAGTAAAATACAATCGTCTCACACTGTCATACACAAATCAACAAATACATGTGCCAATTCCTGTGTCCAGACAACTTGCCTCCTCTGCACAAACTCTGCAATTCGAATTCTCACAATTGAATTATAATTGCCTAGTTTTCACATGCTCATAAGCATATTCACTACATGTGTGATCAAATCACAACTGATAGCCAAAATGACCCTTTCACCTGTTATCTCAACTAGGTCTCCACTGGATCTGACATGCATGTAGTTAACCGTGGCGAATCTTCAGTTGCATGTGAGTTCACTGATTTACTGAACTCTCACTAGTGCATGTTTAGTTACAACTAGTACAATTGATATTAACTCACTTAACTACACTTATAATTCTATTACAAATCCAACTCACTCAGTTATGAATGAAATAATAGATTAATATTTATTTTCCAATTTATTTAAGGGAAAAATAAATTGGACACATGTTTCTTGTTGACTTTTCAACACCCTTCCCCTTTTCCCGTCCCGTGTCCCTTCCCGTCCCCCCTTTAAAAAACCCCTGTAACATATTCCCTCCCCTCCCATATTCCTTCCCCTTTCCCCATTCCCTTCCCTTCCCATAACCTGTACCGTAACTATTCCCCCATAACCTAACCCCCGTAATCCCTCACTCATAGCATTCCCGTAATCCCTTACCGTAAACACTACCGTCTCGTCCCCGTAAAACTCCCTTCCCATAAATTTTCCATAGACCCTTCCCCATGTAACCTCTACCTCTACCCCTCCCCGTAATCCTTCCCCCGTCCTGTATCCACTCCAGCCTACCTCTGTCAACCTCACACAACCGACCACCTCTGCACCTGTCGGCCACTCCCATAAATAAACCAACAAACCATTTCATTCAGTAGTACCATTTTAAAAAGGGAACTTTGACCATATATATATATATATATATATATAATTAATTCCTAAGATTTTTTTTTTCACATAAAAAAATTAAAAAAATTTAGAGATTGAGCAGTGAAAGGCACTCTAATGAGTCAAAATTGCTGAGAAATATTCACCCCAAAGCACCAGAAAAATGGCAGAATTAAAAAATCAAATCGAAAAAATAGACCAAGAATGCAAAAATGCCTGACAGTTACTCGAAAAATCACTACAAAAAACTAATGATGAGTTTCAAGAAGAAATAAAGGCCAGTAATGATGCACTCAGGAAAGAACTGACCCAGAATCTAAAATAAGAGATTTCAAAAGAAGTTGGAATGAATTACGAAAAGGCATGGAAGTTCTAAAACAAGATCTTAAAGACGATATTTTCCAAGAAATCATGATTAACTTACAACTAGGTTTGGGAAACTTTAAAAGAGAATTAACAGAAGAATTACAACAGAGTCTGGGTCTAATAACACAACATCAAGAAACAAAGCATTATGATATTTTAAAATTAATAAAATATCAAGGCCACCAACAAGTTCCCCAATCACAATCAAATGACTCAAGCACAACTAACACATCACCAACCCCACTGCCACCACCTCCCTACAATTCAAATCCTCAAAACATATCAGAATATCAACCTCTAATGATTTACCCTCGCAAATCAAAAATTGAACTATCAAAATACAATGGTAGCGATAACCAATGAACGGCTTGGTTTAACAAAACTGAAGAATATTGCCAAATATATAATATTACAACCGATGAAGAAAAATTAAAATATGCATCCATGTTCCTCAAAGGCACTGCATACAATTGGTACATATGGTGGAAAGGAAGAATCCAATCATACACTTGGAACTCCTTTAAAAATGAATTTTTTAAAAGATTCTAGGGCATCTTGGAGAAAGAATTATTTTCCAAACTCACCAGGCTACAATAGAAAGGAAATGTAGATGAATTTACACATCAATGGGAATCCCTTTCCACTCTAGTATTTGGATTATATGATGATCAATTACTCCATTCTTACATAGGTGGTATCAATCCGTATATCCAAGACGAGTTAAAATTACATGAGGTCACTACTGTTGAAATATAAAGATGTAAGGCAAAAGCAACAGAAGAAAAGCTAGAAGGCCAATCAAGATTCGACAAGTTCTATTCAAGAAGAAACATAAACCAGAACACAAACACCGAAATTGAAACATATATACCACCCAACTTACGAGAAGATAGAAGAAATATGGATTACCAAAGAATAAGAGAAGGTAAATGTAAACATTGTGGTGAAAAATGGGACTCAAGACATAGATTTCGCATAGAAGATAAGTCAAAAGAATTATACACTTGTTAAGAAGAAAACATCGAGGAATCAGACATAGAAGAATCAGTAACAGATGAAATGGGAAACAATCAAAATGACATGTCAAATATATTAGGTAATGACACACCAAGAATATCATTAACAGCCATCACATGCATCAGCCAACCAAAAACACTAAAATTAAAAGGACACATAAAAAAAGATAATGTCATAGTGTTAATCGACACAAGAAGTACCCACAATTTTCTCGACATCAATGTCGCAATGAACCTAAAATTGTTTGTATATTGATGCAGCACCCCTTGCCTCCGTAGGTTTTGTGTGACCTCCCGGTCTTAGGATAGCTCTAATTTATCCTCGAGCTGAAGCGGCTCCTTTAGTTCCCTGTTGGAACCTTCAATGAATCAGATCCATAGGTCCTTTACGAAAACTCCACCGACAAAAGAAATGCACCAGGCATGAGTCTTCACCTCCACACGACCACCAGACATGACTGTGACCCTTTCCAAAAAGGGATTTTGGGTTTCACGATTTCAAGAGTTCTGATGTCGAGTTTCTTGACCCTTCGATTCCCCAAACTTCAAAATACCGAAATGTCGAAATGGACTTAATCGACAATTAGCCCCTGGCCCACATCTCATTCCATGTGACCATTTACTCTATGACCGTAGCCTAACTCCGAAGATATGTCGCGTTTCACGACTTCAGGACTTTCAATGTCAAGTCCTGACTTCTTGTCCCTGGGATTGTTGAAATGACAAATCCCAAACTTACGAAACGTGTGACCGTAGCCTCACTCCAAAGATATGTCGTGTTTCGTGACTTCGGGGATTTCCAGCACAAAGCGCCCCCGACCTCTTTTCCTCAGAATTTCCAAAAATCTGAATCCCAATATGCTGAAATATGTGAGCCTGTTTCGTGACCATGGTACTCCTCCATCTGCTTGCCTGTTTTCACATTTTAGGACTTCGCGATCCCGGCTGCAACAACTCCCTGCTCCTTCGAGCTCCCAGTATCCGAAATACCAAAGTACCAATCCCCGAAATTCCAGTCTTCTGCTCCAAAATGGGATCAATGGATCATAGCCTCTCCTGATCTGACAGCTTATGTATTTTCAGGATTTCACAGGGCAAGGGTTCCAAACTCTTACCCTTTGCATTCCCGGTAGCCGAAATACCAAAATCCTCCTTTCAAGAATTTCCCCGAAACCTTGACTGCTCGCCACGTGTCCTCTTGTTGGACGGTCATGATCCTTTCTAGATTTTGTGGGTCAAGAATCCTGACTCTTTCCCTTTGTATCTCTCGGTAACCGAAATGCCAAAATAGGCCTTTCGTTCCCTTCTTCACATACGAGGGTTAAACCTCGTGTAACTTCTCCTAGATCCGATGGCTATCAGTCTATGCGCCCAGATCTAACGGCCTAGATCTATTTCTCTTGCGCACTCTCCTCCTACTTTCCTGGACGTAGATTCAATGGTCTAGATCTTGTCCTCTCTAGCTAATGTAATGACAATTGTGCTCCCTCCTAAGCTTGCGCTTCTTCCTGAACTTGGAAGACTTCAAATGCTTCAAAGGTCTCAGCCTTTTCTCCTGCTATGAAGCCTGTATCCTTGGCTCCCACCTATGCTCTAAGGACGCTGTCCCTCCTGAGCTTTGTCAACTCTGAAACCTCAAAGGTTTCTCGACCTCTGCACTCCTTGCAGGGTCCCTTCACACAACTGTGTTATCCGTCCTGAGCTTGGTCAACTCAGAAACCTTGAAAGGTTTCTCAATCTTCTGCCCCTCTCGGCTACTGCTCTATGCGTAAAGGCACTTTTCCTCTTGAGCTTCTGAACTTGAGACAAGTTCACTCTGTGAAAACTCCCTGTGTTTGAGAAGATTTCAGATGGATGTCTGTCAACACTTTGCTCGAGTGTTGGCCTGGTGCACTCCTTGCACAGGTCTTTGTCCTCCTTGAGCCTCAATAGCTTGGACCTCAATAGTCTTTGTCCCTTTCTCTCCTTGAAAGGATATAAGTGCCCTCTGACAACTTTTGCTCAAGCACTCCTTACTAAGCCTTCAAGGTGTTCAGTAACCTTGTGAAGGTCTTCCCTTGACTCTTCTTCTTCTCTAAACTCAAAATCGAGTTCTTCTTAGTGCACTCCTTGCACTCACTCAATGCCCTCCTTTTAGAGCTTCTACAGAATCCTTGATGACCCTGTCTTCTTACTGAACTCGAAATAGAGTTCCTTTTATGCACCTCTTGCACATGATCGATGCCCTCCTAGTAGATCTTTACAGAACCTCAGATGCTATGTATTCCTCCTTTGTGCTCTCCTCTGCACAATTTATCCTTCAAGGTGTTCAACAACCTTGAGGTTTCTCCCTGGGTCAATGATTTCAGCTAGTGTGCTCTCCTGGCACGTCTTTGTCTGAAATTCCATAGAATTCAGAAGTGCACTCGTTGCACTGGATTATAGAATCCGCAGTGTTTTTTCATGCAACCCCTTGCATGAAGCCTCAAAGAACCAAACCTGGAATCAAAGAACCCAACAGACAACGACTTATGTTTGTAACCTGCAAATGCAAACTATCATACATATACAACATATCATCACACATAAAGACATTCATTCATGAACTCATAAACATGTGGATAACAACATGCATGAAAAATTTCTCTGTTTGTATTAACATGAAAATGCCTCTTTATAATGTGTTTGAGCTCGGACTGCAACATAGTCTTGGCTCTCCTTCTCTCCTTCTAAAACTCTTACTATTAGATACAAAGAAGATCTTTTTACAAAGAGGGGCTCCTTGAGCTCTTCCCTCCAGCCTCACCAACTCTCATTAATTACAATGAATTACATTGAATGGGCCATCTAATCTGAATTGGATCTAGATCCCCATCAACATGTCAACCATTAAGGGAGACACTAACTACAACATGCTCAAAGGCACAGCTCATCTCTACTAGCCTTACAAACATTTAATACATTTTCAAATTTGAAAAAATGAGAGGGTTGCGCCTCTCTCCTCCCATTGAATGCGCACCTGATGTGCTGACTGGCTGGTGCATATCTAGCTTGGAGCGATGCTCCTGCATCATACTCCTCTGTTGTGAAAAATCCATGAGCTCCTGCTCATGAGCTTCCCAACATCGTTGTTGAAATCCACCTAGATCCCAAATATTTCTCTGGAGCTGTCCATCTGCTCCATCACTTCACTATTGCTGATGCTTCCGCTTCCCTACTGCTATGGTAGGTTCTCCTCTATTCATCTACTCTTCACTGGTAGTTTCTACTGCTGACCTCGACATCAGCCTTCTAATCTCCTCAATATCCTTGTCCAGCTGCCGCAGTGGCTGGCTTTGTCCTTGTAGTCTCCTCGGTTGCACTTCTTCTGTGCAAATGGGTAGATCAAATAGATCCCCCATGCCACCTTTTTCCTCTTCTCCGGCATTGATTTTCCACTCTGCTGCAAACTCCAATTCTATAATCCTATCACTGAGTTCTTGCTCATCTTCCTTCTCTGACAGCTTTGCTTCTTCCATTTCCCCTTGTGCTGGTTGAATTCTAGCTTCCTCCAGCTGCTCTTCAGACTGGAATTCTCCTTCATATACCGATGCATGCCTCTGCACCACAGTTATCATCTGTTCATATCCATGGCTGAAATTTCTGAGCGATTCCTCAGAATTATCCTCTGCTAACATCTGCATGACTGTCTGTTCATGGCAATCATCTACTGGCTCTGAATGGTTCAACCAATCCTCTAGCATATCCAACTCCTTCTCCCATGAAGTGAGCATATTATCTGCATGCTCTTCTTCTTCCCTTGATGTCAGCTTTAGTGTTGCAGCTATCTCCCCTTCAGCTTCCTGGCTGAAAATTTCGAGCCATTCTTCTGAATGCTCCTTTTCCTTTGCTTAGGCAGCCTTTGATATCTGCTCCAACTCTTTCTCCATGACAGTCTCTGTTGGTTGTCTATCTTTTCTTGCTTCCTCAACAACACACACGCTGGCCTCAACTGGGATATATGATAGGAATACCTTTATCCCTCCAATCATCAGAATGCTCTCCTGATCCTCCTTCTCTGTTAGCTCCTCTCGTTGATCCGAACTCACCTCTGAGTTCATGAGACTATTATATAGTCCCATCTACTCTTCCTTTCCCACCTGGCAACATGGGATTTTTCTTCTGCCCACCTGACAGTCTATGAGATCAATCAATCCCATCTCCATTAGCACTCCCTGTTGACATGAACTCACTTCTGAGCTCCTGAGACTTTCAGACAATATCACTTATTTTCCCCTTCCCACCTGGAAATTTGGGATTTCCTCTTTGCCCTCCCGGCAATCTCTGAGATCTTCCAACGATCTCATTTCATTGCCCTCCTAGCAACCTAAATTTTCTGTTTTTCCCTCCTGGCAATCTTTGAGATCATCCTGTGACCTCTTCTTATTGCCCTCCTGGCAAATTGAAAATTCCTCACTGTCTGCCTGGCAGTCTCTGAGATCTTCAAGTGATCTCTTCTCCTCATCATCACTAAGATTTCTCCCAGCTTCTGGTTCACACAAATGAACCACTTCTTCTTCAACCTTGAGGTCTTCCACATACCTCAGCCATTCCTTCAACAACTTCCGCTGCCTTCGGGCGAATAACTCCTTGACTGGCCATTTCACTTTCGTTTTCATGGGCCATTCATATACCCATCACGATTTTGCATCCTACTACATTCAAAATGAAAGCTCCTCCATCATCGCTCTTATCTCGACGAGTTCTTTATCCATCTCATCCTTGCTCGGCTACTTGCAGTCTTCTCTGTGACCATGCTCCTGGCCTTCAATAGCCATCTTCTTTCCTTCTACCTACCCTCTTGGCAAGTCTGTTGCTGTCACTCTGCAATTGAGAGCACTTCCAGCCTTTTCTCTTCCTTCTGCCTACAGTATACCAACAGAAACAAACTCTGATACCAACTTGTGATGTGTATCAGAGTGTTGTTTTCTTTTCCTTCTGCCTCCTTCTGCCCGCAGTATATAGACAGAAAGTGGCTCTGATACCACACTGATGTAGCACCCCCTGCCTCCGTAGGTTCTGTGTGACCTCCCAGTCTTAGGATCGTTCTGATTTCTCCTTGAGCCGAAGCAACTCTTTTAGTTCCTTGCTGGAACCTTCAATGAATCAGATCCACAGGTCCTTTATGAAAACTCCACTAGCACAAGAAATGCACCAGGAATGAGTCTTCACCTCCACACGACCACCATACATGACCATAACCCTTTCTGAAAAGGGATTTCGGGTTTTGCAATTTCGGGAGTTGTGATGTCGAGTTTCTTGACCCTTCAATTCCCTGAACTCCAAAATGCCAAAATGTCTAAATGGACTCAATTGACAATTATCCCCTGGCCCACATCTCGGTCCATGTGACTATTTCCTCCGTGACTGCAGCCTAACTCCGAAGGTATGTCGTGTTTCACGACTTCGGGACTTTCAATGTCAAGTGCCCGACTTCTTGTCTCTGGGATTGCTGAAATTCTGAATCCTGAACTTCCGAAATGTGTGACAATAGCCTCACTCCAAATATATGTCATGTTTCGCGACTTCGGGGATTTCCAGTGCAAAGCACCCCCGACCTCTTGTCCTTGGAATTGCTGAAAATCTGAATCCTGAAATGTCGAAATATGTGATTATGTTTCGTGACCACACTACTCCTCCATCTACTTGCCAGTTTTCGTGTTTCGGGACTTATCGATCTCGGCTGCAACAACTCCCAACCCCTTTAATCTCCCGGTATCCAAAATATCGAAGTACGGATCCCCGAAATGCCGGTCTTCTGCTCCAAACTGGGATCAATGGCTCATAGCCTCTCCTGATCCGATGGCTTGTGTCTTTTCAGGATTTCATAGGTCAAGGGTTCCAAATTCTTACCCTTTGCATTCCCGGTAGCCGAAATACCGAAATCCTCCTTTTAGGAATTTCCCCGAAACCTTGACCACTCGCCACATGTCCTCCTGTTGGACGATCACGATCCTTTCGAGATTTTGTGGGTCAAGAGTCCTGACTCTTGCCCTTTGTATCTCCCGGTAATCGAAATGATGAAATAAGCCTTTCGTTCCCTTCTTCACATATGAGGGTTAAAACTCATGCATCTTCTCCTGGATCTGATGGCTATCGATCCATGTGCCCAGATCTGACGACCTAGATTTGTTTCTCCTATGCACTCTCCTCCTACTTGCCTGGATGTAGATTCAATGGTCCAGATCTCATCCTCTCCAGCTAATCTAACGCCAACTATGCTCCCTCCTGAGCTTGCGCTTCTTCCTAAACTTGGAAGACATCAAACGCTTCAAAGGTCTTAGCCTTTGCTTCTACTGTGAAGCATGTATCCTCGGCTCACACCTATGTTCTAAGGAAACTGTCCCTTTTGAGCTTTGTCGACTCTGAAACCTCAAAGGTTTCTCAACCTCTGCACTCCTTGTAGGGTCCCTGCACACAACTCTGTTATCCATCTTGAGCTTGGTCAACTCAGAAACCTTGAAAGGTTTCTCAATCTTCTGCTCCTCTGGGCTACTGCTCTGTGCGCAAAGGCACTATTCCTCCTGAGCTTATGAACTTGAGACCAATTCACTCTATGCAAACTCCTTGTGTTTGATGAACTTTAAATAGAAAGATTAGTTCAAGACTTGTTAAAATGTGGTATTGTCACAAAAAGTAGAAGCCCATATTCAACCCCAGTTGTACTAGTATGAAAGAAAGATGGTTCTTTCAGGTTATGCATAGATTATTGTGGGCTTAATAAGATAACAATCAAGAATAAATTTCCCATTCCTTTCATCGACGAAATGTTGGATGAACTTCATGGAGCCAATTTTGTTTCAAAACTTGATTTGAGATCAGGATATTACCAGATTAGGGTAAGATTAGAAGATGTAACAAAGACCGCCTTCCAAGCCCATGAAGGATACTACGAATTCAAGTTAATTCCTTTTTGGATAACTAATGCCCCAGCTACCTTCCAAGCAACTATGAATGAACTATTTCACACACACCTAAGAAAATATGTTTTAGTTTTCTTTGACGACATTTTAGTGTACAACAAAACATGGAAGGAACACATAAATCATTTAGGCCAAGTATTGTCTATTATAGAAAAAAATCAATTCTACGCAAAAATGTCAAATGCACTTTCAGCAAGGAGGAAGTAGAATATCTCGGTCACATTATTTCCAAAAAGGGAGTTAAGGTAGACCCAAACAAAATCAAAGAAATTACAGAATGGCCCCGACCAAAAAGTATATCTAAATTAAGAGGATTTTTAGGTTTGGCAGGATACTATCGACGATTCGTCAAAATATATGCTCATCTAATTGCCCCCCTAACAAATATCCTAAAGAAAACTCCTTCCATTGGACTGAAGAATCTGAAAAATGTTTTAGAAATTTTAAATAAATTATGTCCACAACCCCTCTGTTAGCTACACCTAATTTTTCCAAGCCCTTCATAATTAAATGTGATTCTTCAGGTTTTGGGATCAGAGAAATCATGATGCAAGATGGACACCCAATAACATTTGAAAGTAGGAAACTAAACAAAAAAGAATGTTTACAATCCACATACAATAAAGAAATGCTTGCAATCATGCATGCATTAATCAAATGGTGACAATATCTCTTAGGAAGCAAGTCCTTGGTACGTACAAATCATAATAGCCTACAATATTTGTTACAACAAAAAACATTAACTATTGAACAACAAAAGTGGATAGAAAAAATTGCCACATTTGATATGGAGATATTACATAACAGAGGAAAAGATAACATAGTGGTTGATTCTCTTTCACGGAAAGATGAAGAAGCACAAGTTTTTGCAGTATCAATTGCAATTCTGGAATGGTTAAATGAAATCTAAAGTGAATATGCCAAAAACACAGAGACATGTGCCATAATAAATGATTTAACCCAATACCCCAAATTTGAATGGAAAAACGACATCTTATGGTATAAAGGAAGAATTTATTTGAACACCAATTCAAAATTTAAAATCAAAGTACTCCAAGAAGCTCATGATTGCCCAGCCGCAAGCCACATTGGATTTTTCAAAACATATTAGAATGTTCTTCAATCATTCTTTTGGAAATGTATGGGAACACACATTCAAAATTATGTAGTAGAGTGTGATCTTTGCAAAAGCAACACGACTGAAAATATATCAACACCGGGGGTACTCCATCCGTTACATGTTCCTAACCAAAAATGGGAAGAAATCTCAATGGATTTCATTGAAGGATTACCATTATCAGAAGGAAAAGATAAAATCTGAGTGATAGTAGACAGACTAACCAAGTAGGCACATTTTATGGGAGTAAGAAAAATAGATTCCGTAAAACAAATAGCTGAAGTCTTCTGTAAAAACATTTATAAATTACATGGTTTTCCCAAGGTCATCGTTAGTGATAGAGACACCAAGTCTAAAGGGAACTTTTGGAGGGATTTTTTCAAACAAATTGGAATGTCTCTTAATATGATCTCAACTTATCATTCTCAAACAGATGGACAAACAAAAATTGTCAACAAGTGCTTAGAAACTTACCTTCGTTGCTTCATCATTGATAAGAAAAATAAACAACTTCAATGGTTTCACCTAGCTGAATGGTGGTATAACTCCACATATCACACACCAACTAAAATGACACCATTTCAAGCTCTTTATGGACATCCACCACCATCATGGAAAGAGTTAGCCACAAATCAAACTAAAATTTCATTAGTAAAAGATCTTTTAGACGAAAGTCAAAAGGTTGTGCAAATTCTCAAGGAAAACTTGGTTATAGAAAGAAACAGAATGAAACAACAAGTTGATCAACACTGAACAGAAAGAGAATTTGAAGTTGGAGAATGGGTATTTGTGAGACTTCAACCCTACAAACAGTTATCACTTAAACAACAAGGAAAGAATAAATTAGCTCCGAAATATTAAGGACCATATCAAATTAATAGAAAAATCAGTCACGTCACTTATGGATTGGAATTACCAGATAAAAGTCATATCCACAACATTTTTCATGTATCATGTCTAAAAAAAGTTGTTGGACAACACCAAAAGGTACAAACTTTGCTTCCCCTGTTGGATGAAGAAGGCAGAATAATTTTAGAACCAAAAGCCATTATTTCCTCTAGAGAAAATAAGTTACGATATCGCATAATCAAAGAATATCTTATCAAATGGAAAAACCTCCCAGAAGAAGATGCAGCATGGGAATCATAACATTTTCGTCAATTCCACCCATCGTTACTAGTGCTTTGAGGACAAAGCATTTTTAAGAGGAAGACAATGTTATGAACATAAATAATACATATAAATAGATATTCATAACATAATAATTAATTAGTAATAGTAATTATTAATAATTAAAGGACATGTTCTCAAAAAACATGTCTATTGGTTAAGGGAACCCCTGCGTGGGTATATAAACAAGCCCTCATTCTCAATTGTACTCATCTTATTTTTTATCAATCATTCATATTTTATCAATATATAATATTATTGCAATTACATACTTGGTTATTTCTTACACCCCATATTCCCTCACACAATTTAATGACTTACCCCCTTACTAATTTACTAGTTGAGTTCAATTTAGAAAGTTCTTAAAGGCAAGAATCCTTGCCAAGTTAGTCATTTTGTTTTTCCTTACGTTTCCCTTTTCTCTTTATGTTTCCCCATTTTCCCCTTAGTTTCCTAAATCTTTTAAATTTCCCTCTTTACCTTTTTATCTAAAACTCAAATTAGTAAGTGTAGACTTTAACTTTTTCCCCTTTTTCTTATTTATTAATAAATTTTTAATTAGCATATGTAACAAAACAATTATTTCCCCTTTTCCCCCTTTTTTAATTTTATTCCCCAAAAGTTTTTTTTATAAATTAATTAAATTGCTTACCCCCTTCTCGTCACATGTTTAATGATATGATCATTATTATTAAATTTTTTTATCTTTATTATATATATATATAGACACACACACACATATATATTATTATTATTTTTTTTATCACAAGTATCACTTAGACCTAGATATTATTTTCCTAGGTTGGGAAACATTTTATTAGGGAAATTGTTTTAAATATTTCTTATCACATTATTTGTTCTAAGGCCATCTAGGTTTATTAGTTTATTATTTAACAACGGGATGTGCCCTTCAGGACACACTAGGTGCTCCAAGGGTGCCACTTGCCTCATTCTATTTCACTTGCGCAACGTGCCCTTCAAGACACACTCCGTGCTCCAATGGTGCCACTCACCTCTTTTCATTTTTCTTGTGCGACATGCCCTTTAGAACGCACTACATGCTCCAAGGGTGCCACTCGCCTTTTGACTGACTTGGTAGACATAAAAAACCCTTGGAGTTAATAATCTGTCAGGTGATCTTGTGGGAGACTAAGGGCCTCTAAGGAATAAGGCCCATGCCTTATTACATGCCCCTTAGAATCATCGTGAGCAACTGTCACAGTCGTCCCTCATGACATCGTGGGTCTTCTTGAATTAGGTAATCATTAACCTACAGTTTGAGCCACGACGAGAGTGCTAGTAGGCGATGGCAGGGTTGTTGTCCATACCTCTCCCTCAACATATTTAGTTATCGTGCGTGTCCCCTCTACTCCACATGTGAGTCTAGTCGGCAAGATATCGTCAGCTGACATCATCAATGAATCATGTCAGAAATAATATCCATAATCATATCATATAATTAGATGCACAAATGTCATATATACAACAATCGAACCCCCAGTAGTCCACTCCCTAACTCGATACGGAGTCCAAGGGGTTTCGTCGATGCCTCTACATCCTCGATGTCCAAAATCATGCACACTCAGGAAAACTGAGTCAATAGCACATGTCTATGTCAATACAAAAAAATAACATGTCATCAATCCATAACGCCTCATAATCATAATCAAATGCCCAATAGTATAATAATCTGGATCACTTGCAAGCAAGTGTCCTCAAAGAATAAGTTTGCTCGGTGTGCACAAGAGTAGGATGTTACATTCCTATACTTCTAGAAATGGTATCTCTTTAGGAAAATCCACCCATTCCTTTAAAAATAAACCTATAATATATGTGGGACACACTTTCCCAGAATAAATTAAATAGAGATAGATAAATTTGACAACTCCTCCCTAAAATATACTCCCATTCAATTTCACCAAAATTTGAAATGAGCAAAAAAATATACCATTAATTGGTCCAAACAAAAGAGGAGGAATGAAAAAAAAATTCTTGTGGAAATTGAAGCCAAGTTGATCCAGATGGATTTCAGTGGCCTCCCACCTATTCCGACTGACTCATTTTGGCAGTTTTCCAGTTTGATAATTTTTTCCCTATTTTTTGGGTCCCTGACTTGTGAGGTTGTTTTCAGGCCGTAAACAACGTTTTTTAGGGATCGCCACAGTTAGAATATTTTTTAATGGATAGCATCAAAATTTGTATTCCTCATATATACCTTTCCAACGGGCTATCGTGCACCTAAAACATAGATCGTATGCAAAATTTACGACCCAGGGAAGTTGATGTACTAACTAACCCAAACGGGGCCCACATGACTTTTGACACTTCATCTCCTAGGGTTAGGATTTTTGGATGTCTATGGTTTTTGACATTCCTATTTATTGCAAAAAGGCCTTAAGAGCCTCATTTTAATCATCTTCTGGTGAATGAGCGTAGTTGTCACATACCTTCTCAAAGATAAGCCACCACCATTCTAACATGCTTGTTTCCGCTGCATTTTACAGTTTCATATTATTTCCTTAATGAATAGAAACCAGTTTTACTGTGTATTTTCTATTCTGTGTTAATCATATTTTGATAATAATATATATTTATTTCGTTTTGCAAATATATTTAGGATAACAAGTTGGAAACTTTTTGCCTAGGAGAGGCTAATGGGTTTATCACTAAAGACCAATTTTTTTTTTTTTTATCATGCTTGAGGATATGTGGAGGAAAATTGATTTTGACAAAAAAAAAAAAATGAGGAATCAAAAGTAGAGAAATCTAGTTGTAGGATGGAGACGAAAACACCAAAATTTTCCACCATTTTTCCAACAATTGGAAAAAATATCAATATAGTATGGGGGACTGATAAGGAAGATGGATCTAAGGTAAATACATTCTTTAATAATCCATCATATGTGTGAGGTACTTCAAAATTATTTTTAATAAATAATCCAGAGCCATGACTAAAGAAATCCTCAAGATAAAAACATTTTTCACAACCTTCGTAGGCCAAGAGGATAACCAAGTCCAAATGGTTAAAATTACCAAATTAGAACTACTCAGAACCTTCTAAATGTTTCAAAAGGACAAAATTTCAAGTCCATGTTGACTTCCTGTGATTTTTTTCTAGGTTGCTATGATTTCATCGAAAATTATCTTCTGAAAGTGGTCCAATACTCTCATACCATATATCGAAATCTAGTAGCTTTAAACACTACCTTTCTTTCCCTCATTCCTAGGATTGATAATTATTCTAAATTTGAAATATTCGGGCTCATATCTCTTTGTAACTCTATTTACAAAATAATTTCAAAAATTATTGCTTGTAGGCCAGCAGTGGGAGTAGCACAAGAAGGGATAGTCCACTCAATTAAGAGAAGAAACCAGAAAACCTTGAGTCTAAAGGTAGACCTCTAAAATCCATTTGACCAAGTAATTTTGTTGTATCTCGAAATCATCCTCATTCATTCAGATACTTTCATTCCTTTTTCATTTGGCTTCTTATTTGCATCATCTCAACATCCTTCTCCATTCTTCTAAATAGTTATGCATCTCCTTTATTCAAAGTTGAATGCTAAATCAGACAAGGTTTCCCTCTATCACCTCTTATTTTTCTTCAAGTCGTTGAGGGACTTAGCATATCTTTAAAGGAAGCCACTACCACTGATAGCCTCAAAGGTATAAATATAGGCCCATATTGTAACATAACTCACCTTATGTTTGTGTATTACATAATCATCTTTTGTGAGGGTTCAAGGGAAAAAATTCATGAGATCATATATCTCTTTTGTGATGTCATAGGGATGCGAATCAACACTAAGAAATCCTCACTACTATTCTAGGGTCTCTAAGATATTGAAATATGTATATCACTCAAAATTTTCCCTATCAAATAAGTGATTTCAAAGCTAGATTCAAATATCTTGGATTCCATCTAAAAGAGATTCAGTATAGTAAATAACATTGGTTATGGCTCTTGCAAATTATGGAGAAAAACCTAAACATTTGGTCTGGAGAAGATGGTAATAAGACGGGAAGAAAGAAATGGTACTTGCCTCTCAGAAAATTCTGGCTGTTCCAAAATCGTTAGAAAATTTTGTTTTCAATTCGTTTGGTATAACGAAGATGGGAAGAAATAAATGGTACTTTCCTCTTGGAAAATGATAGTTGTTCCAAAATATCTTAGAGGTTTGTGGTTGAAAAATGTGTTTTTATTCTCAAAATCCCGTGTGACTAAGAATTCCTATAGGCTCATAAAAGGCATAGGGATTTGGGCATAGTTAATAAAAGAAAAATATTTCCCACAAGAATATATTATGGACTAGATCTGCAAGCCACAAAAAAAAAATATGATACAATGATATGTAAAGCTATATTGTCTACTTTCCACTTGGTTGGAAACTCACTAGTTTGGAAAATTGGAAGTAGTGAACAAGTTCTAATTGGATTAGACCCTTGGATAGGAAGTAAGGAATAAAAGAAACTCTCATCCTGCCTAATTTGTGAGTTCCAAAGAAAAGGTTACTATACATTAAAAAAAATATCTTATTGGAACCGGATAATAGGGTAGCAGAGATGGTTATCCTGGATATAAATCAGTCTCAAAGAGGAAGGTCTAGTTAAAAAAAAATCCCTTCCTCTTACCATTGCATGGGAGGTCTAGTTAGCAAGTAACTCAATGTTTTTTGAAGGTAAATAAATCGTCCCTTTGAAACGTGCCATGAAAAGAATAAACATCCTATCAACATTCCCTCAAATCACAAAGTAACACTCTCTAGAAAGGACACTCCTTGACCCTATAAATAGGGAAATGAACTAGGATGTTCTCTATGGCACATCTCAAAGAAATCCTCCATGGAGAGGAGCTAGGGTGTTCTACACCTATCAAGAGATCACAACATTTCCTTTCTAGTTGGCATAGGAAATTAAACAAACAATTTATGTGAAATGAAATCTCTTAAGCTCACCCTATATTGGGTCTGGGAAAAGGGAATTTCTCATCTTCACATTTATGGGGACTCCCTTTTGGTCATTCAATGGATGAATGGAGTTTTCAACAAGTAAAATTTCATGTTACTTCCCCTATTCCAAGCTATCAAGAACAACATTCTCATTTTACTTGTTGATTTTTCTATATGAGATAATATTGTATATTCAATATGTTATTGCAATGATGATTGTTCCATATATAGAGAAAATATGGTGACCATCCATGAAAGGATGCGTCCCTTGGATAATCAATAAATATTTAGTATTATCATTTACTTATTATATATATTATTTAATAATCAATAATTATATTATTAATTACTAATCTAAGAGAATGTCTTCTCGATGTTGTCAAGCATCAACACTCACTCTCAATGAGGTAGACATTCTGCATCATGCAAATCTTGTCTATGAAGAATAAAAAATTCACCCTAGACTCATAACACTTGTATGTCAGTCCCGGGAGATGTCTCTCTCTCACCTAAACCGAGGGGAAAGTCCTTCTACGTCTCTCCCTCTAAGCCAAATGAATCTCTCTAAGATCAGGCTCACTATGCGTCCACATGTGATAGCATATAACATATTGATTCTTTATCATTCCTTGTTAAATTACCATGACTAGGACAAATACCACACTATGATCGTTCACCACACATACACCCATATGAGTAAATTTCATCTTGATTCTAACTAACACGTGGAAAACACCTCAAGAACCTCAAGTCCATATAATTCCTTGCCATGATCAAGGAAGGAATATGCATAGTCCCATCTACCACAAGTACATCTTTGTGATAAATGTATCCTATCTCCCTTGGTCTGTAGCCAAATATAGGATAAGGTTTTCTTGATGTTGAAACAAAAACATTGCCTCCTAGCTAGGGAGGTATCTTTCCATAGTAGTACACACCTACTCTCTAGTGGTACACAACCATTGCTAGTAGCACATAGTTATTGTCTAGTGACACACAGTCACTTCCAGTGGTACACAACCATTTTAGTTGTAAAAAAAATTTCACACATGGAACTCCCATGTGGACTTCTAGAGGCTACTCCATCTAGATACACTAGGGTCAACTCCCCATAGTTTGTGACATCAAGGTCAACTTCCTTGACATTTCCTCATGTTCTCTCCACAAGAGACATTGGGATATAAGCCCAAACACACTTATCCATTCTCATATAAGTGTCCCACTTATCCATTCTCGGATAAGTGTCATCACAGATCAACTCAGCACTATCACAAATGAGTATGATCTGGAGAATGTCTGTCACGCATGCCACTCCCATGTGGAATTCTAGAGTCTAATCCCTTTAGAAACACTAGGGTCAAATACCCATAGTGTGTGAGGTAAAGGTCAACTTCCTTGACATGTCCTCATATGACATCCACAATAGACATTGGGGTATAAGAACAAACCCACTTATCCCTTATCAGATAAGTGTCCCACTTATCCCTTCCCAGATAAGTTTCCTTACTAGTAAACTCAACTCAGTCATATAGGAGTATGATCTAGAGAATTTTTCAGGAAGCTACAAACATCAACACTCCCTCTCAACGACAGAGGCATTCTCTGCCATGCCAAGTATGTCACATAATTACTCAAAATTTGTCCTGGTTTGGTAAGAACATCAACAACCTACTCATATGTAGGAAGGTACTGCACCAATACTACCTTCTTCTGCACCATGTATTGGATGTAATGGTACTTGATATCAAAGTGTTTTTATTTTTCATAAAACATTGGCTTCTATGATATCTTCACACAACTCTAGTTATCACAATGAATAACAGTGGAATCTAACACATTTCCAAATAAATATGCAAGGAGATTGTGAAACCACATTTTTTTATAAACTACCACACTTAATGCAATGTACTTTGTTTCTGCAATGCTCAAATCCACAAAAGTCTATTTATTTCTACACTAGGAAACCATGGAAGATTCTAAAGTGAAGAAACACCTGAAGGTGATCTTCCTATCCATTGTTCTCCCTACCCAATCAGAGTCAATATATCCCTACAATCTCATGTCAATACTAGAAGTATATCTCAGACCATGTCCAACTGTTCCTCGTTGGTATCTCAACACATGCTTCGCAACAATCCAATGTGTCTCTCTCGACTAACTCATAAATTGGCTAAGTGCATTCACTTCATAGAAAATATTTGGTCTGATGTTAACTAGATACATCAATGATACAATCAATAGTTTTAACAAGGTCAGATCAATCTCGTTGGAATTAGAAGAAGGCACACTTAGTTTCTTCATATTCGTCACTATTGGTGTAACCATGGGTTTAGAGTTCAACATCCCAAACTTCTTCAATATATCAATTTTGTACTTCCCCTCACTTAGGAAGATCTCATCAGTTCTCTGCCACACCTCTAGTCCCAAGAAGTAGTTCACCATAACAAGGCCCTTCATCTCAAACTCAAATGCCAACGTATACTTGCATTTAGAAAAAAGTCTCTTTGTACCGATGAGAAATAAATCATCAACGTTGAGGACCAAAATTAGGGACTCACCCTTAACATTCTTGTAGTATAGGTTGGGATCATCAACACTTTTTCTAAATCTCAAAATAATCAGGTGTCCATCAATCCTCACATGCCAAGCTTGAGGTTCTTGATTGACTCCATATAAGACCTTCTTCAACCTACACACATGAGACTCCTTCTCATGTATCACAAAACCATGTGGTTGCTCGATGTATACCTCTTCCTCAATATATCCATTAAGAAAGGTTGTCTTCACATCTATCTTGTGTACTCTCCAACCCATGGATGCTTCAGGGGAAATAATCATCCAGATAGAAGTGTATTGACCAACATGAGAAAAGTTATCCTCATAATCTATTCCCTTCATCTGAGAGAATCCTATAGTAACAAATCTCTCTTTGTTCTTCTCGATTATCCCATCAGCTGTGTGTTTGATCTTATACATCCACTTGGAAGTCACTTTAAAGTTCCCCTCGGGTCTCAGAACAATATTCCACACATAATTTTTTCATGATGGACTGATACTCCTTCATCATGACATCTCTCTATAATGGCTTACTAGATGCCTCCTCATAACATGAAGGCTCAAAATCAATGATGTGGCCCATAGCTACGACATACCATGAATATTTATGAGTTCTCTTGCTCTCTCAGAATGTACCACAAGGGGTTGCATGTCTTTCTACCTCATGCAGAGTATGAAAATCCCATGTAGGTCTCTTTCGACCTACTGCAATATCTCTGGGAACATCAAATAGAGATACTGGATCAACGAGACCAATTGTGTCAATAGGCTCAATTATCTCCCTCTTAATTGTTGAAGGGTGAGGGGGAAAAGGCACCATCTCTTACTTTCTCTAACTATCAATCTCCATGTAAGATCCTCTAGATCTCCTGAAGGTTACCTCCTTCTCAAAGGTAACATCTCTCATCACCTCAATCTATCTCTGACCATGGATGTAGATCTAGTATTCCTTCGAAGACTCGTTGTACCCCACAAATGTACCCTTTCTGCCTGAAGGTTATAGCTTGGTCCTTTTATCCTTGGGTACATGAATGCATACTGAAAAACCAAATATACTAAAGTGTCCAACCTCATATTTCACTCATGAACTATGTCCATACTAGACATCTTGTGGTTCCCTCATGAATCACATATCTAAGACATATTGAGGTTACCTCATAGAACCAATGTCTCACAAGACATATCAAGGTTTCCTCGTGAAACCAATGTCTTGGTTCCTTCATCTGACCATCTGAGGCATGTCAGTATGAAGTCCACATTCCCCCCTACTAGTCCATACAATACCCTCCAGGGAGAATGTCATGCCATGGGCTACAAGGACCATTCTTCTAATCAGGTTACTACATGAGCCATATAATAATGTTAGTCATAGACCTCTTTCTCTTAATCAAGTCACCATTTATGCCACTGGGGAATGTCAATCCTGGAACTGAGAGTGGCTCAACAACTACTTCGTCAGGAGCTAGAGGTGACTCCTCCTCTGTCTCTGCTTCTTCTGACACTGAAGGTACCTCTTCCTCCTTCTCTGGAGGTAACTCAATATCTTCTCCCTCTAGATGTAGTGCCGCCTCCCTCTCTATATATGATATCCATTTATTGGCTTGTATGTTTTAACCAATATTCCACTTAAAATTGTAACAATGAATTTCCACATGGTTGATTGTCTAGATTTTTGCATTAATCACATGTGAATCAACCTCACTCACCATCACACTGCTCCTGCTTCAACAACACAACGTCGGGATTCACAATTTATTTATTCAAATGGTTCTTCTATAAAAATAACCAGAACAAAGAGACTTTCTTCCATTACTAGTAGTGGCGTGCATAAACAACAATAGATCCCAACATTATAAATGTGCTTTCAATAATTAGATGTATGAACAATGTCCTTTCCTTTGACAAATGCAAATGTCCAATATGCGAGATCAGACGTTCAAAGTCCAAAAAAAAAAAAACCCATAGCTTTAATAGCTTCACCTCTTTTCAACTATAGATGTCTTTCAAAACAATTACCAAATTATAATGTACTTACATGATATAGTAAAAATTGGGCTATAAAATATATGATATTTTTTTGGGTGTGTTTTCCATGAATTTCACGCCTCTTGCTAGAAAATGATTTACAAAGTCAATCATCACTTTATAAATTCAATACCATGCTATAATGATGTTTTCGGCCTCTCGATACAAAACAATTTCCAAAGTCAATCACCATGTTTTATTGAATATTTCAACATTGAATAGAACAAAATTTCTTGCATGGCTTATTCCTGTTGTGCAGACACAGATCAATCACCTCCATAATTTCAACCATGCTATAAATTAATTTTCAAAATCAATCACCCCGTTCTATTGAAGATTTAGGCATTGAACATAAATCTTCTCGCATGACTTATTTCTGTGGTGCTAACATAGAGCGATCACCCTCAAAATTTAGGCAAACTTGATGGAGAGCAGTTCAATGACCTTAACCCTCTGCGCATTTTCATTGTTGTTTGTTGATCAATATGTGGTTCCAATTATTCCACGTACTTGTAGCATGAATCCCACATTTCTTACTACTTTTACTACAACGCATTAGTTTTTTGGGATTTATTTAAAGGTGTTGAGTTCCATCGTTTCACATTCTCGAAATCCCTTGTCGCTTCAATTCAAAGTTGGTATCACTGTCCATTCCAACAATGTACTAACAATACATATTACATTCTTAAAAACTATTCACAAAACACAAGCTATCTCTCATTTTCCAAGGCCCTCTCGTGAGGGAGTCAAGCCCATACCTAGTGTGATACCATGTTGATTTCTTTGTATGAGGTAAAAATACATATTGCATTCTTAAAAACTATTCACAAAACACAAGCTATCTCTCATTTTCCTAGTCCCTCTTGTGAGGGAGTCAAGCCCAAACATGGTGTGATACCATGTTGATTTTTCTGTATGAGGTAATATTTTATATTCAATATTTTATTAAAATGATGATTTTTCCATATATAGAGAACATATGGTGACCATCCATGAAAGGATGCATCCCTTAGATAATTATTAATCTAAGAGAATGTCTTCCCGATGTTGTCCAAACATCAACATTACTAACATCTCTTTTGAACATGCTTACAGGAACATGATTACAAAGAAAAACAAATTATTAAAAGATGGATTGACATTGGAAAAATGAGTCTAAAAATATCAAAAACTTAAATTTATTCTTTTTCAAGACTATAAGTTATGATGAAATATGTTGAAAATAAAAAAACATTGTTATTTATTTTCAAAAATAAAAAAAACATCTCTATGGTTTAACTACAAAAGAAAAAAGTCAACATTGTTATTTAATAAGAATAAACTTTCACAAATTCCATAGTGAAACCATAGTGAAATAGGGTATCGGATAATTACCAAAAGGGTGTGGGATAAAAGAATTGGTGATATTTATGACATTAAAAGGGTGGAAGATGAAAAACACTTTATGTTATCCATAAACCCACATTAAATGTCAATTTCAAATTATTGATTACAATATTGACTTCCTAACCTTTTAAGAGGGATTTGACAACCTTTATCTCCTATGGATTTGAACATATGATTTTTATAAGGAAACACATGTTCTTAACCATTAATCCCACTAAATATAAAGATTAATTACTAAATAAAATAAAAAATAATATTTTTAAAATATATTTTAGACACTTAAATTATAGAATTGTTTTTTTAAATTGATCCATGTACCAAGTTGTAGAGAAAAACAAAAAAAAACTAAAATGTTGATTATCCATTAATGTATGTTAATACTTCACACATTAGTATCTTATAAATAACAACACATGGTTTGATATACACATCAATGAAAATGCCATCCTTTCAGGTAGGTTGGAGAGGATCATTAAGGTCTATGAATTATTTTTTTAAATTAATAGACGTGAAAAAGACAAAAAACTTGAGTGTTGATGAGCCAAATGTCAATTAATACTTCACACAACGTACCCAATATAATCCATGGGTAACCCTTGGGTCCAATTATACAATCCATGGGTAGCCCTTGGGTCCAGTTTCTCTGGCTAGTTACCCAAATCATGGATATGTTTAATTAATAACTAAATATGAATAGTAATGTGGGCCAATACTTCACACAACGAACAACTTCCTAGATTATAAATAATCAACACTTAGTCCAATATACACATAAAGAAGGATTCATGAGAATCTTAGGCTAAAACCCAATTTGGAAGTGCCATCCATTCACGTAGGTTCACAGCGTTGCCAGTTATGGAGGCTATTCCTGATCTTCCTAGTGAGCTCCAACAAGAGGTGTTGCTGAGAGTTCCTTACAAATTCCACAATAAGATGAAGACTGTGTGCAAAAGCTGGAAGGATATGATGAGTAGTCCCCAGTTCTATGAGGAAAAAACAACCTATGGGAAGACCAAACAGTTAATATGTCTGACTCACTCAGATCCACACCATACCTTTCATGGACACGACATTGGAATAACCGTATACGACCCTATGGAGGGCACAAGGAAGACGATACCCCCTATGCCTTCCTATCCTCGAAATATGTGTGTCCATTTACTTTCTGTAAAGTGATCCTTCTCAACTTTGACATGTTGAATATGTCATAAAGTAATATGTCATCAATGTAAGTTGCAGTTGTTTGTCTCCATTTGAAGCATGCTCCCAAATGTAACCTCTCCTCAAAGTCACAAACCCCCACTTCCTATCCAGGAGTAGGGAAATAGGAATTTCAAGTAAAAATAAATGGTATAAGTACTTAGTTTCACACTTTAATGAGGATTTCCCAATACTCAACTTAAAGTGCCTCCAAAGAAGTCCTAAATCTTGAAGACAAAGTTTAAACCTAAATCTTGAAGACACTTTAAATCATCAACTTTCTGTAATCATTCTTCATACTTTCAAAAGGTTAGTTTGTCCAATCTCTTATCAATTGGTTTTCTGATTTATTCAACTAGGATTTCAATCTATCTGTTTCTCAACAAAGTTTGGGAACATGTGATTACGACTTAGTTGGATTTAGGAATTTTTCATCTGGAGGTGCACCTTGTGCAAGGCATATGTCCATTTAAAGACGTAGTGCCACAAATTATCTAAATGAGTCTCTCAGGCATAAATACCACAACTTTGGTGAGGTGTGAGGTAATATAAATATTGAAGGAAGAGTTATGTTGTTGTATCCTTGCAAACAAATAACAAACTGCAACAAATACATCCTGTTGTACTGGAAAATTGAATGGTCCATCCAATTGGTTGACATTGGATATTTGTATGACTATTAGATGCTTAATAAATAATCCCAAGTGGGTTAGTTGGAGGTAAATTTGTTCTACCATATTAGTGCAAGATTTACAAAGTCATCATAAAGAACAATATGCCAATACAAATCGTGTTCCTTAAATCTAACCCATTATGATGTTTAAAGCTAGTAAGATTGCACACTGTGAAAGCATTGCATCATTGAATAATATTTACTAACATAATTTGAGTTCCAATATAAACGAATTTGAGAAGTACACTGATTTCATACCATAAGAAGTTTACCAAGTTTGAATTCAAATGTCTAAAAATCCAAAAAGAAATTATATTTAAGAAAACTAAATAGATTTTGAAATTTTCAAATAGCAATGGAATTAACATTTGGAACTTGAAATTTGTAAGTTATCTCGAGAATAGAAAACACCACTATTAAAATTGCACTGAGAGAAACTATTTCTTCTTGCTCAACGAAAGTCAAGGATGGAGTTTACTCTCCTCCTCCCATGGGATCTTGGCAACTGATTTTCTATGCACCAAGCAAGGAGGTTTGCATGAGTACTTCCACAGTCACTCGTCAACCTCGTTTATTATCTTGGACTAATAACACTACCAACAAGTTCTTGCACCCAGACCAAGCTTATTTCTTAGTTCTTCCTCGAACCAGAGAGATGCAAGCACTCTTTTCTCTTCTCAAGATTGTTCTTTCGACTATGCTCTCTCATATATCTGTCTCTACCCACTAATTACCTCTTTTGTTTGCCTTTCTTGGCATGTTAGCATGGGTCTGAATCCTCATCTCGTGGTCAGGTCCAGAAGTCTTGCAGATGGGTAGTCTACCCCATCTCCTCATTAACTCTTGAGGATGACTCTTCCAGCTATCAGTCTGACTGGTAATTCATTTATGGGTCAGAGGACTGTTATGGGTCTAAGCTATTAAATCCAGTAAGGTATTGGTTTGGTGGGAGTCATCTCAACCATTTCTTGTTCCCCTCACCATCTCTCTCATAGAAATCATGTTCTATCTTGGAAAACCCCCCTTTCAACAACTATGAAACACTATCCATTTTCTATTAATAACAAAAAATGAATACATTGCCTTCTATAACAAAAGGTTCATCAAATCCAACATTCACACATATTTAGTCTGCCACAGTCTTTAGACAAGTTAAAGTTATATTTACAAGCTCGGGGAATAGGGGTATTACATAGCTAGATATATTTCTTCATTTCCATTAGTCATTCGTTGGCCTCTTCTCATTTCTTGTGTTCACCATTAGAAATTGGTGGCTTGATTTTCATTTCACCTTGCAAGATGTATTCCTCGATCCTTCTTCGGTACCTTTGTGTTGAAGGAAAATATTCTTGCGGACAGGTATATCTCCTCAAAGAGCTAGACTCTTAACTCTAAGACAAAAAGTGCTTATCATGGTCACTGACTTCCTTTTACTGGTGTTTGTCCCTGCACGTTCTGAGTTGAACTCCAATATTGAGCTCCTCGATAAACCCTGTAGACAAAAAAAGTACAACCACTTCCTATTCTATCAAGATTAGTTTGAAGCAAACCTATCTACTTAGAGACAAATTCATGTGATGTCAAACATAAATTAGAAAGAAACAGGCCAATCATATTATATTAATGAGAACAAAATGTTACTTATAGCCATAGATGGAATGTAGCAGTTTTGTCAAATTCTCCTTGCCTAACCCTTGCTCAAAATCTCCACGATCGGAATGATGATAACTTCACTGATTAGGATCCACTTCACTGTGTGTTCCTATGATATCATAGGTTTCATGCTTCTCATCCCTTCTCCAAATATCACTTATAATATCATAAGTTTGGTATGATTCTCCATCCATCTCCCCCTTTCACCATGAGAAAGCCTGCTTATATAGCCTTGGAGAGGCTCAACCACTTGAGATATCATTGGGGGGAGTTGAGAATTTTCCTCCTTCAATTAGGGATATTCCTTAAGATCATGGCTTGAATAGGGATTCGAATCCAACTACCTTCAGGGATTGAAGGGATCCTCCCCTCATTCATATCAACAAACCAACTGCTACCCAGAATAGGCATCACTCTCTCAAAAGGGCCATCAGAGTGTTATAGCACTCCCCAGTAGGCTTTAGGGGGTGCCAACACTCCCTAAACCCATCAACACTCCCCCAGAAAGGCTATCAGAGCATTCTAACACTCCCAGACAGTGTAAGGGGGGGAACCAACACTCTTGAGAGAGGTATAGGGAAGCGTTCTCCTCCAAAAACTCAGTTTTTGTGGTTCTTTCAGATGGAAAGAGGTTCATAAGCCTAGTTAACCATTCCTCCTCTTCCAAATCAAGTGTTTGACATGTGTCAAATGTCCTCTTTATGTCGTTATAGGAATGAAATAGGCATCATAGTAATATACTTTTCCTGACACTTGCAACACTTGTGAGCAAAATGTGACACTTGCGACACTTGTAATGACGACACTTGCGACACTATCAATGTGGGTATTTTTTTATGTGTAACAGATTGCCCCCCAAAGTATGAAGTTAGAAGATGAGAACTGATAACTGAAATGATTTTTAGACTTTCAAGCAAGGGTATAGACGCAAAGAACCTGACAGAAGTTGCACACAAACATCCAACAAATATTATGACATGTTTCAAACCCAAGGAAGGCGTACCTATGCTTGGGTGATCAAGACTTGCAAGATATGGCCGCCATAAAATACACTGTGGATCCATAATTGTATTGATAAAAGGTACAGCCACTGAGGATACAGTGTGGACCTATACTCTTATGACCTGAATTGATCATAGCCACGAAGAATACATAGTGGATCTACGAGATGACAAGACATAGCCATGACCAATACAAAGTGGATCTATGTGACAGTATATGTGTAATTGTTCAAAAGAAACTCCTTCACAACCTGGGAAAAGTACATATAAGAGTGACGACTCAACCCAGGGTCTTCTTACCGATCTCGATGTAGTACGAATCTAACCATGTGAATAGATGTCATGATGTCGAACATGGTAGAAACCACTTGATTACCGGTCAATGATGTAAACCATTAACAAGCGTGAGGGAAATCATCATTAATGTCAATGATTCCCAAGGTAATCTAGTACATTCCAACGAATGTGAATGGGTGAGCTGAAGTCAAACATCCGTGGAATCATCCGATCAGAGGTCAATGAAGTAAACCCATTGTCGAACGTGAGGAGGCCTGCCATTGAGGCATGCAGGTCCCAAAGTACTAATTGGTTTCTAATTCTAGTTCCTGGATAATGTGTTGAAGTCAACAGGAATAGACTCATCGAAGGAGGGCCTTAAAGCATCCCCCATCAATGACACGAAACTGACATAGAGATGTAATTGGTGGATCAAAAGAACATGGAGTGAAACAGGTATTGAGACAAGATATTTGTGATGGTTGACTCTCGAGGTGGATACTTCCCTTGAACACTGAGGCACAATAGCAGAAACATGACATGAACCAAAACATGATGATGCAATGGATATTGTGACTTTCGTCGGGTGACCCAAAGGAGTAAGAAAAACTCAGACGATTGGTTCAGTGCATAGGTTCAGCGAATTAATATGTGCTCAAAGACAAAGTGTCATGTTCAAGGGTGACTCTAAGAGTTACTTGGTAATGTTCTCAAAAACTGCTTGGCTTACTTCCTTCAATTTTTTCCCCCATCCATATAGATGAGTGCCTCTTTTTAATTTAACGAGCTTGAGGAGGAAAACACATGATCGATAAAACTCACCTTCGGTAAGTTCCTCTTCCTTTGTTTAACAAACTGGAAGAAGTAAGGGTTTGGTCCCATATGGGCCTGTCGATGTTTCTTTTAACGAGTCCAAAGACAAAAAACTCGAAGGTTTTTCATGATTATAGAGTCTGGAAAAACACTTAAAAGAGAACTCTCTCAGTTCCTTTTTCATAAAGTAGTCTGGTGAGTCGCTCAACAGACGTTTTCTTCAAATACTTTAATGAGCGTGAAAAGAACAAGGTCGCTCAGTAATATTTTCATGTTTAGAGAGTCTAAAAATAACTTAAAGATGACTCCAATGTTGTCCTTTTTCGTAATGTTAGTCTCGCAAGGCCGAAAAAGAGATAAATTATCACTCGAAAGACGCCCTTTCAAACCTTTTAATGAGTGGGAAATGAAGCAAGATCACTCGACAATATTTTCATGTTTAGAGAGTCTGAAAAGATCTTAAAGAAGACTCCAGAGGGTTCCTTTTTCGTGTATCCATACAGGTTTGAAAAAGAGATAAAAGTCTACCTGGATGCATTCTCATGTATTTATGAGCATGAGAAAGAACAAAGACTAAGCTCGGTATGCCCCCAACATGAAAGCTAGTGTCTTAAATCCAAAATGATCAGCAAAAGGCCGGAGACATGCCCTCCAAGATTCAATTCATTCACCAGCTCTGAGATCGTCACCAATTTCTCTAGTAGATGAGAAAAAAGAGAAGGGTGGATGAAAAGAAGGTTCAAGAGAGGTGAATGTTTCATTTTTTAATGAGCTTGACACACGAAAAGAACTATGCTCAAAGCCTCTGTTTCATTTTTTAACGAGCTTGCCATAGAGAAGATAAACTATGCTCGTGGTTGTTTCTTAATCATGGCTTCCAAGAGAATACCGCTCTGGAAGGATACGATGTCAAGGGACAAAAATCGGTCATGGCTTCCAGGAGATCTTCGTTGGATGGAAGATAATCACTTGAAAAGGAACACATGTCGAGGGTCATGATAGGAGTAAGGAGATCAGGCTCCAATAACCCTACCAAAGAAATCACAATGTCTACTATCAGATCCAAATCATCGGAAGTTGAAAGCATGGGAGACGATAGAAAATCAACATCAGGAGGGGCGATAGACTGTATATATTCTCAAATTTCTTCATGAGGGAGAAGAAAAGAGGATCGGTGACGGTTATTATCTCTAGATAACTTGTCAATGCGAAACATTTCCGAAATAGATTCATCCGAAGGAAAATTTGGGGAAATGTAGTCGATCGCAGATGACAAGGAACTCAACCATGATTGCGACAAAGAAACGTCAGCCGCCAATAGATGTTGGTCATATGAGGAGGGAGAAACAGATTGGATAGAAACATATGACATTTCGTTTGGACTAAGTGGCATGGCATCACCTAGTGCATCGAATTCCAATGAACAAGGTACAATCCAAGGGTCAGATGATTCCAAAGATTGATAAGCCGTGGTCGAAATCATATCGACGGTGGCTATATGATGTGTAGTCGATGGAAGTGGTGTAGGGAAGGTACCCATGAGGCTAGAATATTTCAGTAAGCCAACACCAACACTTTCATACATGATCTTGTGGTCTCCGAAGAAAGGAATATTGTTGGTAGCGGGAATGCGAGCATCGGTCGTGCAAAAATCCATCTAATCAACAGTGACAATTTTGCCCTGATGAGGGAATTGGACACATCGGAAAACTGATGAGGCAACGATAGTCATAGCATAAAACCAACTTCTTCCAAGTAACAAGTTGTAATCGAGGGGAGCATCGACCACCTTGACATCAACAGTAATAGTTTTTCCACCCAATTGGATGGGCAGGGATTGTAAAATCCCATGGGGATGAAAACCTCACCCATCGAAGGCGTGTAACATCGTTGGGGATTTGTTGATTGCTAGTGATTTTAAACCTTTCCAACATGCCAAAGACATGACACAAGTCGAGGCTCCCTCATCCAGAATAGTTCGATGGATTTGTTGGTTGTGAACAACAACATCAACTTGGAAAGAAAGTTGGTGGGAGAGTCAAGACGCATAATTGTCCAAGTTAAACATGATCTGATTGGATGATTCGGGATCAACAGTGCCAAGAGTGGCCAAGAACGTTCTACGCTGACTGGGGCAGTGTTGTAGAACTTCTAATGCAGACATAGCACACGATGCTTGAGCCAAATCTTCAATAATGTTGTAGTTCTGGGTGGCACATGATCTAGGATTAAAGGTAGCTTTGCGGATAATGCTCTTAGGAGGGTGTAAGATAGAGTTGAACGTGGGTTTCTCAATCTAAAGTGGTCTAGACGGAGGATTAACCGATGGAAGACTGACGGAGGACAATGATGGATCCGACAAAGTACCAGCACTGTTAGTGTATTTTCCTTTGTCAGGGTTACCTGGTGTGTCATATGTCTTAGAGCGAGTGGTCAAATTGATCCCATTAAACATATAAATATGTGAACTCGATAAGGCCTCATCATGAGGATCACTAGAATTGCCCCCAGGAGAGGAGGTTTGAGAAACCATGGATTGTTGTTGTGGAAAAGGTTGAGTAAGCACAGCGGGTTGTGACTTCCCTTGGAAAATTTTGGCCACTTCATTGCGAAGTGGACAATCTCGAGTGTAGTGATCATCACCACAAATGATACACGAGAATTTCAGTTTCCGTTGTGGTTGCTTTTCGGTAGCAGGTGTTTGATTTTTGAGTTGTTCATTATTATTTTTTGATTTATTCTTTGTCTTCTTCTTACCTCCGGATTGTTGTGAAGGGGAAGATTGAACTGCATTCACCTTAGATATCTAAGTTTGAGGGGAGGTAGAGGAGAGTGTGAGTGATTGGGAAAAATATTGAGTTTTGACGGAACCGATAACACCATCCGCATGAGATGAGGATGATGGTTTAGATGGATCGGTATTAGCTCGAGCAACATTTGGAAGCAAATCATACAAAGTACTAGATTGGGAATAAACCAAATCTAAATACTGAGCCCGAGCGATGGCTTGTTCCTCTGTGAATGCGCCACCGATAGCGACATTGCAAGTGATCGGGGGTAACAGTGATTTAGTAAACCATTCTGCCAATAGTATGTTAGGAATGACTGCCATGATCATCCTTCATTGTCGCCTCCACTCATGAATATGGTTTGAGATATGCATGGAGTTAGTTTGACGAAGGGAGGTCAAGAGTTCAGTACCTATCTCGTAGTGAATAGGCAGTTGAAAGTGTGTGAGGAAAGACATGGCAAGGGAATTGAAATCATGAAAAGAAGCACGTGGTAGTTCAATATACCACTTTGCTTCCGAACCGGTAAGAATTCGCTGGAAAAGATGCAAACGTATAGAATCATCCATGAGGGAGTTTGATGAACACCACAAATGGAAAGTCATCACATGGTTGTTCGGATCTTTGCCAGGGTTTTCGTCAAATTTCAGAATATCAGAAGGAAGTTTAGCTGGAATGACTGGCCAAACCAGTGAATGAGAAATAGGATCATTAGTTAACCGAGACAAGTCTAGGAGATCCAAAGTCGCAAGGAAAGGTAGCTGTCGGTTAATTTATGAATGATACTGGTGCGACATAGGAACACCAGTAGGACCATAGACCGGGTTAGGTGGATAGTTGTAACCAGTAGGTCCTCCTACATACGGTTGTTGTTGGCCAGGATAAGAAGGATTCGATGGTGCATGAGAAACATTGACATAACCCAGTGGGTTTTGAACATTATAGGTCGGGTGATTTATTTTCCCGTGAGGAGGATAAACATTTTCCCTTGAGAATGGTAAGGAGTAGATCCCGAAGGCGGATACACATGAGACCCATGAGGAGGATAAGACTGTGATCCCGGAGAACTCCAGGTGGTGTTTGGGATGCCGCCCGGATAAGATTGCTCGTAAGATGTTCCAGAAGGGACAGGATTGGATACTCCTCCTAGTGGGTTATTATACAAGTGACCCCCAACGTGGGGTTGAGTAAAAGTGCCTCCTGAAAATACTCCCCAGGATTGTGAAGGGTTTCCAGCAAACGAGGGTTTCCCCCCTGCCAGTGGTGGATTTACGACCGGGGTGTGACTGGAAAACAGAGGTTTCCCTCCAGGAGGAGCATGAAAAGTGGGCTTTCCACCGGGAGGGGTAGGCCTACCATGGAAAGGTAGTCCTCCAGGAGGGAAAGGTTCATTGGATGGTGGTTTCCCTCCAGCCAGTTTTGTTTGGACAGCAGGGGTCTATGTTCTCGGGTGAGAACATGTCCCAGCAGGATCATGTGGAACATATGGAGCTCTAGAGTAAAATATTGTAGAAACGAGGGTAGAGATTAAAGCGCTTCAGGGATGAGTAGAGGTCATGAGTCTAGCATTAGGATGGACTTGTGCTGGTGTAGCAGTAGGGTGAATAACCTGATCGACTGGGTGATTCATGGTTTGACCGGATGGTCCTGTTTCACTAGGAGGGTCATGAGGTTGAAAGGGTTGTCAAAAGGATTCAAAATTTTCATAGAGATCGCGTCCCGATGAAGTCATCCATACAAAACAAACAGGTGTGGGATTGGTTTCTATTGTGGTGCTAGGACGAACATGAGTCCTATATTCGTCACCAAAGACTGGTTATGTGGATCCCATATATGTTTTGGTAAATATCCTCTCCAGTAATCGTGGGATCTCTTCGTTTATGATGTTCCCAAAGGAGTCTAAACGACCCAAAAGTGGTTCGAGAGGGGTTACCGACATAGATGTAGTGGGATTTTCAACCGTGACCAAAGCGCCTTCTGAGTTATCTAACAGAGGAGCAATAGCACTTCCAACGTCAGATTGATTTTCTACCTCTCTACGGTAGTTGTCTTCTGTAGGGTTAGGAGGTAAGGGTTGATAGCCTTCTGAAGGAATCCCTTGCATCCTACGTGATCAACGAATACCTTTATCGTCTATGGGATCAATTGTGGAGAAAAACAGAACACACTGAAAATCTAGGGCCAACTAACAAAAAGAAATAGCATGCGCTAATAAAATCTAGGAATCAACCAAGCAGACAAAACTTCTCTCAATGATTGTACTAGTTGGTGATGAAATCCAACGTCACGTGACCAAGTCAAGAAGGGGCTAGGATATGGTGGAACAGTTACAATGACTACCTGCTTAATGGACTTTCACCTTGGAGCAAGCTTCCACGCAGTAATTATGGATTTACCCTCCAAGGAGCCCAAGTGAGTTTGACCAATGTCTGTTCCAAGTACAGTGAGACTTCCCTTCACCGTCACCTTGTGTAAGTACCTAAATATTATGGCAACTAAAGACAACAATTCGCAGTGAATCCCTGGGCGGGTACAGTCGACAGTCCGATTTGAAACGTATGGGCAGGATAACAATTCTGAAATCAACTTGAGAGGCTCCCACACATAATCATGGGTATACCTCCAAGTGACCCCCAATATATGATCCAACCACTACAAACAATTGAACCATGGAGGGATAATCTCTGTAATTCGCCCGAATGTGACCTCGTGCATAACCCCTGTGTGAGAGGGGGATACCAGAAAATCAAAATGACAATTGGATTTGACTCTCCCTAGCTCAGGATGCTAATGTTTGTTTTGAAAAACTTTCGAGAGTTGTACTCACATCCTAATCCAAAGTGCTAACCCTAGTCTACTATTGGTGGAAGATCCTAAAAACAAAAATGTTCTAGATAATTTTTAATTAGCGTTCGTTTTATAGTTGTTCTTTACTCAAAGGGTGCACGAAAGTGAAACTGATGGAATGAGGACTCAATTCTCAAAAATATGCATAAAAGATGATAAGAAATCATTTCTTTTCAATGAACATCTATTTAACGGAAAGAGAAGGAGTCGTTTTCACTTTCAAACACTAGTATGAAATGTCCTCAAATCAATTGGTTCTCAATCGAATCCAATGCAATGCTAAAACATTTTCAAAATGTCTTCTAATATGCAAACCAATCACTACAATGTATCTTTTGTCATTTGTATGCGAATGATGATTAATTCAATTCAAAGACTTCTCCTGCTAATTTCCCTTTCGGATCAAGGAGATTTGGACAAGTATGAGCAAATTTCGCACACACGACACACACCCTCTTGCTATCAAACAAGAGAAAGAAAACCAAAAATGAAAAATGAAGGAGAAATATATTGGACAAGATGAACTTAAATAACCAAGTGAGAAGATTTACAGACTTCTAATGTCCTTCACCAGAGTTTCTGCTCGGTCAGATAAGAGAGAAAAACGCAGTGGATTGATTCCAAGTTCTCAACAGGAGCAAAAACTCAAAATAAGGGATAAGGTCACAAAATATGAACAACAAAGTGCCTACTTCTCAGAAAGAAGAGAGTCAAATTTCATTAGGAAGATATAATGAAGCATCAAGAAGCTGGACAAAGGCAAAAACAGAGACTGAGTTGCAGAAAACACAATTATGGAAGGTAATTTTGCAAAAAAGAGGCTGGAGCTCTGGTGTAAGGGCCACCATAGCATTATAAATCTCTGTCTGACACCTTTGGGGAGTGTTGGAATAGGGATAACATAGGCACAGGGGCGCCAGGCTTCAAAAACTCAAAAAATTGCCCAAAAAGCCAAAATTTCAGTCAAATTTTGTCAATGAAGATGCATGTGATGGGGTAAGGAGTCAAACAATGTATGAAATCAAACATGTGGGGTGAACAAGGTCTGAAAACAACAAAGGGTAAGGCAAGGTCTATGAGGAATACCAAAACTGAAAAGTTTTGATTCGTCCCCAGTGGAGTCGCCAGTTTCTGTTGAAGGAAAATCTTCCTACGGACAGGTAGATCTCCTCAAAGAGATAGACTCTTAACTCTAAGACAAAAAGTTCTTATCATGGTCACTGACTTCCTTTTAGGTCTACACAAACTAATTCATGAAGAGGAAGGAGGAAAGACGTACCTTTTACCGGTGTTTGTCCCTACACGCTCCAAGTTGAACTCTAATCTTGAGCTTGTCGATAGCCCGGTAGACAAACAAAGTACAACCACTTCCTATTCTATCGAGATTAGTTCGAAGAAAACCTATCTACTTAGGGACAAATTCATGTGATGTCAAACACAAATTAGAAAGAAACAGGCCAAGCATATTACATTAATGAGGACAAAATGTTACTTATAGCCATAGATGGAATGTATCAGTTTCATCAAGTTCTCCTTGCCTAACCCTTGCTCAAAAGCTCCATGATCGGAATGATGATAACTTCACTGATTAGCCTCCACTTCACTATCTGTTCCTATGAGATCATAGGTTTCATTCTTCTCATCCCTTCTCCAAATATCACTTATAAGATCATAAGTTTGGTATGATTCTCCATCCAGCTCCCCCTTTCACCATGAGAAAGCCTACTTATATAGCCTTGGAGAGGCTCAACCACTTGAGATATCATTGGGGGGAGTTGAGAATTTTCCTCCTTCAGTTAGGGATCTTCCCTAAGATCATGGATTGAATAGGGATTCAAATCCAACTGCCTTCAGGGATTGAAGGGATCCTCCCCTCATTCATCTCAACAAACCAATTGCTGCCCAGAATAGGCAGAGCTATCTCAAAAGGGCCATCAAGGCATTATAGCTCTCCCCAGTAGGCTTTAGGGGGAGCCAACACTCACTAAACTCATCAATTCTCCCCCAGAAAGGCTATCAGAGCGTTATAATGCTCCCAGATGGTGTAAGGGGGGGCACCAACACTCCTGAGAGAGGTATAGGGGAGTGCTCTCCTCCAAAAACTTAGTTTTTGTGGTTCTTTCAGATGGCAAGAGGTTCATAAGCCTTGTTAATCATTCCTCCTCTTCCAAATCAAGTGTTTGACATGTATCAAATTTCCTCTTTATGTCTTTATAGGCATGGCATAGTCATCATAGAAGTATACTTTTCCTGACACTTGCGACACTTGTGAGAAAAATGCGACACTTGTAATGACGACACTTGCGACACTATCAAAGTGAGTATTTTTTATGTGTAACAGTTTGGGAAGGAGACACATGGATTTCTTCATGGACCTAAGCTTGAATGAGTTATTCTAGTGGATTTCCTTGGACAATGATGACACCTACTCATGCTTCTTGATTATCTATCATTCCCATGATCATTGTTTCTACTATGAGATCTAGATCCAGTCACTTGTCTAGTACTATCTTATTTCTTTGTAGCAGATTCTTTGTTTACTTTATTATGCAACATATTAAAAATCTAAAGTATCTCTTCATGGGTCTTCATAATCATTTCATTATTGACCTTGTAGCTTTGAAATTCTCTATACAAGATTCTAATAGCTACAAGCTCCTGCCTATATCTTCTTCCATTAGAATTTGTCTCATCATTTCCCATGTTGACATGAAGACCTATGACCTCCTCTTAATGGATGTAAGATTCCTGATCATATTCTATAAACCTGGTCCTCATATAAGAACCAAATTTGTTTTCCTGTACCTCTCATTCTGTAAGAAATGTGCATGTAATCATTATTGCTAGAACAAGCATAGCATAAAACATTTCATCAATTAGAATACATGTTACTCTTCATGTCAATTTAAGAAGAACAAAACAAAAAAAATTCAAAATATGATTATTTAACACCTCTATAATGGATATACTCATGGGTCATTCTGAGTTCTAAATGAAAAGTTACAACATTTACAAGTTGCATTTTTCCACGCACTTACTGCTACAAAAATTTCTTTATTTCTTTCTAAGAAATTTTAATGCCCAAATCAATATTATGTGTGGACATGTCTCTTCTTCTTCTCAAGACCTTTCTAGTGACTATTTTTTTACTAGATCCCCAATGAATTTGGGTTGTTGATTTTCAAGACAAGATGATCTTGGTCATCGATTTGATCCCTTATTCCAACCTCCAAAAACTAATCCAGACCATCAATATGCTCCACTTTGCAAACCTATGAAAATAAATCCTGGCTATTGATAAACTCCAACCTCCCAATGGATGAAAATGAATCTAGACCATTGATCTAATTCATTTTCCAAGCCACCAAAAATGAATCTTGCATGTTGATATGCTCGACCTTTCTAAATCTTAAAAACCTTATAAATTTTTAATTTATTAAAGTGAATTAGGGTTGTTGATCTTGAGATAAAACACTGTCTTGGTCATCGATTCGTTAAACTCTTCCCAATGCTACAATGACCATTAAAACACAAATTTTGACCTTCCAAGTCAACTTTTTCTCTGCGACTCTACATATTGATTCCATTAAACCTTTCTTCTATGGTTGCGAGTAAAATACGACCTAAATATTATCCATCATAAAAAAATCACATGCCTGATATATTTCCAAGTATGAAATCAATCACATGCTATATTACCATGTCAACCACTATATAAGACCGCCATCTTAAACGAAAACCCAAACTTCACATCAAACGTGAATATCCAAGATTTCATTTAAAACCACATTCAATGAAAATAATCGATGTAGTGTATACATATATTCCAATATGAGTGATTAAATTCAAAGTTTAAGCGATGGAAATAAAAATATAGTGTCAATGTCGAGTTCATATAATATACCATATGAAATATGCATCGAAAATTTCCAACCCTTTAATTGTAATGCACCACCTTTTCCTATATAGAACCAACACTTATTATACATATGTGATGGATTTATATAAAAGTCTTTTATATATGGTAAACAATATCACTATACCTTATTTGCATAAAAATGAATCTGTATAAAATGAACTTTCCCTCTCTTTAAAGTATATCATATAATTAAAACTCAACCTTTGTGATCAATGCTTGTTGAGATACAATAGATATACACAAAATAAAATGTTTTAATACTTCATAATATTCTTGTATAAGTATCAGTAGAATTTAATGAGTGGAATGTGTGTAAGGTAGATGATCTTTTGAATTTTTATGAGAAAAACCTTTTTTCTTTATGTGCAATCAAATCGACAGTAAAACTCATAATCAAACCAAATAAGGAAAAATTATCACTGCATAATGCAAATGAGACCATTTTATCAAAGTGGTACCATTCAATCCTAGGGGATAGTTGAAATTAAACATCATTTCTTTCTCCCTACGATTCCCACCTATAGTTCTATATTTAATATCATAGATAATAAAAAAAAAGTATTATGCCTTGGAACTATTTACAGGATAATGGATAATTTATGAGTTTACGATTCAACACCTTCTTCGTGCTAACAATATTGTTATTATGGTAAGGAGTCCCTATGATCTTGACAAGCAACTAAAATTCACAAGGAATTTCTCTCTAGTATGGGTATGACAATTAACACTAGAAAAATAAATGTTACATAAATCAAATCCAAAAATATCACTTACACTAATTTCCTATATGAAATTAATTGCACAGAGGAAGTGATTTCATTCAAATATCACATAATTTATCTTCATCACAATATTAAAAGAACTATAACATCGATAAAAAAATAAATGGAGGGTGAAAATCTTGTTATGGACCTCAAAACAATTGTAAATTAGTACACCTTTATATTTGCGAGGAGCAAATGCAACATATTCAACAAGTTTTGAGCACTATGTGGCAACACAAGCTATATCCCAACTTGGAAAAATGATCCTTTCGCATGAACAGGCTCCAATAATCGGGCTACATTGTTGATGAGCATGGGGTACATGTGGATCCAGCTAAGATCCAAGTCATCTATGACTAGCCAACCCCGACCACACTAACCGAGATTTAGAGCTTCTTGGGACTTGCCAAATTCTACCAATGGTTAGTGTTTGGGTTGTCCCATATTGCATGGGCCCTCGGCCAAGTGACCAAGGTAGGTGGTAGGGAAAATTTTGCATTGGGGAAGGCAGAACAACAAGAATTTGATGATCTGAAGCATCACTTACCCGATTTGATGATCTGAAGCATCACTGAAGCAGAAGAATTTGACGATCTAAAGCTCATCTCTAGTACTCTCCTTACCCGATCTACAAAAACCATTCGAGATTAAGATTGATGCATCTTATTATGCTGTAGGAATAGTTTTGACTCATCATGGTATTCCAGTAGCATACCATAGTGAGACACTCTCAGATAGCATCTAGAAATATCCCACCTATGACAAGGAAATGTATTCCAATGGGCAATCCTTCCGTCAATGGAAACATTACATTTTGGGAAAGGAGACAATAATCGACACTAATTACTAGCCTCTATAGTTCATACATAAACAAGGGAAGTTACAAAACAAATTCCATCAAAAGTGGTCCACATACCTACAACAGTTCCATCTCAACATAAAGTATAAGACATGGAGCACAAATCATGTCGTTGACTTCCTTAGTCGACCTCCCATGGCTACACTCACCACCATATTCCATTCATGTGGGAATGAGGCATCTGAGTGGCCCCAAAATTATCAGTGAGATCCTGACTTCGTCGCCACCTATCATATCTTGGGTACATGCATGAATGTCACCAATTTTCACATTCAGGATGGACTGTTATGCCATTTGATCCATCTCTGTGTTCCTGCAAGCAAGAGTGCAAAGCTAATTTGGTAGGCTCACTACAGTCAGATGGAAGTAAATTTTGGCGTAGAGAAAACTATGGTCATTCTACATAAACATTTTTATTGGACAAAACTTCGACAAGACATCAGGAAGTATATCATATCTTGCACTGCTTGTTCCATTTCCAAGACATCCATCAAGAATAAAGGCTTATAGATCCCTCTTTCTACTCCCTAGAGGCTTTGGGAATCCATATCGATAGATTACAATTATGACCTTCTTTCCACCAAGAAAGCCAATGATTTTCTATTTGTGGTGGTTGATTGGTTTTCGAATATGGACATTCTCATAGCCTGCAAGAAGACCATCACAATGACATATACTTCCAATATCTTCTTTGAACGAGTGTGGGTCCATTTTGGGATACCACAGACCATCATCACCGATTAGGATAGCAAGTTCCTCATCAACGTTTGGTCAATTATCTGGTTATTGTTGGACACCAAGATCACTAAATCCACTACCTTCCACCCCCAAACCAATGGCCAAACAAAGGTTGTCAATCAGATGATTGTGCACATCCTTTGCATGTATAACTTGAAGCATCCATGTACATTGGATGAGATTCTTCCCTATGTTCAGCACAACTATAATAATATTGTCCATAGCTCCACTGACCATAGCCACTTTCAAGTGGGACTAAGATTCCAACCCTTCTATACCATTGATGTTGCACTACCTCTTACAACCACACAGAAAGATTCTTCCCATGTCAAGTCTTAGGCTAGTAGAGCCACCAAATTCATTGAGTGGATTCAGCAAATCCACCAACAGGTCCATGAGATTTAGTAGAAAGCCAATCCTAAGTAAAAGCAATGCCATGATCAACACCGGATACTGCACAAGTTTTAGGTGGGAGACAAGGTATGATTACATTTGCAGAAAGAACAACTTATAGGGTCCCATTGGAATATTCATCCACATTTCTATGGGCCTTCCACTATCACCAAGGTTGTGGGTGATAATGATTTTAAGCTAAACACTCCCCCCTTCCTTGGATATCACCCAGTGTTGAATGTGGACCTCCTCCGACCATATTTTCCACCATTATTGGACACCTCGAAGATCACAAAATAGTTGACACCAACAGAGCTCAACCCAGGTTGAATGGAACATGAATCCAATGATCATATAGTGGATACAAGGGTCAAGGGAACTTGCCAGCAGAGGATTCAACTTTATGAGGTTTTCAAGGCAGGGCATCTCCTACACCAAGGCATGTGGCTCAACCAGAGCCAAATTCAACAAATATTTCCTCACCTGATGGGGGAAATCAACGCAATGGGGACTATTGCTTCCTAAGGGGGAGGACTGATCCAGGTGGATATTGGTGGCCACCCACCTATTCCAACCGGCTCCTCTTGACAACTTTTAGTTCATGACATTCTTCTGTAATTCTTTGTAATTTTGGGTTCTGCACTTCTAGGAATTTTTTAATCCCTACCCAACTTCCACGTGGATATTTGTGGCCTCCCACCTAATCCAACTGGTTTATTTTGAAATTTTTCATGTCAATACATATTTTTGCACTTCTAGGTCCGTTTTGGGGCCCTAAACAAAGTTTTTTTAGTTTTCCACATCCAAATTGTAGAGGGAGTCAGAGTTTGATGACATAATGTGTATTTCTTGAAAATACCTTTCCAATAGGCTATCACGTGCCTAAAATAGAGGTCGTATGCAAGATATACAACCCTTGGAAGTTGAGTTACCAACTTACCCATTGGGGCCCACATAAATTTTGGTGTTTCATCTCCTAGGGTTAGGTTTTTGGATGTCTACGGTTTTGGAATTCGTGAGTAATTTTAAAAATTCATATGGAGTCTCATTGAAATCATTCTACTGCGATGGCTGGATGTAGCATCCACATCTCTTTTCAGAGATAACTACCACTACTCAAGCAAGTTGTTTTCAATTCTGTAGTTTTACAATTTCATCCTATCGTATTTATTCAATAGAAGTTATTGTTCACTCGATATCTATTTTTTTTTTTTGTTTGTTAATTTGTGCGGGACCTATTGGCTATGCGATTAACTTGTGGCTTGAGAAATCGTGACTCAGGGGAATCTAGGCCATCAAAATCACCCAGGGATCGCACCCGGCCTGAGCCACACCAACCCTTAACATGGTTGGATTTTTTGTCCCCGCAGGTTTCGAACTGGTGACTTTAACATCACGGAGTGGCATAACAACACACTCCGTCACCAACTGTCCTACACCTCGGGGACAAAAGGTATGCGGGCTTGGCCCAGTTAAGCTTTCTGCAGCTAGACCACATCCTTGCTTGGGTTTGAGCACAAGACCTGACCTTCGTTGCAAGAACGACTTTACCATCCAGCCGCCTCCACTGACCTTCACTCGATATCTATTGTTGTTCTCTGTATCTCTTTATTTTTGTATTCAATATGTTATTCATTTCATTCTACTCATAAATCTAGATCATTAATATCTTGGAGGAAGTGACTTCATATAAATATATTAAAGTTAATATTCATCACAATTTTAACTAGAACAATAGAATTGACAAAAGGATAAATGGATATTGGAAAGCATGTTATGGATTTGAAATAATGGAATATCAAAATTTACTTGTACCTTGAAAGGGGTTTCATGGCCACTTGATGAACACGCATCTATTGTGGGTAGTTGCTAAAGGATATGGCCAAAGTTGTCCATCATCTCGTTCCTTTTTCGCACAAGGGATTCCCCGAGCAACATTTTAAAAGGATATCCTACTCCATCATATTTCTTATTGTTTTCCATGATTTTTGTTTGAGTTCGACACAACTAATCTTGTAAAGGCTCGATTGGTTCGACTCCAAACTTCTTGTATCGAGATCTTGTTAGGGACATGCACAAAGAAAAATAAATGAAGAGCATACCACTCTGATACCAATGATCTAGATTTATGAGTGGAACAAAATTAATAATATATTGAATACCATAACAGAGAGATACAAAGAACAACAAAAGATAGCCAGTGAACAGTAACTTCTATTGAATAAATATAATAGGTTGAAATTGTAAAATTGCAGAAATGAAACAACTTGCTTGAATGGTGGTAGCTATCTCTGAGAAGAGATGTGGTTTCTATGCGCATCCATCTGAGAAAAATGATCACAATGAGGCTCTAGAGGCATTTTTAATCATGAATTCCAAAACCCTATTCATCCAAAACCCTAACCCTAGGAGATGAAACATCAAAAGTTATGTGGGAGTCGATGGGTAATTTGGTACCTCAACTTTCTAGGGTCATAACATTTTCATACAACTTTCATTTTAGGCATTTGATATCCCATTGGAAAGGTCTTATCGAGAACTACACATTATTTCTTCAAACTCTGACTCAACCTATAATTTGATTGTGGAAAGCCAAAAAACACTCTATAGGGCCCCAAAACGGCCCTATAAGTACAAAACAATGTACTGCCATGAAAACTTCTAAAATAATCCAGTTGGATTAGGTGGGCAGCCACCAATATCCATATGGAAGTTGTGTAGGGATTTAGATAACCCCAAAAGTGTAGAACCCACAATTACAAAGAAGTACAAAAGACCGTGTTTAAGTAAAACCTATAAAGGGGAGCCAATTGGAATAGGTGGGTGGACACCAATATCCACCTCGATTAGTTTCCCCAGCTTTATCAGCGAGATCCTTTCTTCACCAGCACCTATCATCTCTTGGGTACAAGCGCGAATGCCACCAATTTGCACATTTAGGATGGACTATTATGCCATCTGGGCCATCTCTGTGTTCCTGCAAGCGAGTTTGCAAAGATGATTTGGGAGACTGACTATAGTCGAATGGAAGAACATTTTGGCATGGAGAAAATTGTGGTCGTTCTACAAAAACATTTTTATTGGCCAAAACTTTGACAGGACACCAGCAAGTATATCAGATATGTCACTACCTATCCCATTTCCAAGGCAACCATCAATAACAAAGGCTTATACACCCCTCTTCCTACTCCCGAGAGGCCTTCGAAATCCATCTCGATGGATTACATGTCATGCCTTCGATCCACCAAGTAAGGAAATGATTGGGTATTTGTGGTGGTTGATCGATTCTCAAAGATGGTCATTCTTAAAGCCTGCAAGAAGAGCATCACAATGACATATACTACCAAGATGTTATTCGAACGAGTGTGGGTCCATTTTGGGATACCATAGACCATCATCTCCGACCGGGACAACAGGTTCCTCAACACATTTTGGTTGAGTCTCTGGTCACTATTGCACACCAAGCTCAATAAATCCACTACCTTCCGCCCTCAAACTGATGGCCAAACAAAGGTCTTCAATAATATGATTGTGCACATCCTTCGCATGTATAACTCTAAGAATCCACGTACATGGTATGAAAGTCTTCCCTATGTTCAAAAGAACTACAATAGGGCTCTCCATAGCTCCACCGACCATATCCCCTTTCAAGTGGGGCTATGATTCCAAACTACGGGTCCCATTGATGTTTCATTGCCTCTTGTAACCACATAGACAGATTCTTCCCATGTTAATTCTGAGCCCAACAAAGGCAATAGATTCATTGAGTGGATTTAGCGCATGCACTAATAGGTCCATGAGATTTTAGAGAAAGCTAATGCTAAGTACAAGAAATGCAATGATCCACATCAGGTACCACACAAGTTTCAGCTGGAGGAGAATATCTAGTTACATTTGCAGAAAAAACACCTTACAAGGCCCCATATGAAGCTCTATTCACTTCTCTATGGGCCTTACACTAGCACCAAGGTTGTGGGTGACAATGTTTTTGTTCTCAACACCCCCCTTTCCTTGGCTTGCACCCAATATTCAATGTGGAATGGATTTCCATTTGGGAGTGGAAGGATTGAACTCCAATGGGAATGGAGACGAGATATATAAGGAGGGAAACATGATGAAAATCATTGAAAGATTGCAGAAAGTTGTCTAGACTCACCAAGAAGATAACAAAAAGCTCATGAAATCTAGGGAACAACAGGGAGAATTCAACATAAAGTTGATACCGAGCCTGAAAAGGATAGAAAAGAAATTGGATAAGGAGAGTGAATCCAGTAAATCAAGAAGTCACAGTTCCCCTGATGAGAAGAGGAAATCAAGGAGTTTTGGCAGACACCATCATCACTCCCAAGGGAACTCCAAGAGGAGGGCACACAGTAGTTGAAGCCCATATCCTACCATAAATCATATGACATCAGGAGTGGATGAATTGAAGGGTGAAATGAACAAGATTAAACCTCCTACGTTTCATGGAGATCACAAGAAGGTGGAAGATGCTGAGACATGGCTGCTTGGGATGAGGAAATATTTCCAACTGCAGAATTACTCCTCTCATGCAGAAGGAAGAATTCAATGTATCAACCGAAAGGAAAGGCATCCATGTGGTGGGATCAACGTGTGCAGGTGCAACACATTAAAGAGAAACATGTTACTTGGAAGGAATTCAAGAAGCATTTCGAAAAGAAATACTTGATTAAGAGATACTATGACAGAAAGATGAAAGATTTCTTTGAAATCAAGCTGGGTAGCATGACCATTGATGAATATGAGTGAAGGTTTTTGGAATTGTTGGATTCTGGAAGGGGTTATTCAAAGGGTTAAGAACGAATCTGAACTTCAACACAACCTATCATCCTGATTCTAATGGGAAAACAGAAACGGTGAACCAAGTGTTAGAGGACATTCTAAGGATGTATGTGATGGACAAACCATCTAAATGGGAAGACTACCTACACTTGGTAGAATTTTCCTACAACAATGGGTATCAACGATCACTGAAGATGAGCCCGTTGAAGCACTTTATGGTAGAAAGTGAAACACACCAATAAGTTGGGACAACCCAGCTAATAGGGTAGTGGTTGGGCCAGAGTTTCTCAAAGAAATGGAAGAGAAAATGTTGAATATTAAGCAGAATTTGAAGACTTCCCAAGACAGGAAAAACATTTATGCTGATAAGAACAATACCCACATGCAGTTTAAAGTGGGTGATGATTTTTTCTTGAAAGTAAAAGTCAACAAAAGTTCCCTGAAGCTAGGAAAATGTTCCAAGTTGGTAGCCAGATATTGTGGGCCATTTTAAATGTTAGAAAGAAATTGAACCAGTTGCATATATGCTTGCATTTCCTACATCCATGATTGTACATAATGTGTTTCATGTTTCATTGCTTAAGAAATATATACCTGATGCTAATCATGTTATTGATTGGAATGTGATTCAGGTAGAGCAAGAAGGCATCATGCAAGTGCATCTGGTGCACATATTGGAACGGAAGAGAAAGCATCTTCGGAATCGTGCCATAGTTCTTGTAAAGATCTAGTGGACATGGTACGGTCCTGAGGACATGACATGGGAGCATGAGGATGCTATGTGGGAAGAATACCCACATCTTTTTGAAAATTTTGAAAATCTTGTTGATTCTGTGTAAATACATTGCGCTGAGGATAGTGAAAAAATAAGGGGAGGGGATTGTAATATCCCCAAGGACGAGCCCCAATTGTATTTATGAATTGTAACATGTTTTGTAGGCTGGTGAGACAAGAAATTAAAATCTATGGGATTATGCGTTAGTAGGTTGAAGAGCCTAGGTGTTAAAGGCCAGGAGCATGTTTTGTACATATAAATATTCATATTATTAATATAAAAACATCATTGCGTGTAGAACAACCACGATAAAAGAGAATAGGGGACTATACTCCACTAGGATGGGTAAGGAAGAGGGGGTGAGAGGTTGGAAAAAGGGGCTAATCCTAAGGGCTTAAGTCCAAGATAATAATAATTTATTATTATTCCAAAAGTTGATTAGAAGGATATGTTTATATCCTAAGTTCCTTTGGGAGGATGGGGGACTTCCAAACGAAAAGGAATGTGCTTCATCCGAAACATGTGTCGGCCAAGGCACATGCAGAATTAAGGGGGAAATTCTTGTTGTTGGGGACAGACTGAATCAATCACTCACACAAGGAGGTTCATGAACACACAATTTTGGCTCTCATGCTCTCACCATATTCTCTATGGTAGACCAGTCTACCCCATTTCTCCTCACGAGTTCACTCACACACTGAGCAAGCATGAAGCCAACCATTTCCGCCATTGTTGAACTTGTGGCTATTGTGAACCTCTATAATTTACTAATCCGTCCCTTTCCTTACCCAACTTATCTATTGTGGTTTGAAGAGGTAGGTTGTCAGGCCTGTGAGAAACTCTCTCTCCAGGTGAGAGAGGTTTTTGTGGATTGAAGAAGTAGGTTGTCAGGCCCATGAGAAACTCTCTCCAGGTGAGAGAGTGTGTTGAGGAAGTGAGTTCTCTTGGAGGGAGTCCTGTAGCTGCTACAAAGCTCTAAGAATTCTAGTCCAAACTATTTTTAAGGCCCAAGGTAAGGGAGGTGGAGAAGTCGATGGAATGTGTGACCGTGAAGGTGTATACTCCTGGGGTGGGACAGGCATGTGGGGAATGAGAGTCTGTGAGAAATGGACATAAGTGGCTCCTAGGAGAGAATCCTTCCTCTTAAACTGTGTGACTTTCCTATTGACCTTTCCTATCCTAGGAATCCCTTGCCTGATGGATTTTAGTCCCAATTTGGGGGTGACCCACTACTGAGAGCAATGAGCAGTGTGGTATAAGGCTGGGAGGTTCATGGAAGGTCTGCACGTAGATTGTAGTTTTTCTCCAGGTAAAAGCTAAGTATCATTTCCATGCTTAATTATGTATGTTATGCATGTTTGTGATTCTTGAAATGTTATCATGTGTTCTGTTGCATGTATGAAGTACTGTCAAATCCATTTGAGTTTGTATGGTAGCATTAATTTTGTTTTATTTGTTTTAAATTCATTAGAAATGCATGTTATATATATATATGTATGTTCCTATGATATGTTTACCAACTGTTGGTGACTGGGGATGTTACAAATTGGTATCAGAGCTAAGTGAAGTGTACGAGTAGTGATGTTGCCCAACCTGTTGGTGGTTGGGGATGTTACACTAAAAAATGGTGTTTAGGGATAGACAAAGTCAAAATGACCTCTTATGGATAGCAAACAAATGAATAGTCCTCATATAGACCTTTCCAATGGGCTATTTTGCACGTAAAATGTAGATCGTATGCAAAAGTTACGACCCGGGGAAGTTGTTGTACTAACTTACCCAAATGGGGCCCACATGACATTTGGCGCTTCATCTTCTAGGTTTAGGGTTTTTGGATGTCTAGGATTTTTGACATTCCTATTTATTGAAAAAAGGCCTTAAGAGCCTCATTTTAATCATCTTCTGGCTAATGAGCGTAGCCATCACATCTCTTCTCAAAGATAAATCACCACCATTCTAGCAAGCTTGTGTCCATTGCATTTTACAGTTTCATCTTATTTCTTTATTGAATAGAAACCAATTTTACTGTATATATGTTATTCTGTGTTAAGCATCTTTTCAAAATAATCTGCATTCATTTCGTTTTGCAAATATATTCTAGATCACAAGTTGGAAACTTGTTTCCTAGGAAAGGCTAATGGGTTTATCAATGAAGACCAAAAAAAAAATTAAGATGCTTGAGGATCAGTGGAGGAAAATCATTTTTGACAAAAAAAAGAAATGAAGAATCAAAAGTAGAGAAATCTAGTTGTAGGATGGAGACAGAAACACCAAAATTTTCCACCATTTTTCCAACAATTGGAAAAGCATGAATATGGTATGTGAGATTGATAAGGTAGATGGATCTAGGGTAAATGTTGTAACATCCCACTCTTGCGTGCACTGACCAAACTTATTCTTTGAGGACACTTGCATGCAAGTGATCTGGGTTATTATACTATTGGTCGTTTTGATAATGATTATGAGATACTATGGATTTGATGATATGTTATTTTGTTATATTTACCTAGACAAGTGATATTGACTGGGTTCTCCTGAGTGTGCAGGACTCTGAATATTCAAGATGCAGAGGCATCGATGAAACCCCTTGGACTCTGAATCGAGTCAGGGAGTGGACTATTGGGGTTTGAATGTTGTTGATATGACATATGTACATATGATTAGATGTTATGATGATTGATTATTATTGTTGAAATGATTCGTTGATGGATGCAAGATGACGATATCTTTCTGACCAGACTCACATGTGGAGTAGAGGGGTCACACTGGATAACCAGAGACACTAAGGGAGAGGTGTGGAAACAACCATCCCACAGCCTACTAGCACTCTTGTCGTGGCTCGAACTGTAGGTTAACGATTACCTAGTTCGAGAAGAACCAGGATGTCATGAGGGAAGACTGTGACAGTCGCTCACGATGATTCTAAGGGGTGCGCAATAAGGAAGGGAAATTATTCCTTAGAGGCCCTTAGTCTCCCACAATATCACCTGGAGGAGTATTGACTCCAAGGGTTTGATGTCTACCAAATTCATTCAAGAGGCGAGTGGCACCCTTGGAGCACATAGTGCATCTTGAAGGGCATGTCCTGCAAGGAAACTGGAAAGAGGCGAGTGGAACCCTTGGAGCACATAGTGTGTCTTGAAGGGCACATCGCATAAGGAAAATGGAAGGAGATGAGTGGCACCCTTGGAGCACGTAGTGCATCCTGAAGGGAACATCGTGATTTTAACCAGTAAGTAAATAAACCTAGTCGTCCTTAAAATGAATGATATGATAAGTAAGGCTTAAAAACAATTTTCCCTAATAAGAATGTCGCCCAACCTAGTGAAATTAAAACCTAGGTCTAAGTAGAACATGTGGTCAAAAATAAATAAAAATGTAACAAGAAGGTGGGTAAGAAATTCAAACTTATTTATTAAAGTCAAAATTATAATGGAGGATTAAATTTTAAAAAAGGGGTGACGGTTTTTTTTATCTGCATTTGCTAATTTGATTTTTAGTTAAAAAGAAAAGAGGGTAAACTGTTGTTAATTAATCTACATTTGCTAAATTAATTTTTAATTAAAAAGGAAAAAGGGTAAATGGTTGTTTTATCTACACTTGCTAAATTGATTTTTAGTTAAAAAGGAAAAAGGGGGAACTTAAAAGAAATAGGAAACTTAAGGAAAAGGGGAAACATAAAGAAAATGCCGAATGTCTAACTTGATAAGTAATCTTGTCTTTGGAACTTTCTAATTATGAACTCAACTAGGAATTAAGTAAGGAGTAAGTCATTTTAGAAGTATAAGGGAATTTTGGGATACCGAGGAGCATTTTTAGGAATGATCTTAGGTGGATGAGGGAAATAAGAATATTTAATTAATTAATAAAATTAATTTTCTAGTGCAACTAGGGGATCGGGCGACATGTGTACGTGGGAGGTTTTTCGAAATTAATTTAATGAAAAAGGAATTTTATGAGAATTTTCGAAACATAAAGAAAAAGTTGAATGTCTAACTTGATAAGTAATCTTGTCTTTAGAACTTTCTAATTATGAACTCAACTAGGAATTAAGTAAGGCATAAGTCATTTAAGAAGTGTAAGGGAATTTTGGGATACCGAGGAGCATTTTTAGGAATGATCTTAGGTGGATGAGGGAAATAAGAATATTTAATTAATTAATACAATTAATTTTCTGGTGCAACTAGGGGATTGGGCGACATGTGTACAGGGGAGGTTTTTCGAAATTAACTTAATGAAAAAGGAATTTTATGAGAATTTGGGAAACTAGTTACTTGAAACCTCTATAAAAAGGATGGAGGAGGAGTATGGAGATCTCATATTTTTGCGTAACGTTACGCTGCTGAATTTTTATCTTGACTGAACTTTCTCTTATAGGTCACACTATGATTTTTGTGGCACTCTACACAACATTCACACTATGATTTTCGTGGTTTATACACAATGATATCTCATCTATGAATGTTAGTACATAGTGATATATTTACATAGTGATATCTTATTGTTATTCACACATGATTGTTATCACACAATGATATCTCATCCATGATTGTTATTACACAATGATATGGTTGTTAACAATAACATTTGTAATAGATAGCATTATGTTTGTGTTACAACAATCTCATCCATGATTTTTATTACACAACGATCATGTATATATCAATGAGAACGAATTTATAATTGCAATATCATTGACGACAATTTACATATATATTGACTGTGATTTTAGTTATGAGTTTTACCACTGCGATTTTAGTATGATTTTACCTCTGCGACTTACCACGGTGGTTTTAACATAGCGATATATATATATATATGATAGCGATATTATTTAGGATATCACATATCACAACGATATTATTTATGATATCACACTGGTATTATTTGTGATATATCACAGTGATATTATTATGATATCATAGTAAATAGATTTAATATTATGATAGCAATATTATTTAGGATATTACTTATCACAGCGATGTTCTTTAGGATATCACAATGAAATTATTTATGATATCACACTGATATTATTTATGATATATCACAACGATGTTATTATGCTATCACAGTAAATATATTTAATATTATTTTTGATATTATTTAGGATATCACATATCACAACAATATTATTTATGATATCACAGTGATATTATTTATGATATATCACAACGATATTATTATGCTATCACGGTAAATATATTTAATATTATGATAGCGATATTATTCAAGATATCACATATCACAACGGTATTATTTATGATATCACAGTGATATTAGTATGATATCACAGTAAATATATTTAATAGATAGTGATAATGATGTTAGATAACAGTATCATTGTTGATACCAAAAAGGGAATTAAAGGAGTTTATATGTTTCTAGGTACTGGTATAAATTAATGGAGTAATTATATACATGACTGTTATAGATTTCAATTAGTGTGGTTTAATACTGATAAGGCATTTTAGGGTCATGCATTTCCCAAGTTTCACATTATCTTATGCATAAGAGTATGGATATGTCATTTATCTTAATCTAAGGCATGTATGTTTGGGAAGAGTAATGATAGGGTTGAAAGATTAAATTAGGATTCTACAAGGAATTATGTTAGTAAAGGACAATTGTAGTGAGATTTTTGTTAATAAAATCTTAATTAATTAATAATTGACTTGAAAAAAAACAAGAAAGAGGATTTTAATTGATACATGTTATTGTAGAATGGATTCTCGAGGGAATAATTCATAGATGGCTAATCACATCCTTTAATTGAGGTATGCTTGTAATAGAATCTATTTTTCCTTGGTTACTGTCACGCCTACCACTAGTGACGGCGTGGTTCCTAATGAGGGGATCATTGCGCACCCTGATGGATAGTTGTGAACAATAACCTGGCTAGAGTCTTGTGCTTCCTCATGGGGGCGTATTGTTCATTGTAATTTATGTAGGTACTTGGTTCTTCAACGCCTTAATGCGTTGGGTTTGCACACCGTAGAGTTTTCTAGTTATTGGTCATCGAAGTCGTGGTGTCAGGCGGGTAGCCATTTTTATATGTCTTGATTATCGCATGTTTTCGTCCAGTTACATGATGTGCTAGTATGTTGGGTCATTGTTGTCTATTGCCTGAATGCGTAAGTTGTGTTCTTCGTCAAGTTATATTATTTCATTGATTTCCTTCCTGCTTAAAAAAAAAATGTTGCACTTGCTTTGCGTCGCATGTGGTCGTAATGACTTGGGGTTGTTACATATGGTATCAGAGAGGGTTCAACCCTACGACTGTGGATCTCCATGCTTTCCACTGTAGTAAACCCTTGATTTTTAGCCTAGCACTAGTTATAACTTTAACATGTCCAGGCAACAATCTCGATCAGAGGACACCATAGAGGTTTGCAACATGGTGACGTCGAAGGAGGTGCAACTCCTCCCGAAGTGCCCGCGCCCTCAGATTCTAACCCACAAGGGGAAGAACAAGTCTTTGGGTTAGATTCGATTGTTGTAAGGGATGATGATGGTCTAACAAGGTCCTTACAAGGATTGTTAGAGGCCTTGATTCACCATCTGTATTGAGAAGAGGCCAGGGCACTTGTACCCCTGAGGGTCCACAACGTTCCCCAACAAGTACCATTAGATTTCAACGAGAGCTTGAGAGGGATAAGTTTTCAAGTCCACGAGTGCCATGGATGGTTCAGCCATTGAGGCATGGTTGGAGAATATGGTGATGTGCTTTGCGCTTTGCGAATATACCTCCAACATGAAGGTATGCATAACGGTATTTCAACTAAAGGGGAGTTCTCTTCTATGGTGGAAGACACTCCTACCGCAATTGAACATGGTTTTCGAAGATGTGTCATGGGAATTGTTCGAGGAATGGTTTTGCGAGAGGTATCTTTCTGAGGAATTCGATGAGCGTTAGCTCAACAAGCTCAATGTCGTGTGACAGGGTGACCATTCAGTGCCCAAGTATGAGGCCCGTTTTATGGAGTTTCTTCGGTATGCTCCACACCTGAATACTTAGAAAATTAAGGTCAAAAAGTTTGTGTTTGGCCTTAATGTAAAAATTTATGCAAAGGTTAGAATTTTGATGCCTCAAACCTTGCATGATGTTGTCTAGAAGGCCCTCATAGTAGAGGAGGAGCTTATCGGCAGGGTCAGAGAAGGACTCTAGTGAGACCTACAGGGAAAGTGTCATCTGGTGTGCAGCAGCATCAGACACTAGCAAGACATTCACCAGGATATCATGGTTTCCAGAGAGGATCCACATTCACTACACCTCAGTGACTAGTGCCTCAGCAACAGACTCCTTACCATCACTGACTAGACCCTTAGTATTTTGATAGATCCAGGTGCTAGAAAGAATTTTATCTCTGGTGTAGTGCTAAAAATAATTAAGGTAAAGGCAGTTGAACATGACACATTTAGCTTGTAGAAATGGCTTTGGGAGCCAACCAGAAGGTTGGAGGGAAGATTACGGGTTGTTTCCTTAACCTGGGAGATTTTGTCACCAGGGTCAACATGTACGTCACAATCTTAGGATATTATGACGTAGTAATCAGTATGGACTAGTTGGAATCACATGAGGTGATACTCAACTGTAAGATGAATTGGTTGAGATTGGTCAATGACGAGGGACAAAGACACATGATTGTAGTTCGAAACCAGGGAGTTTCCATGAGGTTCATCTCTTCCTTGTAGCTAAGGAAGAGCATGTGCAAGGGATGTAAGATTTATGTGATCCTTGCGTTAAACAATAAGGGAGTAGCGGAAGGTCTAGAACACCTTCAGGTGGTGAGAGAATTTGTAGACGTCTTCCCTGAGGAGTTACATGGGATGTCACCAGAGAGTGAGTTGGAATATACGATCGACCTAAAACTGGGAACTAAATCGATAGAAAGAATGCCTTATCGAATGTCGACCCTAGAGTTATAGGAGTTGAGAATGAAACTGAAGGAGTTGGTAGACCTAGGACTTATACATACAAGTGTGTCACCATGGGGGGGCACCTGTTATTTTCATAAGGAAGAAGGATGGGTCCTGGAGACTCTACATTAACTACTGTTAGTTGAACAAGGCAACGATCAAGAATTAGTATATGTTTCCAAGGATTGATGATATGTTTGATCAGGTGAAAGGCACGACTGTGTTTTCAAAAATTGACTTGAGATCAGGGTATCACCACTCATGGATCAAGGAGGATCACATCCCTAAGACCGCATTTAAGATGAGGTTGGGACATTATGAGTTTACTATTTTACCTTTTGGACTAACAAACGCCCTTGGAGTATTGATGAGTTGATGAACAAGGTGTTCTGTGAATACTTCAACATGTTCATCCAAGTATTCATTGACAATATTTGATTTACTCTCGGACGATGGAGGAGCATGATGAGAACTTGCGCTTGGTACTACAGTGTCTGTGAGAGAAAAAATTGTATGGGAAATTGTCTAAATGCTCATTTTATCAATTGAGAATTCATTACTTAGGACATGTCATCTCTAGTGAAGGTATCATCATGGATCCAACAAAGGTCAAGGCTATTATGGAATGGCCTGAGTCGACAAATGTCCATGAAGTGCATAGCTTCATGGGTTTAGTAGGATACTATCGACGGTTCGTCAAGGGTTTTTCAAAGATAGAAAATCTGATCAAGGAATTGCAGAAGAAGAACAAGAAGTTTGTTTGGACTAAGAAATGTGCAGAATCATTTCAGAGGCTCAAGGAGATGTTGACAACAAGACTGATACTAAAGGTCCCTAAAATGGATGTAGACTTCTTGATATGCACTGACACATCCAAGGAATTATTAGGCAAAGTCTCGATGCAATACGATCGAGTGATCTCTTACATATCGAGGAAGTTGAAAAGGCATGAGGAGAACTATGTGATGCACGATTTGGAGTTGTTAGCCATTGTTTATGCCTTGAGAGTCTGGAGACACTACCTTATTGGACGGAAATTTGAACTAAAAATGGACCACTGTGGACAACAACACATCTTTATGCAAAGCAACTTGAATGCACGACAATGACGTTGGTCGGAATTGCTTAATGAGTACAATTTTGAGATTACTTACATAAAAGGAACAATGAATAGAGTGGAAAATGCGTTGAGTCGGAGGCCTCGCATATTTTCGGTGATGCCTCTATAGATGAATCTACGTGAAAATATTCTAACCTTACAGCACGATGATGACTAGTACAAAGAGGTCGAGGATGTTATCGAACAAAACACAATGATGGTACCAAAATTTGAAGGATTTACTATGGACAATGACGAATTATTGAGATTTAAATTTCAAATTTGCATACCGCCCAACGATGAGTTGAGGAGTTTTATCCTAAATGAGGCTCAGAGAGAAGTGTACATGGCTCACCCAGGAGTCACAAAGATGAGTGAAGACCTTAAACCTTTATTCTTATGGAAAGGAATGAAGGCATACATAGTCAACTACATCACAAGATGTATAGAATGTCAGCAGGTGAAGGCTGAACATAGACATCTGACAAGATTACTACAACCACACGCAATTCCAGAATCAAAATGGGAGGTCATTTCAATGGATTTCATTGTTGGATTTCCACTGACGACAAGGAGACATGACTCGATTTTTGTGGTAGTTGACACTCTAAAAAAGAGTGCTCATTTTATTCATATGCATACGATTTATCAGGCACATGACATAGCTATAGTTTTCATTAACGAGATTGTGAGGCTGCATGGCATGCCTAAGAGGATTATATCTGATTGAGTATCAATGTTTACTGGATGATTTTGGACTAGTTTCCAAGAGGCCTTGGGAACCCAACTTAACTTTAGTACCGTGTATCACTCGGAGATAGAGAGGCAAATGGAATGAACAAACCAAATATTGGAGGACATGATGTGTATGTACGTGATGGATCAACATAATCATTGGCAATAATTATTTTGACCGGTAGAATTTCCATATAACAACAGTTATCAAAGCGCCATTAAGATGGCCCCTTTCGAGTTTCTTTGTGGGAGACTGTGTTAGACACCTTTGAGTTGGGATCATCTTTAGGATAGGGTCCTGGTGGGACTAGAAGAAATCCAAGAAATTGTCGATCAAATACAAACAATAAGACAAAGGATCAAGGAAGTGTAGGATCGGTAGAAGAGTTATGTTGATGCACATCGTGTCGACCGTAGTTACGAAGTTGGCGATCAAGTCTTATTGTGGGTAAAACTTGATAAGATTTCGATCAAGTTTGGAAAGGGTGATAAAATCTCTCCTAGGTTTTTGGGACCTTTCAAGATTGTGGAAAGGAAGGGGAACATGGCCTATCGACTAACCTTTCCTGATTCTTTGAGGCATATGCACAATGTATTTCACATATCTGTTTTGAGACATTATATTAGTGATCTCACACATGTTATTGACATGAGTTCCTTGCAGGCATCTGACGATGGTGTGCTCATGGCAGAGCCGGTCCACATTCTGGACCATCGCATTCGATAGCTATGATGTCGAATAGTAGATCAGGTCAAGGCCCATTGGGTCAACTATAGTCCGCACTCAGCGACCTGGGAATACGCATATGATATGTGCAAGCATTTTTTGTTTTGAGAGATATACTTATGATACTGCGATACGCTTTATTTTGACACCTATATATAGTGAAAATTCGGGATGAAGTTTAAACCAACAGTGGGTGTATGTAAAATCCTTCTCTTGCGTGCACTGAGTGAACTTATTCTTTGAGGAAACTTGCATGCAAGTGATCTAGGTTATTATACTATTGGTCGTTTTGATAATGATTATGAGATATTATGGATTTGATGATATGTTATTTTGCTGTATTTACCTAGACAAGTGCTATTGATTGGGTTCTCCTAAGTGTGCAGGACTCTAGACATTGAGGATGCAAAGGCACCGATGAAACCCCTTAGACTCCAGATTGATTCAAGGAGTGGACTATTGGCGTTTGAATGTTGTTGATGTGACATATGTACATATGATTAGATGTTATGATGATTGATTATTATTGCTAAAATGATTCATTGATGGATGCAGGCTAACAATAGCTTTCTGACCAGAATCACATGTGGACTAGAGGGGTAACGTAGGACAACTGTATACATTGAGGGAGAGGTTGGGAAACATCCCTACCACAACCTACTAGCACTCTTTCCGTGGCTCGAACTATAGGTTAACGATTACCTAGTTCGATAAGACCCATGATGTCATGAGGGTAGAATGTGATAGTCGCTCACGATCATTCTAAGGGACACACAATAAGGTAGGGGCATTGTTCCTTAGAGGCCCTTAGTCTCCCACAAGATCACTTGGCGGAGTATTGACTCTAGGAGTTTGACATCTACCAAAGTCAGTCAAGAGGTGAGTGGTACCCTTGGAGCACATAGTGCGTATTGAAGGGCACGTCATGAAAGGAAACCAGAAAGAGGCGAGTGGCCACCCTAGAGCACGTAGTGTGTCTTGAAGGGCACGTCGATCAAGGAAAATGAAAGGAGGCATGTGGAACCATTGGAGCACGTAGTGTGTCTTGAAGGGCACGTCGCAATTTTAATCGGTAAGTGAGTAAACCTAGTCAGACTTAAAATGAATGATATGATAAGTAAGGTTTAAAAACAATTTTCCCTAATAAAAATGTCGCCTAGCCTAGTGAAATTAACACCTAGGTCTAAGTAGAACATGTGGTCAAAAATAATAATAATAATAAATAAACATGTAACAAGAAGGGGGGTAATAAATTCAAACTTATTTATTAAAGTCAAAATTATAATGGTGGATTAAATTTTTAAAAAGGGGTAATGGTTGTTTTTATCTACATTTGATAATTTATTTTTTAGTTAAAAAGAAAAGAGGGTAAATGGTTGTTTTTTTTATCTACACTTGCTAAATTAATTTTTAATTAAAAAGGAAAAAGGGCAAATGGTTGTTTTATCTACGGTTGCTAAATTCATTTTTAGTTAAAAATGAAAATGGTGTAAACTTAAAATAAATAAGAAACTTGAGGAAAAGGGGAAACATAAAGAAAAAGTTGAATGTCTAACTTAGTAAGGAATCTTGCCTTTGGAACTTTCTAATTATGAACTCAACTAGGAATTAAGTAAGGCATAAGTCATTTAAGAAGTGCAAGGGAATTTTGGGACACCAAGGAGCGTTTTTAGGAATTCTCTTAGGTGGATGAGGGAAATAGGAATAATTAATTAATTAATAAAATTGATTTTCTGGTGCAACTAGGGGATCGAGAGACATGTGTACGAGGGAGGTTTTTCGAAATTAATTTAATGAAAAAATAATTTTATGATAATTTGGGAAACTAATTACTTTCAACCTCTATAAAAAGGATGGAGGAGGGGGAGTATGGAAATCTCATCTTTTTGTGTAATGTTATGCTGCTGAATTTTTATCTTGACTAAACTTTCTCTTGTGGGAGTTGGGATACCCAGCTTGGGTAACGAGTGGTAGCTTGACCTTGCGAGGTGAGTTGGGTGCTAGCACTATCTGGTATTGTGTGTGTGGCCTTTTTGCATCTTGGGGGGCTCAGGAGGAGGAAGAGTACCCCTAGCATTAGCTTGGAGGTACCGGTGAGGTCACATTGGTCGACATGTGGGAGCTAAGTAGAGCACGCGCAGGACAACGACTTAGAGCTTTCACATTTGGCTATGGTAAGCATGTGTATATTTTTATTGAATGGTATTTTAATATTGTTCCTATGCCTTCAGTACTATACTTCTACTATGTTAAATATTATTTTTTATTTAGCGTAACAGTATCCAGAGATTTCATTTTATCTTTCAACAATTTGTCTTGTTGAGCCCAACGTTTTATGATTAGAGAACTTAATGTCAGCTCATCCTTATGCTCATTGTATTTTGAATTGATTTCCCATGGTGAACCAAAAATCTGATTGCAATGACTTCTCTGAGTTTTTTTTTATTGATTTAATACGAAGAAAAAATGTGTTTTTATCTTTGTCCCTTATCCATTAAGTTATTAGTCTGTGCCTGAGCAGTCGTCCAGGAAATGAATCAATGGTCATCACTCCGGTGTTTAAAGACTTATATATTCAAATTCCCTACTTTCTTGTGCATGGATAATAAGTGAAGGATAAATTTTTCCGAGCTATATGTCCCTTACTTATCTTTTCATTTTTCTCTTATGATTAAACTCTATGTCTTGATTGATTAAACTCTGATTACACTCTATGTTTTAATTGTTTAAACTCCGATAAATCTATGTGCTTGAATGGTAAATATCTGCGTTTTCTTGTGATTGATTGCATATGCATTTTATGGTGATTGATTACTTCTTCATTTTCTTGTGATTGATTATGTCTAAGTTTTCTTGGAGTCTTTACTCATCCTTCACACCACTAATTTCTAGGTGATTTACCCATCCTTTACACAACAGTTACACCACTATTTTTGTGGCACATTACCGAGCATTCACACCACTATTTTCATGGCACATTACACAACATTTACTCTATGATTTTCGTGGCACACTACACAACATTCACACTATGATTTTTGTGGCACACTACACAACATTCACACTATGATTTCCGTGGCTTATACACAATGATATCTCATCTATGAATGTTAGTACACAGCGATATATTTACACAACGATATCTTATTATTATTCACACAATGATATCTCATCCATTATTGTTATTACACAACGATATATCATTTAAACAATGATATGGTTGTTGACAGTAACATTTGTAATACATAGCATTATGTTTGTGTTACAATGATCTCATACATCATTGTTATTACACAACGATCCTGTATATATCAATGATAGTGAATTTATAATTCCAATATCATTGATGACGATTTACATATATATTGACTGTGACTTTAGTTATGATTTTTACCACTGCGATTTTAGTATGATTTTACCTCTGCGACTTACCATAGTGGTTTTAACACAATGATATATGTATGATAGTGATATTATTTGGGATATCACATATCACGGTGATATTATTTATGATATCACAACCATATTATTTATGATATATCACAACGATATTATTATGATATCACAGTAAATAGATTTAATATTATGATAGCAATATTATTTAGGATATCACTTCTCACAACGATATTAATTAGGATATCACATCAATATTATTTATGATATATCACATCGATGTTATTATGCTATCACAGTAAATCTATTTAATATTATGATAGCGATATTATTTATGATATATCTCATCGATATTATTATGCTATCACAGTATATATATTTAATATTATGACAGAGATATTATTTAGGATATCACATATCACAGTGATATTATTTATGATATATCACAATGATATTAGTATGATATCACAATAAATATATTTAATATATAGTGATAATGATGTTAGATAGCGGTATCATTGTTGATACCAAAAAGGGAATTAAAGGAGTTTATATATTTCCAGGTATTGGGATGAATTAATGGAGTAATTATATACATGACTGTTATAGATTTCAATTAGTGTGGTTTAATAGTGATAAGTCATTTTAGGGTCATGCATTTCCCAAGTTTCTCATTATCTTATGCATAAGAGTGTGGATATGTCATTTATCTTAATATAAGGCATGTATGTTTGGGAAGAGCAATGATAGGGTTGAAAGATTAACTTAGGCTTCTGCAAGGAATTATGTTAGTAAAGGACAATGGTAGTGACACTTTTGTTAATAAAATATTAATTAATTAATAATTGACTTGAAAAAAAACAAGAGAGAGGATTTTAATTGATACATGTTATTGTAGAATGGATTCTCAAGGGAATAATTCATAGATGGCTAATCATGTCCTTTAATTGAGGTATGTTTGTAATAAAATCTGTTGTGCCTTGATTACTTTCACGCCTACCACTGGTGACAACGTGGTTCCTGATGAGGGGATCGTTGCACACATTGATGGATAGATGTGAATGATAACATGGTCAGAGTCTTGTGCTTCCTAGTGGGGGCATATTGTTCATTGTAATTGATGTTGGTACTTGGTTCTGCAATGCCTTAATGCATTGGGTTTGCATGACATAGAGGTTTCTAGTTACTGGTTGTCGAAGCCATGTTGTTGGGCGGGTAACCATTTTTATCTGTCTTGATTATTGCATGTTTTCATCCAACTGCATGATGTTCTTGTATGCTGGGTCGTTCTTGTTTATTTCTTGAATGTGTAAGTTGTGTTCTTCATCAAGTTGTATTGTTTCGTTGATTGCCTTCCTGCTTAAAAAATAAAAACCTGTGCACTTGCTTTGCGTCGCATGTAGTCATAACAACTTGGGGTTGTTACAAATGATTTCTTTAATATTCCATCATATCGGGTGTGACACTTCAACACTCTTTTTAATAAATAATAGAGAGCCACGACTAAAGAAATCCTCAAGATAAAAACATTTTTCACAAGCTTCATAAGCCAAGAGGATAACCAAGGCCTATTGGTTAAAATTAGCAAATGGGAACTACTCATAACCTTATGAATGTTTCAAAAGGACAAAATTTCAATTCCATATCGACTTCCTATGATTTTTTTCTAGGCTTCTATGATTTCATCGAAAATTATCTTCTGAAAGTGGTTGAATACTCTCATACCACACGTCAAAATCTAGTAGCTTAAAACACTACCTTTCTTTCCCTGATTCTGAAGATTGATAATCCCTATAAATTTGAAATATTCAAGCCTATATCTCTCTGTAACTCTATTTACAAAATTATTTCCAAAATTATTTCTTGTAGACAAGTAGTGGGAGTATAACAAGAAGGGATAGTCTACTCAATTAAGACAAGAAACTAGAAATCCTTGAGTCTAAAGGTAGACCTCTAAAATCCCTTTGACCAAGTAATTTTTTCGTATCTCAAAATCATCCTCATTCATATCAGATACTTTCATTCCTTTTTCATTTGGGTTCTGATTTGCATCATCTCAACATCCTTTTACATTCTTCTAAATGGTTATGCATCTCCTTTATTCAGAGTTGAATGCTAAATTAGACAAGGTTTCCCTCTATCACCTCTTATTTTTATTCAAGTCATTGAGGGACTTAGCATGTCTTTAAAGGAAGCCACTGCCACTAATAGCCTCAAAGTTATAAATATAGGCCCATATTGTAACATAACTCACCTTATCTTTGTGTATTACATGCTCATATTTTGCGAGGGTTCAAGGATCATAATAGAAAAAATTCATGTGATCATATATCTCATTTTTTATGTCATAGGGATGAAAATCAACACTAATAAATCCTCACTACTATTATGGGGTCTCTAAGATATTGAAATATGTATATCACTCAAAATTTTCCCTATCAAAGAAGTGATTTCAAAGCTAGATTAAAATATCTTGGATTCCATCTAAAAGAGAATCAATATAGGAAATCACATTGGCTATGGCTCTTGGAAATTATGGAAAAAAAGTAAACATTTGGTCTCGAGAATATGGTAAGAATATGTGAAGAAAGAAATGGTACTTTCCTCTTGGAAAATTCTAGTTGTTCCAAAATCATTAGAAAATTGTGTTTCCAATTCGTTTGGTATATAGATGATGGGAAGAAACAAATGGCACTTTCCTCTTGGTAAAGGATAGTTGTTCCAAAATCTTTTAGAGGTTTGTGGTTGAAAAATGTCTTCTTATTCTCAAAATCCCCTGTGCCTAATAATTCTTATAGGCTCATACAAGGCATAGGGATTTGGGCACAATTCATCAAAGAAAAATATTTCCCACAAGAATCTATTATGGACTAGAGCTATATTGTCTACTTTCCACTTGGTTGGAAACTATCTAGTTTGGAAAATTGGAAGTAATGAACAATTTATAATTGGATTAGACCCTCAGATAGGAAGTAAGTAAGCAAAAAAACTCCCATCCCGCCTAATTTGTGAGTTCCAAAGAAATGGTTACTATACATTAAGAAAAATATCTTACTGGAACCAGATAATAGGGTAGCAGAGATGGTTATACTGAATATAAATCAGTCTCAGAGAGGAAGGTGTAGCAACATAGGAAAATCCCACAAAAATCCTTTAAATCTCACTTGTGACTCTAATTGAGAATGATTATCAAATAATTTGGTCTTTGAACCCAAGTGGAAAGTATGAGCCAGAGTTTATTTATAAGGCTTTAACATAAGAGAATAGGGAAGACCCACATATCTATTGGGGAAAAAATCCTTGGAAATTTAAATTTCCGACAAAAGAAAAAAAATCATGTGGCTCCTTTTAAATAATAAGGCACTCAGATAATCTCTAAAATATAATGTTTGAAGACCTAGGATGATGTTTCCTATGTAATCTTGAGTTAAAATCAAATTCTCATCTTATACTATTCTACAATTACACTACAAATGTATGGAAGGAGGTATATAGAATAACATGGATGCAAAATGAATGGAGAGGAAATTCTATAAATGAAGCTCTAAAATCCAAAGATTCTAGTCTAGAAACCACGAATTATAAATCCATTCCTCTTACCATTGCATGTGAGGTCTAGTTAGCAAGGAACTCAATGGTGTTTGAAGATAAATAAATTGTCCCTTTGAAATGTGCCATGAAAAGAATAGACATCCTATCAACATTCCCTCGAATCACAAAGGAACACTCTCTAGAAAGGAAACTCCTTGATCCTATAAATAGGAAATGCCCTAGGATTTTATCTATGGAACATATCAAAGAAATCCTCCATGGAGAGGATCTAGGGTGTTCTACACCTATCAAGAGATCACAACATTTCCTTTCTAGCTGGCATAGGAAATTAACCAAATAATTTATGTGAAATGAAATCTCTTGAGCTCACCCTATTTTGGGTCTGGGAAAAGGTAATTTCTCATTTTCACATTTATGAGCACTCCCTTTTGGTCATTCAATGGATGAATGGAGTTTTCAACCTACAAAATTTCATGTTACTTCCCCTATTCCAATTTTTCAAGAACAACATTCTCGTTTTACATGTTGATTTTTTTATATGAGATAAGATTGTATATTCAATATGTTATTACAATGATGAGTGTTCAATATATAGAGAAAATATGGTGACCATCTATGAAAGGATGTGTCCCTTGGATAATCAATAACTATTTAGTATTATCATTTACTTATTATATATATTATTTAATAATGAATAATTATATTATTAATTACTAATCTAAGAGAATTTCTTCTCCATGTTGTCAAAAATCAACACTCCCTCTCAACGAGGGACACATTCTGCATCATGCCAAGATTGTTTATGAAGTATACAAAATTCACCCTAGACTCATAACACTTGTCTATTAGTCTTGGGATATGTCTCTCTCTCACCTGAACCAAGGGGAAACTCCTTCTATGTCTCTCCCTCTGAGCCAAATGACTCTCTCAAGGATCAGGCTCACTCTGGGTCCACATGTGATAGCATCTAACATCTTGAGTCTTTATCATTCCTTGTCAAATTACCATGACTAGGACAAAAACCACACTATGATAATTCACCACAAATACACCCATGTGAGTAAATTTCATCTCGATGCTAACTGACATGTGGAAAGCACCTCAATCACCTCAAGTCCATATTATTCCTTGTCATGATGAAGGAAGGAATACACCTAGGCCCATCTACCACAAGTAAACCTTTGTGTTAAATGTATCCTATCTCCCTTGGTTTGTAGTGAAATCTAGGAGAAGGTATGCCCAATGTTGAAACATCAACACTCCCTCTTATCTTTAGAGGTATCTTTCCATAGTAATACATGTGCACTCTTCAGTGGTACACAACCACTGCTAGTAGCATATAACTACTATCTAGTGACACATAGTCACTTCCAGTGGTACACAACCATTGTAGTTGTAAACGTTTTGTCACACATGGAAATCCCATGTGGACTTCTAGAGGCTACTCCCTCTAAAAACACTAGGGTCAACTCCCCATAGTATGTGATGTCAAGGTCAACATCCTTGACATGTCCTCATGTGCTCTCCAAAAGGGACGTTGGGATATAAGCCCAAACCCACTTATCCCTTCTCAGATAAGTGTCCCACTTATCCCTTCTCGGATAAGTGTCCTCACACATAAACTCATCTCTATCACAGATGAGTACAATCTGGAGAATGTCTCTCACACATGGCACTCCCATGTGGACTTTTAGAGTCTACTCCCTCTAGAAACACTAGGGTCAACTCCCCATAGTGTGTGAAGTCAAGTTCAACTTCCTTGACACATTCTCATGTGCTCTCCACAACAGACATTGGGATATAATACCAAACCCACTTATCCCTTCCTAGATAAGTTTCCTTACTGATCAAATCAACTCAGTCATATAGGAGTAAGATCTAGAGAATGTGTTAGGAAGATGAAAACATCAACACTCCCTCTCAGCGAGGAAGGTATTCTTTTCCATGCCAAGTATGTCACAAAAGTACTCGAACTTTGTCTTGGTTCGGTAAGAACATCAAAAACCTACTCATCTGAAGGAAGGTATTGCAACAATACTTCCTTCTTCTACACCATATCTTAGATGTAATGGTATTTGATATCAATGTGTTTCTATTTTTCATAAAACACTAGATTATATGATATCTTCACACAACTATGGTTATCGCAATGAATAACGATCAAATCCAACATATTTCCAAATAAATCAACAAGGATATTGTGAAACCACATTGCTTTATAGAATTCCACACTTAATGCAATGTACTATGTTTCTATAATGCTCAAATCCATAAAAGTCTATTTCTTTCTACACCAGGAAACCATGGAAAATCCTAAAGTGAAGCAACACCCGAAGGTGCTCTTCCTATGCACTGTGCTCCCTACCCAATTAGAGTCAGTATATCCCTGCAATCTCATGTCAATACTGTAATTATATCTCAGACCATGTCCAATTGTTCCTCGTCGGTATCTCAACACATGCTTTGCAACAATCCAATGTGTCTCTCTCAACTAACTCATAAATTGGCTAAGTGCACTCACTTCATTGAAAATATATAGTCTGATGTTAACTAGATACATCAATGATACAATCAATTGTTTCAACAAGGTCAGATCAATCTCATTGGAATCAGAAGAAGACACACTTAGTTTCTTCATATTCGTCACTATTGGTGTAACCATGGGTTTACAGTTCAACATCCCAAACTTCTTCAATATCTAAATTCTGTACTTCCCCTGACTTAGGAAGATCGCATCAGTTCTCTACCACACCTCTAGTCCCAAGAAGTAGTGCATCATAACAAAGTCCTTCATCTCAAACTTAGAGGCCAACACATACTTTCATTCAGAAAAAAGTCTCTTTGTACCGATGAGAAATAAATCATCAACGTTGAGGACCAAAATAAGGGACTCGCCATTAACAGTATTGTAGTATAGGTTGGGATCAACAAGAATTTTGTTAAATCCAAAAATCATCAAGTGTCCATCATTCCTCGCATACCAATCTTGAGGTTTCTTCTTGAGTCCATACAGGACCTTCTTCAACCTACACACATGAAAATCCTTCTCATGCATCACAAAACCATGTGGTTGCTCAATGTATACTTCTTCCTCAATCTCTCCATTGAGAAAGGTTTTCTTCACATTGATCTTGTGTACTTTCCAATCCACGGATGTTGCAAGGGAAATAATCATCCAGATATAATTGTATTGAGAAACATGAGAAAAATTCTCCTCATAATCTATTTTCTCTATCCGAGAGAATCCTATAGCAACAAATCTCGCTTTTTTCTTCTCGATGCTCCCGTCAACTGTGTGTTTGATCATATAGATCCACTTGGAAGTAATTGTAAACTTTCCCTCAGTTCTTGGAACAATATTCCACACATCATGTTTTCATGATGGACTGATAATCCTCCATCATTGCATCTATCCATAATGGCTTACTAGATGCCTCCTCATAACAGAAAGGCTCAAAATCAATGATGTGGCACATAGTTGCGGCATAGAAAAAATATTTATTAGTTCTCTTGATCTCTCGGAAGGTACCATAAGGGGTTTCATTTCCTTATACCTCATGCAGAGTATGACAAGCGCATGTAGGTCTCTTCCGACCTACTGCAATATCTCTGGGAACGTCAAGTGGAGCTATAGGATCAACGAGAGCAATTGTATCAATAGGCTCAATTATCTCCCTCTTAGTTGTTGAAGGGTGAGGGGGAGAATGCACCATCTCTTACTTTCTCTAGCTATCAATATCCATGTAATATCCTTTATATCTCTTGAAGGTTACCTCATTTTCAAAGGTAACATCTCTTCTTACCTCAATCTGTCTCTGACCAGGGGTGTATATCTAGTATTCCTTCAAAGACTCGTTGTACCCCACAAATGTACCCTTTCTTCCTGAAGGGTCTATCTTGGTCCTTTTCTCCTTGGGTACATGAATGTATACTGGAAAACCAAATATCCTGAAGTGACCAACCTCATATTTCACTCATGAACTATGTTCATACTAGACATCTTGTGGTTCCCTCATGAAACACATATCTAAGACATGTTGAGGTTCCCTCACAGAACCAATGTCTCACAAGACATATCGAGGTTTCCTCGTGAAACCAATGTCTTGGTTCCTTCATCTAACCTTCTGAGGCATGTCAATATGAATTCCACATTCCCCCCTACTAGTCCACACAATACTCTCCAGGGAGAATGTCATGCCATGGGCTACAGGGAACATTCTTCTAAGCAGGTTACTACATGATCCATACAAGAATGTTAGTCCTAGACCTCTTTTTCTTAATCAGGTCACCATTTGTGCCATTGGGGAATGTCAGTCTTGGAACTAAGAGTGGCTCAACAACTACTCCGTCATGAGCTAGAGGTGACTCCTCCTCTATCTCTTCTTCCTCTGACACTGAAGGTATATCTTCCTCCTTATCTAAAGGTAAGTCAATATCTTCTCCATCTACATGTAGTACCGCCTCCCTCTCTATATGATATCATCAACCAGGCAGTGGATTGCAATTGAATTCAGTGATGACTTTGTTGGTTGTTTTAATCTACGGGTTGCAACCTTGGAGATCTAAATCTCAATATTAGCTCCTCTCCTCTTCAAAATGTTTTATTTTTATCATAGTTTAGTTATTCTGGGTGGATAATTACCACCCTTTACTAAATGGGAACATTATGTTTAGTAGATGATTTTTTTAATTCTGCATGAAATGGTATTATTTGCTAATTTGGATTCTGAGTTGGATGCTCATCTATGTGGAGTGTCCATTGATATTTTTCTATTCAGATTCCGAGTAGATGTGGAGTGTGCATTGATATCTAGTTGTTCAAATTTTGAGTTGCGTGCTCATGTTTGTGGAGTTTCCATTGATATTTTTCTGTTCAACTAGTTATGTTCAAAAACTTGCCTTCACTTATCTCAAGTTGAATTACTTTATGATATTAAATGGGAAGTTATATATATATATATATATTAATTTTATTTATTACATTTTTTAATGATAAAAATATTTAGAAGGAAGGAAATACCCCTACCTGGCTAAATTCAACAGGAAATCATTTTAACCTGGGGCAATACAAGATATCTAGCCGCTTCAAACTCCTAAGCTTATGCACATCCGGAAGCTATTCCAAACTCTCAGAATTCCACAATTGAAAATGAGTCAAATTTTGAAATGCAGAGAACTTACTTTCGATTTTAAGAACGTGCGAACACTGTAAAGTGATCCTTCTCAACTTTTACATGTTGAATATGTCATGAGGTAATCTATCATCAATGTAAGTTGCAGCTGTGTGTCTCCATTTGAAGCATGCTCCCAAATGTAACCTCTTCTCAAAGTCACAAACCCCCACTTCCTATCCAGGAGTAGGGAAATAGGAATGTCAAGTAAAAATAAATGGTATAAGTACTTGGTTTCACACTTTAATGAGGATTTCCCAATACTCAACTTAAAGTGCCTCCAAAGAAGTCCTAAATATTGCAGACAAATTTTAAACCTAAATCTTGAAGACAAAGTTTAAATCATCAACTTTTTGTAATCATTCTTCATACTTTCAAAAGGTTAGTTTGTCCAATCTCTTATCAATTGGTTTTCTGATTTATTCAACTAGGATTTCAATCTATTTGTTGCTCAACAAAGTTTGGGAACATGTGATTATGGCTTAGTTGGATTTAGGAATATTTCATATAGAGGCGCACCCTGTGCAGGGCATATGGCCATTTAAAGAGGAAGTGCCACAAATTAACTAAATGAGTCTCTCATTCATAAATACCACAACTTTGGTGAGGTGTGAGGTAATATATATATTGAAGGAAGAGTTATGTTGTTTTAGCCTTGCAAACAAATAACAAACTGCAACAAATACATCCTCTTGTACTGGAAAATTGAATGGTCCATCCAATTGGTTGGCATTGGATATTTGTATGACTATTAGATGCTTAATAAATAATCCCAATTGGGTTAATTGGAGGTAAATTTGTTCTACCATATTAGTGTGACAAAGTAATCATAAAGAACAATATGCTAATACAAATTGTGTTCCTTAAATCTAACCCATTATGATGTTTAAAGCTAGTAAGGTTGCACATTGTGAAAGCATTGCATCATTGAATAATATTTACTAACATAATTTGAGTTCCAATATAAAGGAATTTGAGAAACACACTGATTTTATATCATAAGAAGTTTACCAACTTTGAAGTCAAATGTCAAAAAATCCAAAAGGAAATTATATTTAAGAAAACTAGATAGATTTTGAAATTTTCAAATAGAATTGGAATTAACATTTGGAACTTGAAATTTGTAAGTTATCCCGACAATAGAAAACACCACTACTAAAATTAGACTCAGAGAGACTCTTTCTTCTTGCTCAGCGATAGTCAAGGATGGAGTTTACTCTCCTCCTCCCACGAGATATTGGCAACTAATTTTCTCTGTACCAAGCAAGGAGGTCTCCATGAGTACTTCTACAGTCACTCGCAACCCCATTTATTAGCTTGGAATGAAAACACTACCAACAAGTTATTGCACCCAGAACAATCTTTTTTCTTAGCTCTTCTTCGAACCACAGAGATGCAATAACTCTTTTCTCTTCTCGAGATTAGTATTTTGACTCTTCTCTCTCGTAGATCTGTCTCTACCCATGAATTACCTCTTTTCTTTTCCTTCCTCGGCAAGTTTGTGTGGGTCTAAATCCTCATCTCGTGGTCAGGTGTAGAAGTCTTACAGATGCGTAGTCTTCCCCATCTCCTCATTAACTCTCGAGGATGACTCTTCCAACTATCATTCTGACGGGTAATTCATTTATGGTCAGACAACTGTTATGGGTCTAAGTCGTTAAATCCAGTAAGGTATTGGTTTGGTGGGGGTCATCACAACCATTTCTCATTCCCCTCACCATATCTCTCATAGAAATCATGTTCTATGTTGGCAAACCCCCCTTTCAACAATTATGCAACACTATCCATTTTCTATTAATAACAGAAAATACATACATTACCTTTTATAACAAAAGGTTCATCAAATCCAACATTCACACATATTTGGTCTGCCACAGTCTTTCAACAAGTTAAAGTTATATTTACAAACTCGGGGAACAGGGGTATTACATAGCTAGATATATTTCTTCATTTCCATTAGTCATCCGTTGGCCTCTTCTCATTTCTTGTGTTCACCATTAGAAATTGGTGGCTTGATTTTCATTTCACCTTGCAAGATGTATTCCTCGAGCCTTCTTATGTACCTTTGGGAAGGAGACACGTGGATTTCTCTGTGGACCTGAGCTTGAATGAGTTACTTTAGTGGATTTCCTTGGAGAATGATGACACCTACTCATGCTTCTTGATTATCTATCATTCCCATGGTCATTGTTTATACTATGAGATCTCGATCCAGTCACTTGTCTAGTACTATCTTCTTTCTTTGTAGAAGATTCTTTGTTTACTTTCTTATGCAACATATTCAAAATCTAAAGTATCTCTTCATGGGTATTCATAATCATTTCATTATCGACCTTGTAGCTTTGAAATTCTCTATGCAAGATTCTCATAGCTACAAGCTCTTGTCTGTCTCTTCTTCCATCTGAATTTGTCTCATCATTTCCCATGTTGACTTGAAGACCTATGACCTCCTCTTCATGGATGTAAGATTCCTGATCATATTCTATAAACCTAGTCCTCGTATAAGAACCAAATTTTTTTTCCTGTACCTCTCATTCCATAAGAAATGTGCATGTAATAATTATTGTTAGAACAAGCATAACATAAAACATTTCATCAATTAGAATACGTGTTACTCTTCATATCAATTTAAGAAGAATAAAAAAATCCAATTCAAAATATGATTATTTAACACCTCTATAATGGATATACTCATGGGTCATTCTGAGTTCTAAATGAAAAGTTACAACATTTACAAGTTGCAATTTTCCACACACTTACCACTACCAAACTTTCATTATTTATTTCCAAGAAATTTTAGTGCCTAAATCAATATTGTGTGTGGACGTGTCTCTTCTTCTTCTCCAGAACCTTCTAGTGATGTTTTTTTACTAGATCCTTTATGAATTAGGGTTGTTGATATTCAAGCCAAGATGATCATTGATCTTGGTCATCTATTGGATCCCTTATTCCAATCTTCCAAAAACTAATCTATACCATCAATATGCTCCACTTTGCAAACCTATGAAAATAAATCACGATTATTGATCAACTCCAACCTCCCAATGGATGAAAATGAATCTATACCATTGATCTAATTCATTTTCTAAGCCACCAAAAATGAATCTTGGATGTTGATATGCTCGACCTTTCTAAATCTAGAAAACCTTATAAATTTTTAATTTATTAAAGTGAATTAGGGTCGTTGATCTCGAGATAAAACACGATCTTGGTCTTCAATTCATTAAGCTCTGCCCAATGTTACAATGACCATTAAAACACAAATTTTGACCTTCCAAGTCAAAGTTTTCTCTACGAATCTACATATTGATTCCATTACACTCTTCTTCGATGGTTGCGAGTAAAGTACGACTTGAATATTATCCATCGTCAAAAAATCACATGCCTAATATATTTCCAAGTATGAAATCAATCACATGCTATATGACCATGTCAACCACTATATAAGACTGCCAGCTTAAACGACAACCCAAACTTCACATCAAATGTGAATATCCAAGATTTCATTTAAAACCACATTCAATTAAAATAATCGATATACTGTATACATATATATATATATATATATATATATATATATATATATATATATGTGTGTGTGTGTGTGTGTGTGTGTGTGATTTAATTTAAATTTCAAGCGATGGAAAGCACTTTATAGTGTCAATGTCGAGTTCATATAATATACCATATGAAATATGCATCGAAAATTTCCAACCCTTTAATTGTAATGCACCACCTTTTCCTATATAGAACCAACACTTATTATACATATGCGATGGCCTTTGGATTTATATAAAAGTCTTTTATATATGGTAAACAATATCACTATACCTTATTTGCATAAAAATGAATCTATATAAAATGAACTTTCTGTCTCTTTAAAGTATATCATGTAATTAAAACTCAACCTTTGTGATCAATGCTTGTTGAGATACAATAGATATACATAAAAGAAAATGTTTTAATACCTCATAATATTCTTGTATAAGTATCAATAGAATTTAATGAGTGGAATGTGTGTAAGGTAGATGATCTTTTGAATTTTTATGAGCAAAACCCTTTTCCTTTATGTGCAATCAAATCGATAGTAAAACTCATAATCAAACCAAATAAGGAAAAATTATCACTGCATAATGTAAATGATACCATTTTAGCAAAGTGGTAACATTCAATCCTAGGGGATAGCTGAAATTAAACATCATTTGTTTCTCCCTAGGGGTCCCACCTATAGTTCTATATTTAATATCATAGATAATAAAAAAAATTGATTATGCCTTGGAACTATTTGCAGGATAATGGATAATTTATGAGTTTACGATTCAACACTTTATTCATGATAACAATATTGTTATTATGGTGAGGAGTCCCTATGATCTTGACAAGCAACTAAAATTTAGAAATAATTTCTCTCTAGTATGGGTATGACATTTAACACTAGAAAAATAAAGGTTACATAAATCGACTCCAAACTTCTTGTACCTAGATCTTGTCAGGGACATGCACAAAGAAAAACAAATGATGAGAAGACCACTTTGATACCAATGATCTGGATTAATGAGTGGAACAAAATGAATAATAGATTGAGTACCATAACAGAGAGATACAGAGAACAAAAAAAGATAGACAGTGAACAATTACTTCTATTGAATAAATATAATAGGTTGAAACTCTAAAATTGCAGAACTAAAACAACTTGCTTGAATGGTGGTAGCTATCTTTGAGAAGAGATGTGGTTTCTATGCACATCCGTTTGAGAAAAATGATTGCAATGAGGCTCTAGAGGCATTTTTAATCATGAATTCCAAAACCCTATACATCCAAAACCCTAACCCTAGGAGATGAAACACCAAAAGTTATGTGGGAGTCGATGGGTAAGTTGGTACCTCAACTTTATAGGGCCATAACATTTGCATACAACTTTCATTTTAGGCATTTGATATCCCATTGTAAAGGTCTTATCGAGAACTACACATTATGTCGTCAAACTCTAACTCGACCTATAATTTGACTGTGGAAAGACAGAAAAACACTGTTTAGAGTGCCAAATTGGCCCTGGAAGTATAGAACGATGTACTAACATGAAACATTCTAAAATAAGGCATTTGGATTAGGTGGGCAGCCACCAATATCCACCTGGAAGTTGTGTAGGGATTTAGATAACCCCAAAAGTGTAGAACCCACAATTACGAATAAGTATAGGAGACCATGTTTAAGTAAAACCTGTATGTGGGTGGCCACCAATATCCACCTAGATCAGTTTCCCCAACTTTATTAGCGAGATCCTTTCTTCACCACCACCTATCATCTCTTGAGTACATGAGTGAATGCCACCAATTTTCAAATTTAGGATGGAATGTTATGCCATCTGGGCCATCCCTGTGTTCCTGCAAGCGAGCATGAAAAGATGATTTGGGAGGCTGACTACAGTCAAATGGCAGAACATTTTGGCATGGAGGAAACTGTGGTCGTTCTACATAAACATTTTTATTGGCCAAAAATTTGACAGGACGTCAGAAAGTATATCAAATCTTGCACTGCCTATCCCTTTTCCAAGGAAACCATCAAGAATCAAGGCTTATACACCCCTCTTCCTACTCCCGAGAGGCCTTTGGAATCCATCTCAATGGATTACATGTCAGGCCTTCGATCCACCAAGTAAGGAAATGATTGTGTATTTGTGGTGGTTGATCGATTCTCAAAGATGGCCATTCTTGAAGCCTACAAGAAGAGCATCACAACGATATATACTACCAAGATCTTCTTCAAGTGAGTGTGGGTCCATTTTGGGATACCATAGACCATCTTCTCTGATCGGGACAATAGGTTCCTCAACACATTTTGGTCGAGTCTCTGGTCACTGCTAAACACCAAGCTCAATAAATCCACTACCTTCCACCCTTAAATTGATGGCCAAACAAAAGTCTTCAATAATATGATTGTGCACATGCTTTGCATGTATAAATCTAAGAATCCACGTACATGGGTTAAGATTCTTCCCTATGCTCATCAGAACTACAATAGGGCTCTCCATAGCTCCATCGACCATATCGCCTTTCATGTGGGGCTATAATTCCAAACCATGGGTCCCATTGAAGTTGCACTGCGTCTTGTAACCACATAGACAGATTCTTCCCATGTTCACTCTGAGGCTGAAAAAGGCACTAGATTCATTGAGTGGATTTAGCACATGCACCAAGAGGTCCATGATATTTTACAAAAAGCCAATGCTAAGTACAGGAAATGCCATGATCAACATCAGGTACCACACAAGTTTCAGGCGGGGGACAATGTCTGGTTACATTTGTAGAAAGAACACCTTACAGTGCCCCATAGGAATCTATGTCCACTTCATTATGGGCCTTACACTAGAGTCGAGGTTGTGGGTGACAATGATTTTGAGCTCAACACCCCCCCTTCCTTGGCTTGCACCCAATGTTCAATGTGGACCTCCTCCGAACATATTTTTTTCCATTATTGGACACCTCAGAGATTGCACAACACTTTACACCAACAAATCTCAACCTTGACTACATGGAACAAGAATCCACTGAATAGATAGTGGACATATAGGTCAAGGGCACTCATCAGCAAAGGATCCAACTTTATCGGGTTATCAAGGCAGGGCAGATCCTACACCAAGGCAAGTGGCTCACCTAGATACAAATTCAATAGAAATTTCCTCACTTGATGGGTCCACTCAATGCCATGGAGGCCATTTATTCCTAATGGGGGAGGACTAATCCAGGTGGATATTGGTGGCCACCCAACTATTCCAACTATTTCATCTTGACAGTTTTTAATTCCGGATGTTCTTCTGTAGTTCTTTGTAATTGTGGGTTCTACACTTCCATGGTTGTTTTAAGCCCTACCTAGCTTCCAAGTGGACATTGGTGGACTCCCATATAATCCAAGAGTTTTATTTTGGAATTTTTCACGCCAGTACATCTTTCTATACTTCCAGGGTCGTTTTGGGGCCCTAAACAATTTTTTTTCTAGTTTCCACAGTAAAAATATAGACGGAGTTAGAGTTTTACGATATAATGTGTAGTTCTCGAAAATATATTTCCAACGGGATATCACGTGCCTAAAAAAGAGGTCGTATGCAAAAGTTACGACCCTAGGAAGTTTAGGTACCAACTTACCCATCGGGGACCACATAACTTTTTGTGTTTCATCCCCTAGTGTTAGGTTTTTGGATGTCTAGGGTTTTGGCATTCATGAGTGATGCTAGAAATGCCTTTGGAGCCTCATTACCATCATTCTTCTCATAGGGATGCACATAGAACCCACATCTCTTCTCAGATACAACTACCACCATTCGAGCAAGTTGTTTTCAGTTCTACAGTTTTACAGTTTCAGCCTATTTTATTTATTCAATAAAAGTTATTATTCATTGGATATTTGTTGTTGTTCTCCATATCTCTGTTTTATTGTATTCAGTCTATTATTCATTTCATTCTTCTCATAAATCTTGGATCATTAATATCTTGGAGGAAGCGACATCATACAAATATATTAAAGTTAATCTTCATCACAAGTTTAACTAGAACAATAGAATTGAGAAAAGGATAAATTGAGATTGGAAAGCATGTTATGGATTTCAAAACAATTGTAAATTAGTGGAGATTTGGATTTGGGACTCGAGACTCTACTTTGAGATTGTTTCAACTCCTATTATCCATTATGGTTGTGATGTTTGGGGTTGTATCATGTCTATAGAATTGTGGATAAAGATAGAGTAAATTAAAAATAATTTTGTAAGTTATGGTCTTAAAATTAAAGGCACTACACCAAATCATATCCCCTTCACATAAGTAGGCCATTTCTCCATTGAGAGCATGACTATGACTAGGTACTTAATGTACAAGAACAAGATAAACAAGATGGAAGAAAAGAGACTTCCCAAGGTTGCTTAAAAATCTAGTCAAAACTACATGTGACTCAAGTAGGGTTGGCATAAAGATGCCAAGTATTGGCTAAATCATTGGGGTGTTGAGGAAGAGGTCACTCTACATAGTAACGATAATATTAAAATTATTATTACATGCAAATTTAAGGAGAGATTATGTCGTGATAAATAATGATAGAATAAGAGAAATTAAGATACTACAAGGAGGTGACCATTGATTAGAGTAAATGAGGGGTCAAAATGAGTCTCAAAAGAAAATTCCATGTTGATGAGTAGAAATTCAAAACTAATTTAATCTATGTTGATGAGTAGAAATTCAAAACTAATAATCCGTGTTGATGAGATGAAATTCAAAAACTAGTCGAGTTTCAAGAAATTCGGCCAACAATAATCGTTGAGTTTGATATATAAAAATCAAAGACAATTTTTTGTTTAAATCCAAAAACGGGTAGGGTATGTACACCTCCATAAACTTTAGTAGTCAAATCGAGGGGGTCCCTTGTCCCATAAGGGAGTCTCATACACCAATTTAGTGTCTAGCTTGTTTGTGACCATAAAATTAGATTATTTTTTTTGTTGTTATTATTATTATTATTATTATTATTTGAAAATATTCAACTACATAAAGACATAGCCTTTGTTAAGGTATTTGTAATATAATATCAAAATGTGAAAAACATTATTAAAATACTAAATATAGAGTATTTTACATTATCATTAATTTGAGTCCTTAAAATAATAAAGATCTCACATTAATTAAAATTATAATGATATCACTTTAAATTATTTATTAAATTATATATAATAGAAAATTAAATTTAAAATGTGGAAAAACWTTATTGAAATACTAAATATAAATTATTTTACATTATCACTACATTTAGTCCTTAAAATAATAMATMTCACATTAATTAAAATCATAATGAAATCACTTTAAATTRTTTATTAAATTATATATAATAMMAATTCAKTTTTTCAAGGAAACCCTCTTKGAAAATTGTGCTAGTATTTCCYCAKGATCCATGGATGGTAAATGGTAATTTGGACTTGATAATGGGGCCTAACCTAGTGGGGACATTTCCTCCTCAGGGTGATCTATGGATGGTAATTTATCCCTAATTATGGGACATTGAGTGAGGCCCAACAATCTCAACATCAATAACACTCATCAATAGCATAATAGAAAATTAATATGTCATGTATATATAATATAACTAACTAATATAATAATATTGTATAGTATTATATTATTTATTGTGTGTGCATGTAGATATAAATATTTTATTATTATTATTAACTCTTATCTAGTAACTCTATACTAACCCAACTTATTTAGTAATTATCATTAATGAGACAATGTAGATTAATCTTCACTAGATAATATCTCTAACACTTTTAGTATTTTAATATTTTCTTTAAGAGGTCCATTTTAAGCCCCAAATAAACTTTAATTACAACCCTATTTAAAAAAATAAAAAACATGTCTATTGTTTAACTACAATAAAGAAGAAAATCAACATTGCTTTTTAATAAGAACAATCTCTCACAAATTCTATAGTGAAATGGGGATTCCATAGTGAAATAGAGACATTGGATAATTCCTAAAAGGGATTAGGTTAAAAGAATTTATAATATTAAAAGTGGGAAGATAAAAACTACTTTATGATATCCATAAAACTACATTAAATGTCAATTTCAAAATATTAATTACAATATGACTTTCCAACCTTTTAACTCATGGTTATTTAGTAACACTATTTTTAGAACACCAAAATAAAATTTTAAAACAATTAATTGTTTTTTTTAAATAAAGAAATTAATGTTGGCATTAATAAAATTTGCAATTTTTTTGGGTGGAAAAATTGGAAGAATTGGCTTGCAAGGCCCATTTTAGCAACAAATCCCAATTACAACCATTTTGAGGAAGAAATTGGCATATGTTGGGGTAAAAAATTTGAAATCTTATCTTACATCCCCTCGACCCTATTTTACTCATCCCAAAGCCCATTTGTGTGGACTTGTATCCCAGGGGTCGTCTACCCCTCTAGCCTTATCACAACAAACCAACACATGTCCACTTTGAGGGAATTGAATCTAGATGGGGAGGATAACCAACATGTCATGCTGCCCAAATACAATTATGTGCCATATTTTTATAGGTTCAAATCTGGAAGGGGGTAGAGTATCTACACCTATGTAGACTTTAGTAGTCAAATCACTACGTGAAAGGGGTCCCTTGTCCCATAAACAAAGGGGTTTCATACACCAATTTGGTGTGTATTTTGCATGTGACCTTAAAATTAGATTATTGTTATTGTTATTGTTATTGTTATTGTTATTTGACCATAAACAAGGGGGTCTCATACACCGATTTGGTGTCTACCTTAGCAATGACCATTTTATTATTATTTGACAATATTAACTGCATATAAATCAGCTTTATATTTGGTTAAGATATTGATAATATCATATAGAAATATGAAAAACGTTATTGGAAGCGTTTGGTTTGTAAAAAAAAATAAAAAACAAAATTTATTTCTAAATATATTTTAGAGACCATTTAAAGGTAGTTTTTAATTGGAGAGTTATTTTTTTAAGTTAATAAACATTTTACTTTGTAGAAAAAAAATAAAAATTGAAATGTGGATTAGATATTAATGTTGTTTAATACTTCACACAGGGGATAAGTTCTTAGCTTATAAATAACAACACATAGTTGGATATACACATCAAATAAGGTTTCGTGAGAAACTCAGGGTAACACTAAATTTTGAAGTCTCACCCATTCACATAGGTTGGAGATGACGTTCACAACATTGGAAGTAATGGAGGCTCTTCCAAATCTTCCTAGTGATATTCAACGAGAGGTGTTCCTGAGAGTTCCCTACAAATTACAAAATACGTTCAAGGCCATGTGCGGTATCTGGGAGGCAATGATGAGTACTCCCCAATTATTTGAGTATAGAAGGACCTATGGGAAGAATTAATAGTTGATATGTATGATTCACTCAGATCCACTATATACCTTTGATGGACACGACATTATAATAATCGTATACGACCCTCTCAAGGTCACGAGGAAAGCTATATACCATGTTCCTGTGAACATGAAACTTGTCTTGTTTGGAGGATGTTTTGACCAAATGAACAATTGGCCAAGGCTCATGAAGCTTGTCTTCACTTATGATTTTCCTTTTGGTTGGTATGTATCAAGATATCTTATCACATAGGGATTGGAGGCAAAAATTGTGAAATAAAGAAGAACATTTTCCTCACATTAGCTTTCATGAGAAATATCTTTTCAATTAATACACGAGGATGGATATTTTAGAAATTAATGATTAAACTATTTATACATAATTTTTTTGTTTTTCACCTATTAATTCTACCATTTAGATAAAAAAAAATCCACACAATAGCTTAGAACATGATATTTACATTTTTAGAAATGAAGGCAATGTCCTATTGTTGGAAGATTTTAATGTTACAATAGGAACTAACCAAACTATATATGAAGTCATGATTCCAACCTTGATCCTATATGGATAGATGTCGACCTTGTTTTAATGAGTAGATACAAAAGAAAATTGGTTGAGAATCCACTTCATTCCAAGCTAGTCAAGCTCTGTAATTCTCAAAATCTAATAATTTTCAATGGTCTAATGATGTCGCCAAAATAAACCTAGATGACATGTATTCGTAGGCTTGGTAGCAATGTTATAGAGAATGTAATATCAAATATCTCCATATACAACCAAATAGTAAATTTTGCCATTTTAAATGACCATGAGCTTGACTCAGATCATTGACCCTTAACCCTAACTCCAAACTTTGGCAGCCACAAATTATCCTAATATGTAAAATGTAATGGATATTCCATTGGAATAGTTCGTCAAAATAGATCTTATACTATTATGAAATATTAGATTATGAAATTTATTTCCTTAGATCTAAGCTTAGTTATTAATAGCATATTTCTTAGATTTATGAAAATAATTGGAGATGAAAATGAAAAAAATGAGAAAAATAACAGACAATCTACACATAAATGAACCCAAGATATATAATGGGAAACTCAATATGAGAAAAAATCTAGCTAGAATGTGAAGTCTATGCTATTCTCTATTTTCTCTAGTTATGAAAATGCAAATACAATGAAAAAGGCACTCATTGTGTAGTTGTCTTTGACATTGTGTCATGTAAGGTTGCTACAAACTATTTCCTTCCTCTCTTATTCTCTAAAAGTACCACTTCTAAATGATCTTCTCAACTATGGATTAAATATAATGATAAAGAATGTATCCCCTTTCTCCTCCTAGCCTCTCGGTACTTAACGTAGCTTGATAGCCATCTAGGGTTAGGGTTTTGACTTCGTCAACCCTCAATTAGTGATTACGTTTGAAACTTCTAGAGTATTATTGAAATTCCACATATGGCTAGCCCCATATGTGTGGGTAATGGGGGATAAAATTGCATCCACTCATGCCATGGTGGTCAATAAGGTCTGTCAATTTGAGGGATACACAACTTTTGCATACGAGCTCCAATTTAGGTGATTTTTACACCATTGGAAATGTTTTACTGTATAGATCAACGTTGAGGGTGTGTGCATAAGTTTCAGATGACGTAAACCCAAAAAAAATATTTATTTCTTCAAAATGGATCTAGAAGACTCTAGATGCCAACCCCAATTTTCCAAACTGGGCCCTGCCACTAAACTAGGCCCAAACTAGGTTACATGGAATTATTCTAGAAAAGAATATCAATCTATGGATAGAAAGACACGAAAAAATATATAAGGTCCAAGATATATTTAGGAGTTATCATTCAACTTTGGACCACCTTTTTATGATTAGGATCATTGTGGAGGAGTTTAACACTAATAAAGCCAATCTCCTACATTGTTTCATTGATTTTAGAAAAAACATTTGAAACAACTCCCATAACTAATCTTCATAATAAATTAGAAGAGATCAAATTTCCTTTCTATTTGAGAGATATTGTGATAAGGATAGAAAATAATATTATTGGAAATTTTAGGAACACTAAGTGTTAGTCGATAGAAATTAATTGTAATATAGGAGTTAAGAAAGGTTTCCCCTTGTCCCCTCCCCTTTTGGCATATATGTCAACAAGTTAGAGGGATTTTTGGAAGAAGCATGATGTGTTGGCATGTCTCTAGTTGGAATAGTCATCATCCTTATTCTTCAAGCTAACAACATTGTTCTTATGGTGAGGAGTCCCTATGATCTTGACAAGAAACTAATAATTCTCAAGGAAATTTTCTCTAGTATGGGTGTTACTATTGACACTAAAAAAATAAAGGTTATTGTAATCAAATCCAAAATGATCACTTACACTAATTTCATGTATGAAATTAATAGCTTGGAGGAAGTTAATTCATACAAATTTCTTAATGTTAATCTTCATCACAATTTTAACTAGAACAATAGAATTGAGAAAAGGATAAATGTAGATTGGAAAGAATGTTATGGATTTCAAAAAAATTGTAAATTAGTGGAGATTTGGATTTGGGACTTGAGACTCTACCTTGTGATTGTTTCCACTACTATTATCCTTTATGGTTGTGATGTTTAGGGTTGTATCATGTCTATTGAATTGTGGATAAAGATAGAGTAAATTAAAAATAATTTTGTAAGTTATGGTCTTAAAATTAAAAGAATTGCACCCAATGATATCCCCTTCACATAAGTAGGTCATTGATCCATTGAGGGAATGATTATGACTAGTTACTCAATGTACAAGAACAAGATAAACATCATGGAAAAAAAGAGCCTTCCTGACGCACACCCCCCTTTCTCCCCTCGGGGCTACGTGACCTCCTGGTCTCGGATCTTCAAAATCATCGAACCGATTTGGTTCTTCGGGCCTTCAACAGACCCTGAAAAATTAATACACACACAGGTCCCCTTGATATTGATTGCAAGTTAAGACTACCTGCAAATATTCTCTCCAGCGCTTGGCAACACCAATTGTGAGTACTAGTGTTATACTAGACTCTTTCTCCTCTATGAATGTGGGCTATAACCTTGGGCCATTCCCTTGATTACTTTGGGCTCCGACGATATTGCAACCTCCTTCTCTGTTTCCTCCTGAAACACCTTTCTATGAATTTGCGGGTCTTTGTCACGTGTCTCCCTGGATTTGACAGTCCAACTGCACTTCGGGTTTCATGACTTCGTGAAATTTCACAACTACTCCACACTCACTTCCTCCAGACCTCTAAATCCTAGATTCTCTAATCCACTACCATGTGTCTTCTCGTAGCCAACGATTAAGATTCTCTTCACAATTTCATGACTCTGGCGACCCCACTTCTCAACACTTCGAAATGCTCCAAATTCTGAAATGCCGAAACACCTCGCGGCTAGCCTTCGTGCAACTTTTCTGAGATCTGATGGTCTGGAACGATCCCAATTCCTCCTGGATGGATCTCGCTTTGCTCGTTCTAAGAAACCTCAAAGTACTCCTCCTTTTGAAGCTATCTCTCCACTCTTCCTCCTAAACTTTGTTCTTCTTAAAACGTTTTCCTCCTTAGAACATTCTCTTCGACACTTAGTTGAAATTTTATCCCATGCACATCTTGCAAGAAGTCTTCCTCTACATTTTACCCTTTCTGTGGAAAACTTCTGCTACTTCCTTTGAGATTTTGAGTCAGAAGACTCTGTCAAGCACTCCTTTCAGACGAAATTCCATCAATATTGACTTTGAAGGAGATTGTACACTCTTTGCAACAGTTCTTCCATGCCCTATTGTTCCTATGAACAATATGAACCTTAGTGATGTTTCTCCTACCTACACTCTAAAATTTCTCTGTTGAAATTTCTGAGTCAAAGTGGACTTTGTCGCACACACCTTACAGACACTATGCACTCCTTTCACACATAAGGTTCACATTATTTCTTCTGAGCTTATGAGTCGAAATAGACTCTGTCAACACACTGCTTGCGGACATTATGCACACTTGCACTTGCTTGTAGAAGAGAACCGATTGAAACTTATCTACATATTTACAGATTCATACGTTCAACCATGTAAATGCATTCATAAACACAAGAACAGGAAATAACATATAATTTCAAATAATCATAAAGTCTACAATTCATTCATTCAAATAGACATGACAACACCATGCATTTGGGACAATTCTCTTCTCCTATATTCATTCAACTGAAATATACATGTGTTCATAAACTATTTCAACAACTTCTACAACAACTATCAGTAGCCCATCAACAACCTCTATTGGGAAACAATACAAATCTTTATACAAGAGGGGCTCTTTGAGCTCTTCCCTCCAACTACTCTAGAGCTATCCTATCAAATAAAAGCTATCAATTACTAGAATTTATTACAAGAAATATTTGTGACAGACATATAAGATCAAATGTATCGAATCTGTACTGAACTCAGCTTCATTAAAAGAAAATACATTCTCCAATGTCCTTAAGAAATCATCCATCTCTACAACATTAAATATGTTTGTTAATTACAATCCCTTTTCAAAATATTTGTGTGATACATCTTCTTCAAAATTTAAAATTCTTCAAAATGCGCACTAGTGCACCCAACTATCCTCCACTCATTCTTTGTTGGTGATGCTCTTGAATCATACTCCTTTGGTTGAAAAATTCATGGACTCATGTCCATGAGTGCATGCACTAACTTTTCATGCTTATGGATATCCATTTCACTTATCCAAATTGAATCTTCTATTGGGTGTCCCTTCCAGTTTACCAAATACTCAAAATATATTTTCCTTTTGGTCTTCTTACCAATTTGTCGAACTATGATCTGCTCCATATGTGGATTTTCTGCTACATGCATCTGCTTTTTCCAATGGATCTCCTTCTGATCTTCAGGTCCTCAAGTTCCATCTTCCCTGTAAGGATACAGGTCTGCAACGCTAAATATGGGGGATATACCCACATCTTCTGGCAGCTCTATCTCACAAGCATTCTCACCAATTTTTCCTAGGATTTTGCATGGTCCTATATTCTTCATCTTTAGTTTATTATATGTTCCCCTTGGGAACCTCTCCTTCCTAATATGTTATAGAACTTTCTCCCCAACTTAAAATTGAATTATCCTCCTATGTTGATCAACTCTATGTTTATATTCACTGCTGCTCCTTTTCAACTACTCTTTAATCTAAATATGAAGCTTCTTCATTTCTGCAACGATGTCTTCGAATGTAGCACTTATAAATTCACTCTGCTCTAGGTCTCTTAAATATGACACTCCCCTCGGATTCATTCCATATACTATCTGAAATGGACACTTTCCTGTACTTTTGTTCACTGAGTCATTGTATGCAAACTCTTCTTGTGCTAGAATCTGATCCCATTAGCTATGATGTTCAGTGACCAAACTTCTCAACAAATCTCCTTGTTAGCACATAAACCTGTCAAATCTTTGTGAGTTGTGGTTTCTAACTAGGTCCGTATTTTTTCCTGGTTTTTTTTCCTCCTTTTTGCAGACCGGCCATAAGTTTTCCTCTCGGCTTGTAGTTTTCTGCTATTCATTTTTACCCGTTTGATAGACCTTGTTTTCCTTAGCAACTTTCCTTAGAAATATCGGCCATAAGTATTTTTGTTTTTTTCCAAAATCAATCACTTCTCTCCTTTCCTTTGTCATTGATCTATTGTTCTCTCGAGCCTTTAGCTAGTTATCCAAGTAATTGTTCGCATGCCGCAATTGCGAGCACCAAACGCACCACTTAAAGCGATAAAATGTGGAATCAAATCAAGAAAGAGAGAAAGATCAATTTCAGTGGCAGGGATCCATCAGATCAATCAGATTGATGACCATCAGATGATCGGGACCATGCAGTTGCACGAAGTATAGTGTCAGACAAAGTTGTGAAATTGTGATGTCATCCTAGTCATTGATCCTATGAAGAACACGTGGTGTGAGATTAGTGTTTCGCTAACTCGTAGGATGGAGCGATAAAAGGGTCGAGTCATGAGAACTCATGAAATGCGAGGTCACAAAATGATCTAGGTTGTCTGTTTCAAAAGGGAATGTGGTGCAGGATCCAAGCTGAGGAGAAAGTATTCCCGGGAGGGTCGAGGTGAGAAGTGTCGATGGTATGAGGTCCCAAAATGCCGATGTGATTTAGGACGTCCGATCAAAGGGGATGCGTGGCACTCGATCTGAGGGATCGTGATTTCATGACTCAAATTTTTGAGCATGGAAATCAACTTGAGTTCGTGAAATGCGAAATTGCGATGTGCCTAAGAATTAAGCCAATGGTCACAGCTCGGGGTCATATGGAAGGTGGGGTCAAGAGAAATAAAAGTGCCCATTCAATTAGTAGCTGGCTAAAGTTGGATAGGGAGATGATCGTGGCCATCCATTTTAAAACAAAATCGAACACCGATCTCAAAGGTCGTTTCGCGATTTTGGGCATCGCCATGTTGAAGACAAGTTTAAGTGAAAACTCCCAAAAGGAGAAGTCTTGACAGTGCCTTTGAATGAATGCTTCAGGTCGCGGCCCAAGGTCACATGCAATATTGGAGCGATGGAGAGGAGCCACGCCAAAAATTTGAGAGTGCCAGTGTTGAGTGCAGAAGAGAAGTAGCATGGTTTGAGGCACCGAGATCATTTTGAATAAGTCATAGGAATCACCTAGCGAATTCATGAGTGTCAGGGCTCAGCCTGATCCCGATGAAAGTAGTTAATGAAAATGGGGGGTGGTGGTTGAAACCTCGTATCACCCCATTAATGGAAATCATGGAAGAATGGTCATGGCGACAAACTGACAACCTAGAGCTCCTCTGCAGATTTATTTTCCTACAAGCCCATATTGTCTTAAATTTGCATCTAACAGAAGAATGGAATGCAAGTGCAGTCAGGTAGAAGGAGACAAATACTCCAAGAATTGAATGTAATGACCGAAGTGAATTTCTGTAGGGAGAAAGTTTCTTTGAGTATAAATACTCAGTTTTGATATTTTGTTAAGGTTGATGGTTGAGTGAGGCTCCCGCTTTGTAATTTTTTAATGAACACTCTGGTTCTCTGGTTATGTGTATGCATTGGAGAATTATTGTTTAATGTAAGTCAGCCTCTTTTCATAACTCTATAAAACACTCGGGCATGGGTGATTCAGTCGAGGGTAGTTACGTTTTTATGATGTATCTTTGATCACAGTAACATAGCCACCAATTTTAATCAACTTCTTGTGTCCCCTTTTCCCTCTAATACTGAGAGATCAAGCATGGATGATCCAGTCGGGTTGTTGTGACTGTATCGTAATATATTTTTGATTGCAGTGCTGTTATAGCGCTTTCGGTGTCCTAAAATTCAAAATTCAAGAGGATCTTTCATTCTAAACTTTTCCTCCTTAGGCTGTTGGAAGACCTGATGTCCAAAACATATCTCTTCACTCTCCTCAAGATCTTCCCCCTACTCACCATTATACCCAATATATTGACTGAAGTTAGATCAATACCTCACATGTTGGTTCTTTGCAACCCAATTTTATGAGTTAAAGAGATATAATTCTGAGTCTGCATCCATTAGACCACCATTAAATCTATTCATTGTGACATAAAATTTTGATGCATATCGGGCTTACTTCTACAACAATCTAGAGGTGACTTCTGGTGCTAACATTTATGGCACCGTTGCCAGGGACGAAATTGAGGATTTTCCTTGGGATTGAACGATAAAGCTTACTAGTTTTGAAGGTGCATCAGAACTTGGTACATCAAATATTTCAACTGTGCACCTAGAGAATCCACTGAGGTGAATCCACTGGAGACTCCACTATTTTAGTTGTGGCTTCCAGAAGAGGACATACATGGTCTACTCCACAGCTTCCTTTATCAACACTCGAAGTTGACCCAAAGAAAATTGTCAGAAAGGGAAAGGTCCTCTGAGAAGATACTTTTATTGCTAAACCAGGTATTTCTAATGATTTTCACTATCCTACTATAGAAACTCCAATATATGCTTCTTGATTTCCTATTGTACCGTCTGTTGGAGTTTCCCGAAGTTTAAAGTTTGGGAGTGTCCCTGTTGAGATTTCCCCTCCTGGTCTGGGATTGGAGGGAGAATCTTAGTCACTCCTCTCTCCCTTGAAGTTTCACCTTGGTCTAGACCTCGAAATATTTTCCTACTCGAGGTTTTACTACTCCTCCTCTTGTTATAGTTACTGATTTTGCAGAAAGGGAAAATTATTTTCCCTCAAGCCCTATATCCTTTTCTTCAAATCCTCTATTGTTTCCCTTTCTTCCCAGAATCTTATTTCTAGTCTCCCATGTTCGAAAGCCTTCCCCTCCTAGTTCTCCTCCACCTCATATTCCTATGGAGGGCGTTAATCTCCCCAGAAACAGAATGGATGCCATAGTAGCTGCAAGATATTCCCCTCTAGTCTTACCTCATCCCATGAATGATCTCCCTATTGGAGATTACCTAAAGTGTATTCCCAAATTCACTAGAGAGGAAGACATCACTACTGAAGAGCACCTCCCAGCTTTCTACAGTTATGCAGACAATCTGAACATTGAAAACAAGGACGTTTGGATGAGAATCTTTGTCGAGAGTATTGATGGTGAGGCTAGGAAATGGTTAAGAGGGTTGACCCCTGGATCCATTACTAGGATTGAGGCCCTAGATGATGTTTTCCTGAGGCAATGGGGGGATAAAAAATACTTTATGCATTATATCACCAAGTTTGGGTCACTGAAAAGAAAAGAGCGAGAATCTGTCTCCGACTTCTCCAAAAGATTCAATAAAATGTACAATAAGATCCATGTTGAAATAAAGCTTAAAGAAGCCTCTGCCAAAATCACTTATTCTAGTATGTTTGACCCTGATTTATGCCTCATGTTGAGATAAAGAAGAGCTACTTCCCTGGCTCATATGCAAGATGCAACCCTAGAGGTAGAATCCAATGTGTTAGTAGTTGACAGACTAAGGAACAAAGCCGAAAGAGACAGATGTGGTTCAAGGGGAATATCTGAGGCCTGAACCTCTAGTTCTTTTGCATCTCACCCTCAAGTAGATGAATTAACCAAGATGGTGAATTCCTTGACTGCAGAAATGGAGAAGATGAAATTTGAAGAGAATCAAGGTTATAAAGCTACCCAAAACACTGATAATAGAGGAAACTTTAGTAGACCCAATGAAACCCCTCAAATAATCCCGAGAGAGCCCAGAAGGAGAGATAGGGATGATAAGAAAATTCAAACTCCTCTCCAAAACAACCTTGTTGCTGAGGAAGGAGAGGAGGAAGGCCTTGACCCATAAATCCATTGTCTCAGAAACACCTCCTCTTTCCCTCATTTGACCAAATCAACATACGAGGAGTCTCTCAAGGACATTCAGCTAAACAAGTTGAGCAAGGTAGACAAAGCTAGTGGAAGCCAAAATAGATATAATCTCGGATCCAATAAGAAAGAACAATTGATGTTCCTGAGAAGCCTATCGAAGTAGAGAAGCTTTCTAAAGATGTAGTAGACAAAAACAAAGGTAAGAAAGTGTTAACCCCCTCTCCAGTGGTCAAAACCCCTGTTCCGGACGTAAAAGAAATTCCAAAGCTCACATCCCCTTTGAATTTTGAGCATGAAATTCAGAAAATTAGGATCCTTGTACCCCTCTCTGAGTTGGTCAAGCATGAATATTTCAAAAGGAGACTATCCAAGCTATTGCAATTTGAGTCGTCGTTTCATCCCTCTGACTCAATCAATTTGCAAGATGAAAAGACAATAGTCATCCTAGGTCCTATGGTAGAAGACAGGGATGATTCATCCCCTCCCTTCTATACCTCATTGAACATACATGACAAGGTGTTGCATAACTGTCTGATGGATTCATAGGAATCCCATAATCTCATGCCCAAAACTGTCATGGAAGAACTAGGAATAGAAATCACAAAGGCATATCATGATTTGTATTCTTTTGATTATAGGAAAGTGTAATGTCTTGGGGTCATCAAAGATCTGGTCATGACCTTGTTTCGGCTTCCCATGAAAAGTGTGGTCATGGACATTGTGGTAGATGATAGTCCCCCCAAGTTTGGCATATTTTTGTTAATATCATGGATAAATATACTTGGGGGAACCTTGCAAATGGACCTCACACATGCCACTATTCTTGTGTTTGGGGGGGGAGCATAGAAGATTGTACAGAGAATCTCAATTGGCCTATATCATTAGTGATGAAACAAACCCCATCAACCACCCTATCTTCGCACTTGACATTGATTTGGGATCCATTTTATTATAGCTCACTGACGCTCTTGAGACCCCTCTTAAACTCAGAAAGAATCCCACCGCTTCTCCTGAAGCTTACCCTTCCATTAGACCTATTTGGAAAATGTTATTTGACGGAGCCTTTTCCAGGGAGAGTGTTGGTGCTGGAGTGGTTTTCATCTCACCATCCCAAGAGACCATACCTTTGTCCTACAAGCTAGAGTTTGAAGCTACCAATAATGTATCAAAGTATGAAGCTCTTGTGTTGGGTTTGAGGGCTTCAAAAGACATGGGAATCAAAGAGATATTTTTGTTTGGGGATGTCGAGCTGGTTGTAAATCAGGTTAGAAAGTTGTACCAAGCCAAGCATCCAAGGCTTGGATCTTATAGGAATGAAGTGTGGGATTTTATTGACAGTTTTTTCTTGGCTTTCAACATTTCATTCATTCTGAGAGAGGAGAATACAATGGTTGATTCTTTAGCTGTTTCGGCAAGCGATTTCAGATCCCCTCTACCGGCCAAGCTCAAGTATGATATAGAAGTAAAATACAAAACCTATATACTTGACAATGTAAAGCATTGGAAGTTTTTTTAGGATGATCTTGAGATCAAGAGGTTCTTGGAGGTTGTTGATGAATTTTCTACATTACACATAGACCATGATCCTGATTCTCAAAGTAACCCACATGCTGATGTATTTTTAAAGAAAATCGCTAATCATCATATTTTGTAGTTACCAAGCAATCACATTTCGAAGGGACTAGTCCCTTTGGAAAGGATATTTGGTAGTAATGATGTGGCAGTGAAAGCTCAGAAGCCCATTGATGATGTTGACATATCTGAATGAAACATTGGCACAAAAGAGGATCTAAAATTTGTCAAGCTGTCAGGAATCCTATAAAGGAATCAGAGGGCCAGGTATGATGAGCTATTAAAGGAATTCACCAATTTGTTTGCATGGACATATGAAGACCTTATAACATATGACACATGCGTCATCGAGCATAAGATCCCGTTTAAGGAGGAGGCCAAACCATTTAGGCAGAAATTGAGACAAATTAATCCTATGTTGCTGCCTATCATGGATAGAGCGGTAAAGAAGTTGATGGATGCCGCGATCATTGTGCCATTGAGATATTCAGAGTGGGTGGCCAAACTAGTCCTGGTGAGAAAGAATAATGGGGAAATCAGACTTTGTGTTGATTTCAGGAACCTGAAAAAGAGCTCAAAGAAAGACAATTACCCCTTGCCGAAAATGGAACACATATTACAAAGGGTAACTAGCGCATCAAGGCTATCCATGATTGATTACTTCTCGAGATACAATCATATCTCGATCCTACCTAAGGAGAGAGAAAAAACAACCTTCACCACATCTTGGGGTACATTCATGTATGCCAAAATGCCCTTTGGTTTGATGAACGCAGGGGTGACCTTTCATAGAGCCATGGATATCGCTTTCATTTGAGAAAAGGAAAATTTTGTGGTCATCTATCTAGATGACATTACAGTCTTCTCCAGATCAGATAGAGAGAAATGTGAGCATTTGAAAAGGGTTTTCCTGAAGTGCAGGAAATTTGGTCTCTCCTTAAATCCCAAGAAGTATTTGTTTTCCATGAAGGAGGGAAAATCATTGGGCCATGTAGTATCAGCTGAGGGAGTCAGGATTGACCCCAATAGAGTTGAATAAATCCAAACCTTATCACTCCCGAGATCCAGGAAAGAAGTCTAGTATTTCTTGGGAAAAATTAATTTTCTGAGGAGGTTTGTTTGCATTTTTGTTGAGATGGTAAAGCTTATAACAACCATGTTGAGGAAAGGAAACGAAGTCAAATGGACTGCCAAGTCTTGAAATTCCTTTGATCAGATAATGAAGGCCTTGACTGAAGCACATGTGCTTATCAGTCCTGATTACTCAAAGGATTTACTCATTTTTTCATTTTCTTCGTTTGACACTGTAGCGACTGTTCTGTTGCAAAAAAATGGTGAAGGGTTGGAGAAACCCATTTCTTTTTTCAGTCGAGCATTGAGAGATTCTGAGGTGAAATATGACATCATGGAGAAGCAAGCCTACGCTTTGGTTAAATCTCTCAAAGTTTTCAGAGTCTATGTCCTGCAATCAAAAGTCATCGCATGCGTCCCTTTAGTTGTCGTTAAGGAAATTATCATTCATCCAGACATATATGGGAGGAGGAGCTAATGGATTTCCAAAATCCTTGAATTTGATCTAGAAATCAAGCCCACAAAATTGATCAAAGGTCAAGGTTTAGCCAGAATGTTGGCTGAATCTAATTGCACAACACTTAAAGCGATCAAATGTGGATTCAAATCAAGCGAGCGAGAAAGATCAGTTTCAATGGAGGGGATCCATCAAATAAATCAGATCGACAACCATCGAATGATCAGGACCATACAGTTTCACGAAGAATAGCATCAGGCAGAGTTGTGAAATTGTGATGTCATCCTAGTCATTGAACCTGTGAAGAACACATGGCGTGAGATTAGCATTTTGTTGACTCGCAAGATCCGAGCCAAGGATAAAGTCTTCCTGGGAGGGTCGAGGTAAGAAGTGTCGATGGTATGAGGTCCCAAAATGATGATGTGATTTAGGTCGTCCGATCAAAGGGGATGTGTGGCACCCGATCTGAGGGATTGTGATTTCATGACTCGGAGGTATGAGCATGGAAAGAAACATGAGTACGCGAAATGCGAAATCATGATGCGCCTAAGAATTAAGCCAATAGTCACAGCTCGGGGTCATATGGAAGGTGGGGTCAAGAGAAATAAAATTGCCCATTCAATCAGTGGGAAGCTAAAGTCAATTAGGGAGTTGACCGTGGCCATCCATTTTAAAGAAAATACAATCGTCGATCTCAAAGGTCATTTCACGATTTCGGGCATCGTGACGTTGAAGACAAGTTGAAGTGAAAACTCTCAAAAGGTGAAGTCTCGACAACGCCTTTGAACGAAATGTATAGGTCGTGGCCCAAGGTCACATGCAAGATTGGAGCGATGGAGAGGAGCCACACCAAAAATACAAGAGTGCCTGTTGAGTGCAGAAGAGAAGTAGCATGGTTTGAGGCACCGAGATCATTTTGAAGAAGTCATGTGCATCTCCTATAACATTCATGAGTGTCAGGGATCTTCCTCATCTTGATGAAAGTAGTTAATGAAAATGGGTGGTGGTGGTTGAAACCGTGTATCACCCCATTAATGGAAATCATGGAAGAATGGTCGTGGTGACAGACTGACAACCTAGAGCTCCTCTATAGATGTATTTTCATGCAAGCCCATACTGTCTTAAATTTATGTCTGACACAAGAATGTAAGTGTAGTTAGGAAGAAGGAGACGAAGATGGAAAAAATTGAATGTAATGACTAGAGCGCATTTCTGTAGGGAGCAAGTTTCTTTGAGTATAAATAATCAATTTTGATATTTTGTTAAGGTCGATGGTTGAGCGAAGCTCCCGATTTGTAAAGTTTTAATGAACACTTTGATTCTCTTGTTATGTGTATGCATTGGAGACTTCTTGTTTAATGTAAGTCAGCCTCTTTTCATAACTCTGTAAATAACTATGTTAAAACACTCGGGCATGGGTGATCCATTCGAGGGTAGTTACATTTTTGTGATGTATGTTTGATCATAGTAACATAGCCACCAATTTTAATTTTCTTCTTGTGTCCCCTTTTCCCTCTGATACTGAGATTGCGGGCATGGATGATCCAGTCGGGTTGTTGTGACTGTATTGTAATGTATGTTTGATTGCAGTGTTGTTATATCATTTTTGGTGTCCTAAAATTGAGAATTCAAGAGGATATTGCATTCGAAACTTTTCCTCCTTAGTCTGCTAAAAGACCTGATGTCCACAACAGATCTCTTCACTCTCCTCAAGCTCTCGCCCCTACTCACCATTATACCCAACCTACTGACTGAAGTTAGATCAATACCTCACATGTTGGTGCTTCCCAACCCAGTTTTATGAGTTAAAGAGATATAATTCTTAGTCTACATCCATTAGCCCACCATTAAATCTATTCATTGTGACATAAAATTCTAATAGGTATCGGGCTTAATTTTGCCGCAATCCAAAGGTGACTTTCAGTGCTAACACTCCTAAACTTCAATTCACCACCTCGGTCTGTCCATCTGTTTGAGGGTGATATGCAGAACTAAAGGACAATTATGTTCCCAACTTCTTCCACAATGTTCTCCAGAAAAGACCAACAAATTTGGTATCCCTATCTGAAACAATACTCCTGGGCAATCCATGAAGTCTTGCAACTTCCTTGAAAACCAAGTTAGCAACGTGCGTTGCATCACTGGTCTTTTGGCATGAGATAAAGTGTTCCATATTTGAAAATATGTTGACTACCACAAATATGGAATCATTTCCTCTTTCTTTCCTTGGTAATCCCAACACAAAATCAATGATTATTGCATCCCAAGGCCTCTTTGGAATAGGCAATGGTTGATACAACCCAATATTTTGTCTCTTTCCCTTTGCATACTATAAAATATTACATATGTTCACAAAATTATTCACGTATTCCCTCATACTTAGCCAATAATATGAACCATTCAATTGTGCAAATGTTTTGTCATGGCTGAAATGTCCAGCTAGACTTCCACTATGTTTTTCCTTAAGAAAATTCTCCCTCATCGAACACTTTGGTATGCACAAATAATACCCCTAGAACACCAATCTATCCTGAATCAGATACTCATCTTACTGGCTTCTGTCTTTGACCACAGGATTCGCACATGCTTCATATACCTCCTTAAAATATTGATCATCATGACACATTTCCTTAAGTTGTTTAAACCCCAAGGTTTTCACCAGAAATTCCTACAGAATTAGACATCTCCTGCTTAATGCATCAACAACCTTGTTATCATTATGAGAAATATGTTTAATGAAAAAAGTGTAATTTTGCATAAAATATTTCCACTTGGCATGTATCTAGTTTAACTTCTTCTGTCGAGTTATGAATTGTAAAGCCTGATTATCGCTATACAAAACAAACTCTTTTGGAATGAGATAGTGCCTCCATTTTTTCAAGGCGTGAATCATGGCATAAAACTCTTTATCATATGTGGAGTAATTTCTCTCAATATCATTCCACTTCTCACTGAATTATGCAACAAGCCTATTATCTTGCCTCAAGACCGCTCCAATTGCAACTCCACTCACATCAAATATCACCTGAAATGTCTTCCCGAAATATAGAAAAACTAGAATCGGTTGTTATTTTATCTTCTCCTTCAATATATTAAAGCTTTTATCAACCTCTTCTGTCCATTTGAAAGACTTGTGTATTTTATTTAATGTATCCATCATCTGCGCATCGATCTCACTGAAATTTATGATGAACTTTCATTAGAAACTTGCTAATCCATGGAATATTCTTACATCAAATATACTCCTTGGTGATGTCCATTATATGATTTCTTTCACCTTTTCGAGATCCATCTTCAATTCATTCGAAGAGATCACAAAACCCAAATAAATGAGCTATGTCTTCATGAAACGGATTTTCTTTAAGTTTATCAGCAACTTCTCCCTCTGCAACCTCCTCATCACTAATGTTAAGTGCCTAATATGCTCTTCTTCATTTTTACTGAATACCAGTATATGATCCAAATATACGATCACAAAGTTACCAATAAAATCTTTCAACAATTCATTCATAAACCTCATAAAAGTTATCAGGGAATGTGTTAAGGAAAACAACATAACAATCCATTCATACAATATCAAATTTGTCTTGAAGGCTATTTTCCACTCATCACCTTCTCTCATCCTTATGTGGTGATATCCACCTTTCAAATCTATGTTTGAAAAATAGTTCACTCCACTTAAACAATCCATTAAGTCATTCATCCTTGGCCATGGAAATTTGTACCCAATGGTGATCTTATTTATGTCCCTTGAGTCTGTACACATTCTCCATCCTCCATCCCTCTTTAGACTCATCACAGTTGGTATTGCACATGGACTCAATATTTCTCTGACCAAACCTTTTTCTAACAAATCCTCAACTTGTATTTTTACCTCTGGATTCTCTTGAGGTGTCAATATGTATGTTTATTTATTCAGAAGGTTCGCTCCTGGTATCAAGTCAATGTGATGGATGATACTTCTGATAGGTGGAAATGAGCTCGACAACTCATCCACTACTATGTCAACAAAATTTTCCAATAGCTCATGAATTTCCTCAGGCAGATCCTCCATAGAAGTACTTGTAAGGATAAATTATGGCTTCCTCACTACAACAAAATGCATCTCCTACTCCTTCTTAACTTCACTCAGTATTTCCTTCCCACTCATGAGAAGTATGCTCGTGATGGATTCTTCCTTCACTTTCTTCTCCTCGATTGGCAACAACATGTGTGTCCTACCATTCTTCTCCAAGGTATAAGTATTTCTTCACCTTTCTCTCCTCATCGACATCTTCATTGTCTTACGCAACATCCTCTAATACAACTTCTTCAACTTCCACTTCTTCATTCTCGGCATCACTAATGTCTCCAGCATTAGGTTCTCTCCTTTGCATTGTTTCCATGGCATCCATCCTTCCACACAGTTATCTCATCTCCATTTCCATAGCTCTATTTGCTACAAGTGTCTCCGCACGTCTCCTAGGAGGCATTTTGTTGATGTATCTAATATCACTTGATGATATCATCCTACTTCTTCATCCCCTTTTCCTACATAAATCAATTTTTTTAGGCTTTGATACCACTTGACACACACCTCCCTTTCTCCCCTCGGGGATGTGCGACCTCCCGATCTAGGATCTTCAAACTCATGGAACTGAATTCATTCTTCGGGCCTTCAACAGACCATGAACAATTAATACACACACAGGTCCCCTTGATGTCAGATGTAAGTTCAGACTATCTCCAACTCCGCTCTCCAATGCTTGGAAACACAAATTGTGAGTACTAGTTTTTCACTAGATGCTTTCTTCTCTGTGACCATGGGATATAGCCTCGGGCCAATCCCTTCACCACTTCATTCTCCGACGATATTGAAACCTCATTCTTTGTTTACTCCTGAAAAACATTTCTCGAAATTCGCAGATCTCTGCCACGTGTCTCCCTAGATTTGATAGTCTAGTTGCACTCTGGGTTTCGCAACTTGCGAAATTTCACACCTACTCCACACTCACTTCCTCCGGACCTCTAAATCTCGGATTCTCTAATCCTCTTCCACATGTCTCCTCGCAGCCAACGGTTAATATTATCCTTGCGATTTTTCGAATCCGACGACCCTTCTTCTCAACACTTCAAAATGCTCTGAATTTTGAAATGTCGAATGACCTCGTGACTAGCCTTCGTGCAACGTTTCCTAGATCTGATGGTCTGGAATGATCCCAATCCTTCTCGGATGGATATCGATTTGTTGGTTCTAGGAAACCTCAAAGGAATCCTCCTTTTCAATATTTTTCTCCACTCTTCCTCATGAACTTTGTTCTTCTTCAAACGTTTCCCTCCTTAGAATGTTCTCTTCGATAGTTAGATAACATTTCAGCCTGTGCACGCCTTGCAACAAGTCTTTGTCTACAACTTATCCTTTTTGTGGACAACTTAAACTACTCCCTCTGAGATTCTAAGTAAGAAGACTCTGTAACACACTCCTTGTGGATGAACTTCCTTCAATATTGAATTTGAAGGTGACTGTGCACTCTTTGCAACAATTCTTCCAGGCCCTATTGTTCCCTCTGAATAATACGAAACTGAGCACGATTCCTCCTACTCGCACTCTCAAATTATCGTTGTTGAACTTTTTGTATCAAAATGGACTCTGTCACGCACACCTTGTGGATGGTATGCATTCATTTCACACATAAGGTTCACATTATCTCTTGTGAGCTTATGAGTCGAAATAGGCTCTATTAATGCACTCTTTGCATACACTATGCACACTTGCACTTTCTCGTAGAAGAGAAACAATTGAAACTTATCTAAATATTTATAGATTCATACATTCAACCATATAAATGCATTCATAAACACAAGAACAAAAAAGAATAGAGAATTTCAAATAAACAAAATTTCTACCATTCATTCATTTAGATAGACATGACAACACCACACATTTGGGACAATGTTCCACTGCTATATTCATTCAATTGAAATATACATGTGTTCATAAACTATTTCAACAACATCTACTGCAACTATCAACAACCCATCAACAACCTCTACTGGGAAATAATACAAATATTTATACAAGAGGGGCTCTTCGAGCTCTTCCCTCAAACTACTCTATAACTATCCTATCGAATTAAAAGCTATCAACTACTAGAATTTATTACAATAAATATTTGTGATAGATATATAATATCGAACACATCGAATCTATATTGCACTCAACTTCATTATAAGACAATACATTCTATGATTTCCTCAAGAAATCATCTAGCTCTACAACACTAAAGATGTTCTTTAATTACAATCCCTTTTCAAAAGATTTAAGTGATATGTCTTCTTCAAAATTTAAAATTCTTCAAAATGCACGCTAGTGTGTCCAACTATCCTTTACTCATGATTTGCTGGCAATGCTCATGCATCACTTCCCAAGGTTTCTTCAAACTCTAGTAAAAAATACATGTGACTCAAGTAGTGTTGCCATAAAGATGTCAAGTATTGGCTAAATCATTGGGGTGTTTTGGAAGAGGTCACTCTACACAATAACGATAATATTAAAATTATTATTAGATCTAAATTTAAGGAGATATTATGGCATGATAAATAATGATAGAATAAGAGAAATTAAGATATTATAAGGAGGTGACCATTGATTAGAGTAAATGTGGGGTGTAAATGAGTCTCATAAGAAAATTCCATGTTGATGAGTAGAAATTCAAAACCAATAATCGTTGTTGATGAGATGGAATTCATAAACCAATAGAGTTTCAAGAAATTGTGCCAACAATAATCATTGAGTTGGATACATAAAAATCAAAGAAATTTTTTTGTCATATTTTTACAGGCTCAAATCCAAAAAGGGGTAGGGTATGTACACCTCCATAGACTTTAGTAGTAAAATCGAGGGGGTCCCTTGTCCCATAAGAGAGTATCATACACCAATTTAGTGTCTATCTTTGTTGTGACCTTAAAATTAGATTATTATTATCAAATAATAATAATAATTATTATTATTATTATTTGACAATATTCAACGATATATAGACCTATCCTTTGTTAAGATATTTGTAATATCATCTCAAAATGTGAAAAAACATTATTGAAATTTTTCCTTAAGGTTTTCAAACCCCAAGCTTTTCACCTGAAATTCCTACAGAATTAGACATCTCCTGCTCAATGCATCAACAACCTTGTTAGCATTACCATAAATATGTTTAATGAAAAAAGTGAATTTTTTCATAAAATATTTCCACTTGGCATGTATCTGGTTTAACTTCTCTTATCGAATTATGAATTGTAAACCCTGATTATCGTTATACAAAACAAACTCTTTTGGAACAAGATAGTGCCTCCATTTCTTCAAGGCTTGAATTATGGCATAAAACTCTTTATCATATGTGGAGTACTTTCTCTTAGTATCATTCAACTTCTCACTGAATTATGCAACAAGCCTATTATCTTGGCTCAAGACCGCTCCAATTGCAACTCCACTCACATCAAATCTCACCTGAAATGTCTTCCCAAAATATGGAAAAACCAGAATTGGTTGTTAGTTTATCTTCTACTTCAATATATTGAAGCTCTTCTCAGCCTCTTATGTCCATTTGAAAGACTTACATATTTTATTTACTTTATCCATTATCCGTGCACCGATCTCACTAAAATTTATGATGAACTTTTGTTAGAAACTTGCTAATCCATGGAATATTCTTACATAAAATAGACTCCTTGGTGGCATCCATTCTCTAATTGCTTTCACCTTTTTGGGATCCATCTTCAATTCATTTGAAGAGATCACAAAACCCAAATAAATGAGCTATGTATTCATGAAAGAGGATTTCTTTAAGTTTATCAACAACTTCTCCCACTGCAACCTCCTCATCACTAATGTTAAGTGCCCAAGATGCTCTTCTTCATTTTTACTCAAGACCAGTATATGATCCAGATATACAATCACAAAGTTACCAATAAAATATTTCAACACTTCATTCATCAACCTCATAAAATTACTCGGGGAATTTGTTAAGGAAAATAACATAACAATCCATTCATACAATCTCTCATTTATATTGAAGGCTATTTTCCACTCATCACCTTCTCTCATCCTTATCTAGTGATATCCACTTTTCAAATCTATGTTTGAAAAATAGTTCACTCCACTTAAACAATCCATTAAGTCATTCATCGTTGGCCATGGAAATTTGTACCTAATGGTGATCTTATTTATGGCCCTTGAGTCTGTACACATTCTCCATCCTCCATCCTTCTTCGGACTCAACACAGTTGGTATTGCACATGAACTCAAGATTTCTCTGACCAAACCTTTTTCTAACAAATCCTTAACTTGTATTTTTACCTCCCGATTCTCTTGAGGTGTCAATATGTATGTTTTTTTATTCGGCAGGTTCACTCTTGGTATCAAGTCAATGTGATGGTTGATACTTTTGATAGGTGGCAATGAGCTCAACAACTCATCCACTAACAAAATTTTCCAATAGCTCATGAATTTCCTCAGGCAGATCCTCCATAGAAGTACTTGTAAGGATAACTTTCAGCTTCCTCACTGCAACAAAATGAATCTCTTGTTCCTTCTTAACTTCACTCAGGAGTTCCTTCCCACTCATGAGAAGTATGCTCATGCTGACTTCTTCCTTCACTTTATTCTCCTCGATTGGTACCAACATGTGTGTCCTACCATTCTTCTCCAAGGTATAAGTATTTATTCTCCCATCGTGAATGAAATTAAGGCCATGTTGCCATGGTATCCCCAAAAACACATGACATACATCCATGGGAATCACATCACACATAGTTTCATCCCTGTATCCTCCTATTTTAAATTCAACTAGGCATTTTTTAGTTATTGTTACCTGATGACATTTCTACAACCAAGAGACTTTATACGATGTTAGATGTGCAGTTTTCTCCAGCTCCAATTTCTACACCATCTCTGTGGATACTAAGTTACCAGTGCTCCTACTATCAATTATCACCTTGCAAAATCTACCTTTAGTCTTGCAATATGTCATGAACAAATTTTTCTTATGGATTGGATTTTCAACCTCTGGCTCTGATTTTAAGAGAACATTCTTCATCATCAAATATCTCCCATCTTATGCGCCTTTGGCCTCTATGTTGTAGGAAAATCTCCCTGTGGACAGGTAGATCACCTCTAGAGCTTGACCTTAACCCTAGACATAAAAATTCTTATCACGGACACTGAATTCCTTTCAAATCTATCTAAACTAACACATGAGAAGGAAGGATGACAGAGGTACCTTTTTATCGACGTTTGTCCCTGCACGCTCCTAGTTGCGCTTCGATCCTTTTCTCCTCACTGGATCCTGCAGACAAAGAAAGATATGACCGCTTCCTACTCTATTGATATTAGCTTGAAAACAGATATATCAACTAGTGATAAGTTCATGTGGCTTTTAGACACAAACTAGAAATAAACAGGCCAAGCATGTCATATTGATGAGAATAACGACAGCAGTACTTACAATCGTAGATGCGAATAAGACAGCTTCGTCAAGTCCCCTTCGTCTAACCCTTGCCTAAAATCTCCACAATCTGGATAACAACAGCTTCACTGATCACTCTCCTTTGGCTGACTGTGAATTTCCTCCAAGATCATAAGTTTCTTGTATTCAATTCTTCCCCCCTTTCCACCATCATGGAGCCTGTTTATATAGGTTAAGAGGAGATTAACCTCTTGAGTTATCTTTAGAACAAGTTGGGAACCTTCTCCTTAGATCAGGGATCTCTTGATGAAACCAAGAATTCGAGCACAACTACCTCCTAATCTTGAAAGATCCTCCCCTTATTCTCCTCAACGGGCCAACTACTGCCTCAGATTAGGTAGCGCTCCCTTAGAAGGGTTATCAGAGCGTTGTAGCACTCCCTGGTGAGCCTTAGGGAAGTGCCAGCGCTCTCAAGATGAGCAACGCTCCTTCAAATGGGGCTGAGGAGCGTTATAACGCTCCCTGAAGCACTATAGGGGAGCGCCAGTGCTTCTGGAGCTGAAGTAGAGGAGCGCTCCCCCTCAAAACCTTTGTTTCAAGGTTCCTTTCAGGTGTCAAGAGTTGTTTGTCTTCAGTAGACCAATTCTCCTCCTTCATATCAATCATGTGAGATGTTATAAGTGCTCCCTTAGTTTTGCTGACATGTCAGTATGTTTGAACATCCTTTGTGACACTTATGGCCAACTTGCGACACTTGCGAAATTTGATGCGACACTTACGACAATTGAGAGGGACAATGCGACACTTATCCAGCTGAGAAATTTTGACGTGTAACAGAATTCCCCCCAAAGTATGAAGTTAGAAGATGCCAACTGATAACTGAAATACTTTGTAGATGCTCAAGCAAGGGTATAGACTCGGAGAACCTGACAAAAGATGCACACAAACATCCAACAAATATCATGACATACTTCAAAACCCAAGGTAGTCATACCTATGCTTGGGTGATCAAGACTTGGCAGGATATGGCCGCCATAAAGTACACTGCGGATCCATAATTGTATTGATGAAAAGGTATAGCCACCGAAGATACAATGTGGATCTATACTCTGATGACTCGGACTGATCGTAGCCACGAATAATACACAGTGGATCTACGAGATGACAAGACATAGCCACGACCAATACAAAGTGGATCTATGTAACAGTATATGTGTTCTTGTCCAATAAAAACTCCTTCGCAACCTGGACGAAGTATATGTCAAAGCGATCACTCAACCCAGGCTCTTCTTACCAATCCCAAGATGATACGAATCTGACCATGTGAATGGATGTTTTGATGTCGAACATGGAAGAAACCACTTGATTACCGGTCAATGGTGTGAACCGTTAACAAGTGCGAGGGAGATCACCATTAATGTCGATGATTCCCAAGGTACCCTAGTACATTCCAGCGAATGTGAATAAATGAGCTGAGGTCGAACATTCGTGGAATCATTCGTTCAGGGGTCAATGATGTAAACCCACTGTCGAATCTGAGGAGGCCTGCCATTGAGGCATGCAGGTCCCAAAGTACTCAGTGGTTTTTAAGTCTAATTCCTAGATAATGCATTGGAGTCGATAGGAATAGACTCGTCGAGGGAGGGCCTTGATGTATCCCCCATCAACGACACAAAACAGACATAGAGATGTAATTGGTAGATTAAATGGACAAGGACTGACACAGGTTTTGAGGCAAGATAATTGGGATCGATGACTCTCGAGGCGGATACTTCCCTTGAACATTGAGGCACAACAGAAAAACGTGACATGGACCAAAACTATGCAGTGGATACTGTGACTTGCATCAGGTGACCCAAAGGAGTGAAAGGAAACTCAGAGGATTGTCTTAGTGCAGAGGTTCAGCGGATTATGATATGCGCAAAGTGACAAAGTGCCGTGTTCAAGGGCGACTCTAAGAAATGTTGGATGATGTTCTCAAGAGACTGCTTGGCTTGCTCCTTTCAATTTTTTCCCCCATCCAGATAGATGAGTACCTCTTTTTAATTTAATGAGCTCGAGGAGGATAACACATGCTCGATATAACTCACCTTTGGTAAGTTCCTCTTCCTTTGTTTAACGAACCAGAAGAAGTAAGGGTTCGGTCCCATATGGGCATGTCGATGTGTGCTTTAACGAGTCCAAAGACAGAAAACTCGAAGGTTTTTCGGGATTATAGAGTTTGGAAAAACACTTAAAAGAGAACTCTCTCAGTTCCTTTTTCATACAGGAGTCCAACGAGACCGAAAAAGAGTTAAACTATCCCTCGCAAGACGCCCTTTCTAACCTTTTAACGAGTGTGAAAGGAAGCAAGATCACTCGACAATCTTTTCATATTTAGAGAGTCTGAAAAGGGTTTAAAGGAGACTCCAGGGGGGTTCCTTTTCCGTATATGCGTATCTGTATGGGTTCGAAAAAGAGATAAAAGTTTACCCGGTTACGTTCTCATATTGTTGAGCTCGAGAACGAACTAAGACTATGCTCATAAATATGACGAGGTGAATAATTCATTTGAATTGCCAGTAAACCTGCGATGCCAGAAACTACAAACCAGATATTAGTGAAGCCATTTACATCGTTAGAGAAACCCAAAATGACCATAGCTTATAAAAAATGAAATTTTATAAATAAGAATTGATTGGAAAACTCATTTACCATTTCATTTGCAAAGAATTTTGTAGTGGAGAATCTCAATTTGAAGCAAATCTTGTTTTTCTCAGTGCCAGAGCTACGATCGATCATTTCACTCACCGTTCGAACCAGGTAGGTGTTCATCCTTTTCTCCTTCAATTGCATGGTTTCAAGTTGATTTTCATGGCATTATTAATTTAAAACACAAAGCCCTAGGCCGCCCCTTTTTGAACCAAATCGGACTCCTTTTAAAAGTTAATGAAATGGGGGAAATCTTTCACAAAAATGCATTGGAGAAGGGTTTTTAGGATGTCTACACCCTTGCAATTGATTAGACCGACCATTTTAGCAAAATAAACTCATGAAAATTCCCCTCATTGGCCCACGCACCCCCTCAAATTGTTTTGCATTTTTACCATGTTTTAATCATTGTTTGGTAAATGTTAAAGGGTGTGGTGGTTAAAAAGGAGGATTGGTTGCTTTTAGATGTCATGGGCATTTGATTTTATGTTTTAACATGCTTTTTGAAAATCGCCAAAATCACAAAAATGTGAGGAATAATGAAATTCTTGATTTTTTTTGTTTTGTAGGTATCTTTGGCAATCATGATTGAATGGAAAGAGAGGGAACACGAGATGGATGATTTAGCTGCTCTACAGAGTCCTCGTACGCGGGCCTCTTTGCGGGCCTGTGGCTTGCTCAAGTTCTTCAAATTGCAAAAAATGAAGAGAGAGGTTCCACTGCTTGAGCACATGATTGGCCTTTGGGATGTCGTGGAACAGGGATTCCATATCGACACACAACTCCTAACCATTGAGTTGGAAGATGTGTACTTTTTGACCAGCCTCTCGAAGAGAGGGGTCCCCATAGCTTTTACTAGACAGAGGGCATTACCTAAGCAGGTGGACGTGTATCTGGCACGCCACTGCGTTCCGGGAGCAAGGTTGGTAGGGGGCAGGATCCCTATCAAGGATATACAAGATCTACCTCTTCTATCTATATTATTTGCTATCACAAGTGTGACCGGTAGCACTAGTGCTCATTTAGCATCGAGATCATAGGTGGCCTATGGTGTTCAATGTTTAGAACCAACACTGTTCAATTGGAGTGCAGCGTTCCTTTGGAATGTAAAGGAACAGATGTCGTGATGCAGGACTGGTCAGAAACAGTTCGGTTATGGCTCGTTCTTAGTCTCATTTTTCTTAGAGCGCATCCCTCAGATGCAGGCTCAGATAGCACTGGCAGTACGACCAGTGAACGAGCCTCGGATGGAGAGGTGGACTAGTCTATCCCCAAGACTAGTCTCGGAGTCAGAGTTTCACTTTACTGGTGACTTCTTTGCCTGGCTGAGACGGCAATACCTCTGGATCGAGGAATTCCCTTATGCCGAAGTAGACTTTTGTGGGAGTATGGACTTGATTTTGCACGCGGGGGAAGATTGGGACGAGTCGGGTAAGAGACTAAGCCATTCCTTGTCTAGTTTTTTTGTTTTTGATGTATATGTACTTTTTTTGGTATGTAAAAGAGTTTTAACAAATGTTTTTGTTTTCAACATGAAGACAAGGGAGCAACGCACCCAATTGATATACCGGTACCAGGGCGTCGTGGAGGTGCCCTAGCTGCAACAGATCCAGGAGTACCAGTGGCGGGTCTCCAGGAGGTTGAGAGGAACCTCCAAGGCCTTACGATGGGTATCCCTCCTCTGCGGAGGGGGTATGTACCTTTACGTCTGCAGCGGCACACTGTAGGGGTCCCAAAGAATATCAATTCTTTGTTGAGGCGTGTAGTGCGTGCAGTAGTGTGTTACTCACAGCACAACACAGTGCGGGGAGATTAGAGTCTTCCAATGATCATGTTTTTTGTATGCCTTGTCAGGCGATGTTGTATGGGCGGATGGACCCAATATTTTTCTCTCTTACACACTTTTTGATGTAATGCAAACATTTCAGTCACGCCATNATATATATATATATATATATATATATATATATATATATATATAGTTTTGAGTTTTTATGATGCCAATGATTTGTACATGATGATGTCTGTGATGTGTTTTAATTTACATGTAATGTACAATTTTACTTTCCTTGAATCTTATATGTGGGAAAGATACCGATCCATGATATAATTAGCTAATGAATCTGACACACTATTAAGTTCTCTCAGAATGTGTCTATATTCGATTTAATCTAACATTCGTTCGAGACGACGAACTTGCAAGTGTAAGCGTAGCAGGATAGGACTACGGATAGCGTAGATGCGGTTGAGTTGACAAACCACCAGTTGGGAGTCTAAGTAAATAATGATGCAAGAAATACCTAGAGAGGAAGCTTGGGTCAGTAGTCCAATGACAACGTGATATTATTCCATATTGTTGGTTGTTGGCCCTAAACAAATGCCTCCTGAACTCACCACCTGGTCAAATTGGTAAACAACCCAAGCTGCTGAAGAAATGTTACGGGTATGTTGGCTAGCGCCATCCGCAAACCCAAAAAAGATAGGAAAGGAAGATGTCATCTGCGCATGAAAACACAGGCACAGTCATGAGTGGTAACGGTAAAGACTCGAGCACGCGAAAGAAAAGACACACCAAAACTAAATACAATAATGTACAAAGTACAAATGCTAGGTGATCTAGGCATAGTACTTCTTAAGGTAAATCCCGTTTCGGGGCTCTGCTAGGGAAATTCCTTCATGATCAACTAGTTCATAGGCACCTTTGTGTAGGACATGTTTTACGATGTAGGGACCGTGCCACATAGGTTCTAACTTTCCTGTCCCCAATTTATCGTGAGCTTGGTCGTAAACAAGGACTAAGTCTCCTTCCGCGAAGGTCTGAGGGTGGACGGATTTGTCATATTGAATTTTGATTCATTTTTTATGTGCTTCATTGGCGAGAGCAGCATCGCGACGTTTTTCGTCCAGTTTGGATAAGTACAAAAAGTGTTCTTCTTCAGCAGAAGTATGAGGAAGGAGTTCTACTTTTAGTTTGAGTGACGGAATTTCACACTCGATTGGTAAGACGGCTTCAATGCCATAGACCAACTGGAAAGGAGTGAATCCATTTGAGGTTTTCACAGAGGTGCGATAGGCCCAGAGAGCGGAGAACAGTTGTAGATGCCACAATGTTTTGTTTTCCCCTACCATGCGTTGGATCATGGTCTTTAGAACTTTTTTGATAGCTTCAACTTGTCCGTTCGCTTGAGGATAGTAAGGGGATGAGTTTTCATGACGAAAACCCAATTTGACATGTAACTCGCTCATCATCTAGTTTTTTAAGTGCGCACCATGGTCAGTGACAATGGCACGTGGTACACCAAAATGAGTTATGATATGGTTGAAGAGGAATAGAGCTTCCGTACGGCCATCATTCAGGAAGGTAGGCATAGCCTCAGCCCATTTGGTGAAGTAGTCGACGACGACGATGATGTAACCATGCCCCCCGGCTGAGGTAGGCTTACACTGCATGAAATCAATGCCCCATTTGGCAAAGGGGTCGATGGCTATAATAGGGTGCAACGTCATAGGGTGGGTACGTGCCTTCTTGTTAAAGATTTGGCAGGGTGGGAATTTCTTGACAGCCTCGATACAGTCTTTGAAAATCGAGGGCCAAAAATAGCCGGCACGTAGGATTTTTTGGGTTGTGGCCAGACCGGAAAGGTGGTCGCCACAGGCACCAAGGTGACAATCGTTCAAAATGCGTTCAGCCTCCTCATGAGTCAAACATCATCGAAGGATGGTGTCGATACCACGGCGGTACAGAGTGTCGCCGAGGATGAGATAATGGCGAGAGTGGTGACGAATGCGTCGTCGCTCTTCGCGAGAGATGTGGGGTTGAAAACGTTGTGTTTGAAGGTAGAGGAGAATTTCTCCGTACCAAGGATCAGAGGTGTTGATGAGGAAGAGAGATTCATCGGGGAGAGAATCTTTGGGTTCGATGTTTTCATCGGCACGAGGGAAAGCACAGATGAGCTCGGCAAACACCAAGGATTTTTTTGCTTTCACTTTCGTAAACTCAAGATCGAATTCTTGAAGAATAACGATCCATTTCGAATATTTTCCCCCAAGTACTTGACGTGTCAGGACATGGTACATGGGGTTGGAGTCTGCGATTACTATGGTGGTGCGTAATAAGATGTAATGATGGAACCTTTGGATAGCGATGACAGCTGCCAGAGACAGTTTCTCAACATGCGAATATCTGAGTTCGGGTCCAGATAAACTCTTGCTCAGATAGTAAATCACATGTTCTTCATCGTTGGAGTCTTCTTGGACTAGCACCATTGCAATGGTGGAAGTAGAAGCGGCCAAGTAAAGGATATAATCCTTTGTATATTCAGGTGGATGTAACAAAGGTTCATGGGTCAAAGCGTTCTTGAGAGCGTCGAATGACCATTGGGCTGCCTTATCCCAGATGAAAGGGACGTTATTTTGTAGTAACTGCATAAATCCTTTAGTAATCTCGGCATAATTGCAAATGAACCGGCGAAGAAAGTTTGTTTTGCCTTGCAAACTTTGGAGTTGGGATAAATTGGTGGGTGGAGGTAAGGCTAAGATGGCCTTGATATTTAAGGGGTCCACCCTAATACCATCTTTGGAGACGATGAAACCGAGGAGTCGACTAGATTCGACAGCGAAAATGCATTTGTGTGGGTTTAGACGAATACGCTAGAACCTACATCGCAAAAAAATTGCGCGTAAGTGATCAATATGATCGGATCGATTTAAAGAATGTGCGGGTAAATCGTTGAGATACGGTTCTGCGATGTGTTTGATGTCATGAAAAGCATACGACATGGCTCGCTGGAAAGTGGCTCCAGCATTTTCAAGGCCAAAAGGTAGCTTCTGGTAGGTGAAAGTTCCCCAAGGGCAGATGAAGGTCGTCTTGTGTTGATCGGTAGGCAAGATTTTGATCTGGTTATATCCAGAAAATCCATCCATGAAAGAAAAGATTACGCTCCCTGCGCAATTATCGATGATTTGATCGATGAAGGGAATAGGGTAATTGTCCTTAGGACAAGCTTTGTTGAGGTCTCGATAATCAACGCAAACACGGATGGTCCCTTGTTTCTTAGCAACTGGAACGAGGTTGGAGACCCATTCGGTTAAAGGTACGGGATAGATAAAGCCAGATTTTAGAAGTTTTTCAACTTCTGCCTTTATAGCTGCGACTTTCTTGGGATGAACCGGGCGAAGCTTTTGCCGAACCATTTTCGCGTCAGGGTAGGTTTTTATTTCGTGTACAACGATCGAAGGATCGATCCTTGGAATTTCCTCGTAACTCCATGCGAAGACATCGCGGAATTCCTTGAATAAAGAAGTGTAAGAGACCACTTCGTCAGGTGTGCAATTGGCACCAAGGTTGATGTTTTCCATGACACCTTCTTTGATTGAAATGTCAATCGTGACCATGGTAGAGATGTTACCCATGTTCCCCTCAGAAAGAGTATTTGTCGTGAGGATAGGAGATTGCGGAGCTTTGGTAACATCGGGGGGGAAGACAGATTGTATGTCTTGGATTTCTTCGAAAGGTGGAAGAAAAGACGATCAATGGTGGTTGTCATCCCAGGGCAGATCGTCGATGCTAAGCATTTCCATGATAGATTCGTCCGAAGGAAAAATATGGGAAATGTAATCGATGGCAGATGATAGGGAATCTAACCAAGATGGCACTGAATACGTATCGGGTGCCAATGAATGTGAAGTGTTTGGCGAGGGAGAGGCATATTGGGTGGCTATGTATGCGGCCTCAGCTGGGCTCAATGTCATTGTGTCACTGAGCACATCGAATTCCAAAGGACTAGGCACAACCCAAGGGTCTGATGATTCCAAGGATTGATAGCGCATAGTCGAAATCATATTGACGGCGGAAATATGATGTGCAGTAGGTGGAAGTGGTGTAGGGAAGGTACCCATGAGGCTAGAATATTTTAATAAGCCAACACCAACGCTTTCATACGTAACCGGGTGGTCTCCCAGAAAGGGAATGTTGTTGGTAGCAGGGATGCGGGCGTCGTGTGTGCAGAAATCAAGCTAATCGATGGTAACAATTTTACCTTGATGGGGGAATCGCACACATCGAAACACTGACGAGGCGACGACAGTCATCGCGTAGAACCAACTTATTCCAAGTAATAGGTTGTAATCGAGGGGGGCATCGACCACCTCGACGTCAACAGTAACAGTTTTTCCGCCCAACTGAATGGCTAAGGATTGCAATAATCCATGGGGATGAAAACCTCGTCCATCAAAGGCACGTAACATGGTAGCGGATTTGTTAAGAGCGGGTGATTTTAAGCCTTTCCAATAGGATAGGGACATGACACAGGTGGAAGCTCCCTCATCCAGGATGGTTCGGTGGATTTGTTGATTGTGGACAACCACATCAATTTGGAACGCTAGCTGGTGGGAGAGTCGTGGTTGATGATCATCCAGGTTAAACGTGATGTAATTTGATGACTCTGGATCGAAAGTGCCGATAGAGGCTAAGAGTATTCTACGTTGATTAGGAAAGTGTTGTAGAACTTCCAAGGCGGACATGGCACACGGGGCTTGGGCCAAATCTTCTACGATATTGTAGTTTTGGGCAGCCCGTGAATTAGGATTGAATGCAGATTTCTGGATGGTGCTCTTAGGAGGGCGTAGGATAGAATCAAAAGAAGGTTTCTCGATCTGTAGTGGCCCGGATGGAGGGTTAACAGATGGAGGGTTCACGATGGGTGGTAACGGGTCTGATGTAGAACCGTTAGCGATCTTCAGCTTGTCGGGTTTAACTGGCGTGTCATATGTCGCAGAGCGAGTTGTTAGATTAACTCCGTTAAACATGTAAATATGGGCACTTGTCGAGGCCTCATCATGCGGTTGGTTGGAAGTGCCCCCCGGCGTGGGGGTTTGTGCCACCAAAGATTGTTGCTGCAGAAAAGGCTGAGTGAGCACAGCGGGTTGTGAATTTCCCTTGAAAAGTTTGGCCACTTCATCACGATGTGGGCAGTCTCGAGTGTAGTGATCGTCACCACAAATGAGACATGGGAATTTTGGTTTGCGTTGTGGTTGTTTCCCGGCAGCAGGGGTTTGCGGTTGGGTTTTGGGTTGTTTTTTGTTATTATTCTTCTTTGGTTTGTTTCTCGCTTTCTTCTTGCCCCCCAGCTGTTGTGAAGGGGTTGATTGGACTGCATTCACATCAGAGACCTGAGTTTGAGGTGGGGTAGAAGAGGGCGCAATCGAACTAGGATCAGTCGTGGGAACGGGCCGCTGGATTGTTCCAGTAGATTGGGTGGTAGATTGAGTTTTGACGGAGCCAATAACTCCATCCACATGTGAAGTAGTCGATGGTTTGGATGGATCCTTAGTGGCACGGGTAGCGTTTGGTATCAACTCATACAGAGTACCAGATTGTGAATAGACTAAGTCTAAGTACTAAGCTCGGGCGATGTCTTCTTCCTCGGTGACTATGCCACCCATGGCGACATCGCGAGCGATTTGGGGTAATAATGATTTCATGAACCATTCCGCTAATAATTGGTCGGGGATGACCGCTTTAATTAGCCTTCGTCATCGTCTCCATTCATGGATATGATCGGAGATGTGTATGGAAGTTGTCTGACGAAGAGAGGTTAATAGTTCAGTACCCGTCTCGTATCGGATGGACAATTAGAAGTGTGTGAGGAAGGACATGGCGAGGGAGTTGAAATTGTGAAAAGATGCACGTGGTAATTCAATGTACCATTTCGCGGCGGAACCCGTAAGTGTTCACTGGAAAAGACGCAAACGAATCAAATCGTCCATGAGGGAGTTTGATGAACACCACAAATGGAAGGTCATTACGTGGTTGTTTGGGTCTTCTCTCGACTTTCCGTCGAATTTCAGGATATCAGAGGGAAGTTTTGCTGGAATGGTTGGCCAAACCGTAGAATGATGAATGGGATCATTCATTAACCGAGACAAATCTGGGAGGTCCAGGGTGGCTAAAAAGGGTAGTTTTCGGTTAACCTGTGGGTAATGTTGGTGTGGTAGAGGGACACCAGTGGGGCCCAATACTGGGTTATGTGGATAATTATAACTGGTGGGCCCTCTCATGTGAGGTTGGTTTTGACCAAGGTACATAGGATTTGAGATGTTTTGAGAAGTGTTTGTGAGCGGAGGATAACCGGATAAGTTTTGTGGATTATATGTTGGGTTGGGCATTTGTCCATGAGGGGGTTTTTGCGAAGTCTGAACGTTTTTCCCTGTGGAGGCATGTGGGTTTCCTTGAAAAGGGACGCTCCACGGGTTAGGTGCGGCGGGCACGTTTTGTCCCATGGAGGCATGTGTATTTCCTTGAAAAGGGATGCTCCACGGATTGGGTGCGACGGACGCATTTTGTCCTTGTGGTTGATAATGGACTCCAACTTGAGGTTTCCCCCCGAATGGAATTTGTCCTCCGGTGGGAGGATGCCCCCCAGCTTGAGGTAGATTTCCCGGGATTTGAGAGCCAGACATAAAAGATTGACTAGTGTTGCCGACCGGGTTAGGATCACCAAGGCCAGTCCCTCTGGGTTGCTGGATAGGTATGGAACTTCCCGGTATAATTTGAGTAGTGGTTTGGGCAGTGGTGATAGCGGATGCATTTAGTGCCCTAAATCCAAAAGGGAGTGTAGGTCTTGGTGTTACATGTGTACTAATCGGGGCTTGATTAACTACCGCATTACCGGCAGGGATAGTCAGAATGTGCGGGGTCAATGTCGAATGGGCCGTCTGGAGGGGAATAGTAGACCTTGGGCCAATGAACAGTACGTTCAGACCAACGGGTGGTGTGGCTATAAAAGTGGTGGCACCGGTAAAATGATCTGGAGGTATGGTGTAGGAAGAAGATGCATCGACACCTTCCCCTGTTCCATAGAGATATCGCACCAAGCGTGGTGGACTCCGAACAACGTCTGCAGTCCAAAAAGGATCATTAACTAAAGGGTTTTGAGGAGAACCGGCCAGAATGTCAGAAGGGTTTAGGACAGTAAATTCTCCAGCGGAATTTAGGTGGAGGATCTGTCGTTCATGTCCCTCTAGAATGCGATAAGCTTCCAGAGATTCCGAGACAATTCGAAAATTCTCCAAAGGGATGGGAACTTCTTCCTGAGAAGTTGTAGTGTTTTGAACCTCGCTCTGTTGAGGAGATTCTTCCGTGGAATGAGGGGGTAAAGGGGTGTTTCCTTCCATATTTTCTGGAGGAAGTCCCTGTAGCCTTCGTGAGCGGCGTGGAGGGTCGATGTTGGCAGAGAAGAGTCAATGAAATAAATCTATGGCCAACTAGAGAAAAGAAACAACACACGCTAAAAAAATCTAAGAATCACAACCAAGCAAACAGGACCTTCTTTTGATGACTGTACTAGTTGGTGATGAAATCCAACATCGCGTGATCAAGTCCAGAAGGGGCGGGGATACGGTGGAACAGTTACAATGGCGACCTGCTTAACAGACTTACGCCTTGGTGCAAGCTTCCACGCAGTAATTGTGGATTTACCCTCCAAGGAGCCTGAGTGAGTTTGACCAATGTCTGCTCCAGGTACAGTGAGACTTCCCGTCAC